>KK114652.1:495240-585024 GCA_000611955.2 Stegodyphus mimosarum
AGTTTCTAAATTATTTTTGTTTACTTAAAAATGAAGAGTTTCTAAGTTACTTTTGTTTCGCTTTTAAATAATTTGGTTTTTTACCTATTGACCTTTAATCAGTATTCCTAGTCTTTTTACTTGCTTAATTTCTCAAAATTCTGACTAGTTTAATTCATTTTAGTTTCTTTTAGTATTTCACAATATTTGATTTTATGTCTTGTTTTGAATTTTTACCCTTGCCTATTTGGATGACGAAACACGAATTGAGTAATTGAAGAGTTAGGTTTGGAGGCAACTTCCCCTTGATAAGTCTGTCTCCTGCCTGCTCAACGATTATTCGCTTATGCTAATTTGTCTTAGATTTAAAAACAATTTTCAGATTAATTTTTAGGATTACGTATTTTTTTTTATTTATTTTTTTATGGTTTTAAATGCGCACTCTTAATTTAACTATGCTCTGAGAATATAAATGATATTGTAAATTGGTTCGCAACAACAATTAATTTCATTTTTGCAATTATAATTAATTTTAAATTTATATTTGCTTTTTACAAATAGAGAATATTTTTTAAATTTATACATATATATATATATATATACTCACCTTCTTACCCGGCTTAACAGTCCTTACACAGCCTTTACATTTTCGCAATCGTTGGTCGTAGACATATACTTCCAATTTCCAATAACAGAAGCGTCTTAAATGACGTTATTCATGTTTGGCAATTTCAAATTTAAAAAATAGCAATTTTGGACAGATAGAGATATCTGACTTTTAATCTGACTTGACTGGGAACATTTTATACTCGTTATGAAAAAATAGAAATACAGGAAGCTAGACTTCCATAGGACAAAAATTAAACGGGATATTTAATTTCAAATTTTGCAATCATTGATGTTATTTTTCCTTGAGAAATTGGTTCATTAATTTAGAATAATTCGAGGAAATAAGTTCAAATGAAGTGTAGCAAAACATGCGTATGATTTAATAGGCTTACAACGAAGTCGTATGAAACACACATCAATTTGTTTAATATTTATAAACAAAATAGTTCTTTTGAGATGTAAAAATGGCAACAAACTTTTACCATCAATTCAAAAAGCCATCAAGAGCTGGAAATTTTTCATGGGGGTGCGGATAATCAGAAAGCACCTATAAATGTATCGCAATTATCTGAACACTTTTAAAATCTAGAATTACGCATGAAATCATTTTTAACATAAACTTATTCTATATAGAATACAATTACTCAAATATTAGGGTAAGTTTTCTCATTTAATATTTATTAAGTTACTTGTATTGTACATCTCAACCATATTTCCATAATTTTACGATGCAACACGAAACAGGGCTTTAAAACACCTCTACTGATATTCAAATTTGAAATATGAGTGTATATTATGGATTCAAAATTAAAAACAACAATAACAGCCATTGTGCTTTTTGCCACTCTCATTGCCATTGCTAAATTTTATGGCAGGATTTATTTCCAATGCTGGATCCACTGTTACTACTATATCTATGGGTATAAACTTTAATACGGGAACTAAGTAATCTAAGTAATCGTCTGTTAATAAATGGCCGAACTGTTTATATTTTGAAGCTTTTTGATTAGAACTTGCAATGAGTGAAAGTTTTTGCATTGTGCATTATTTGTCGTTGATGTGTATTTTCTTCTAATAATATGTTTTGTCAAAGAAAGACACGATTTTCAAATCTACACTAATTATGAAGAAAAGGGAAGAGTATTTAAGAATAATATTCTAATAAACATCTTCACGTATTTGAGTTAATATTAAATGTGAAATGATAATCTATAATTGTCAAGTTTTGTAATCATTATATTTATTTTATACTGGTAACTGGGTTGCTTTAAACTTTGACCGTGTTTCAAGCTTGCGTTTATTGCTTTCTTAGTTCATTAATAAATGCTTTTTCTCTATACATATTTAACGTTTACGCATTACTAAGTTTCTCCTGTTATAAAATGTTAGAGACTAATTACACTTTTTTTCTTTTCAGAACTACAGGAAAAAATACATTGCGGAGTAGACTACAAACTAATATACGTAAAAATTATTTTAAAATCATAGCGTTAATTTCCAGACTATGAAAGAAATGTTTTATTAAACAATATAAAATATTAAAAAATACATGCAGATGCTTTCCACGAAAAAATTAAAAATAAAATGCAATCGGAATGCGTTGTATTCACAGATTTTGCCAAAAGTACTTTTACTAGGAAATTCATTTAAAAATATATGTCATTTGATTCTAGAGGAGGAAAATAATCACTAGAGCCTTATGGGATACTTTGTAATATTTTCACAATAACAAATAAAAACAATTTCCTGTCTAACACGCAGTAAAAAAATTATGGTTTTAAATTTGTATGCATTGAGAGAGATGCTATTATTTTCACTTAATGCGTTTTCTCCGAAACAAAAACGACAAGAAATTTTGTCCAATAAGACGATCAAATTTCTTTTATGCATGTTCCATATTATAAAAGAAATTACTTAGCAGCGCAGAAGTGATTAATTTAAAAAGCAATTGTATCCCTACTTTAATAAAACTATCTGGTTACACTTAAACTGGAATTTCTAATTTAAGCTAATAACCCTAAGTAGACGTGAAGCGTATTAATGCTATGCCTGAGAACAATGATAAAGTCTTGAGAAGGTTAAAATAATCTTTCGATTTAAACAGAATTCAGATCATTATGTTATTCTACTGTGCTACGAATTTCCGCAACTCGCGGCGACGCAAAATAAAATAGAACGGTTCAAATTAAAACAAATTTCGAACAGTAGTCAGGGACTTCACAGTAAAATGTCACTGGAAACCGGCTCACTGTCTCTATCGGAACTAGTTAGAATTAAAATATCAGCAGCTAGAGAACGCAAAGCCGAGTAATTACACCTATTAGAGCTGACTGGAAACTAATAATGTAGCGCGCACGCGATGCCAGAAACACTGTCTCTGTCTAAAACCAAAAATTCTCATTTTAAATACTCGCTAATAATTTGCATTCTGGTGAAGAATACGGACAAGAGGAGTTACAGTAAAAGCTAAAATTAAAAATAATTGGTTTATTAACATAAGATTCCCTGCAATACTTTGCAACAAGTGCTTTACACCAATAGTACAATAAACAAAACACGTTTCTAATGCAATAAACTATGGCAGACGCAAAATTTCTAATTGGATTTCAGTAAACGATAAAAATCTGATGTAGACACTTATATGGTCCAATAAATTAAACACATTTTCGCTGCACTTCATTTAAAATCATTCCCCGAATTTCATTACAAATATCTTTCTCATTCAATCAATTCAGTTATTGCTTCAAGGCAAGGCAAAAATACATAAAAACTCAAAACATCTTCTTTAAAAAGTGTAAAATACAGAAAAATCTGAAACACCAAATACAGTTAAAAAGAGTTAAAAAAACAATTTTGGCAATTAAAATTGGAGTTTGTCGTCAAAAACAAGAAATTCAGAGTTCCATATGCAAACAAATAGCCGCCACGTTAAGCCTAGCAGTCATTTAACATTTTAAAATTGTTGATAACTCTACAACTGTTGCATGCAGATTAACTAAAAACCGTAAATAGAACATAAGAACAACATAATTCGATCTCTTTGAAAGCAAAAAAATGGACAATTTAGCAACATATAAAAATCGCTGCTAACTGAGCCGAGTAAGACGGTGGGTGTGTGTCCGATCTCACGCAAAAAAAAAAAAAAAAAAAACAAACAAAATCATTCCGATAGATTGGCGGTCAAAGTGGACATTTTCGTTGAAATATGATACCCGAAATTTTTCACGGTTACAATACGCCCTTTACTTCCTACAAGGAAGTAAAAAGCATTGGCATCTGTTTAAGAGATAAAATAGCATAATTACATTGTACATATAGATTAAATTTTGTTTTAATGTACGGACTGGAGTTCAGTATATTTGTGGCTTTTTAAATTTTATTCAAATATTTGATCTTTTTTAATATTTTGATATTTTATTAGTTTACATATTTAAGCTTTAAGAATAAAATGCAAAAACAAACGCCAAGGATTCCAAAATTCATGTTCTTTTTTGAGCTGAGTTTCAGTCTTAAAATCTTGAATGAAATTTTTAAATTTATTTTTATCATTTATAGCAATACGTTTATTTTTATTTCTGTAAAATAAAATTCTTGACATTTTCATTTACAAATTACTTCTTAACAAGTTTTCGAGGCGTTTATCTTTTTCAATAAGCCGTCCTAGCAAAATAAGAACTATTGACACCTGAGATCAAGATCCTGTTATGTAGTGATTTTTGGTTAGTTTAGAATTATGGATTAATGTGTAGTTAATTGCAGTTTATTTGTTAATTAATTATTGAGTGAGTAAATTATATGCATTAATTTATGCTTATTCTAAATTTTTCTTCACGAATTGTATTGCTTATGTTATTGAATCAATTATTCTTATGCGAGTTAAACAGAGTTCTCATTCTTACGTTACGCGTTCGACAGTAATAGCCTTCGGGAAAAGGAGACAATGGGAAATCGGTTGTTTCTGCGTAATATTTGAAATTTAAAAATACTTCCTTTTTATTCACATGGATGAAATTTATACCTCTTAAAGAGAAAAAATTTACCCTTCTTATGAATCTACTTTCCTGACTGTACGTCGCCCCGTTGAAGAATTATGCCCATTTAATTGCTAAAATTGTTGAATTTCATGTCTAAAAATTTATTCTGCTATAAGGGTCGTTTTTGAGCACTGCTTCGCCCAAGGTCATGTACTGCGTCCGGTTGCGTGGTAGGGTTGTCGCATACTTTCTCTCACCCCTCCTTGTTGGCGAAGGGGGTGGCGAGAGTGGAATTTTTTTTGGTGTGAAGAAGGAAAAACTAAGTTTTCGCAGCACTGTTTTGTGTTTGGCGAGATTTGCATACTAATTCACCAAATTTGGTGATTTTCGAAAATTCTGGATTCTGGACGATTAAAATCGTCATGCAAGGCCATGCTCAGCCTTTTTTGCCTTGGATTTGCAGCTGAAAGAAGACGCTTCATTTTTCTTCCTAGAAGAGCAAATGTTGACCCGGGGGGGCCCGGAGTGGGCCTGTTTTCGGCCCTAAAATGTACATCTAAAAGGGACAAAAAAAAGTATACTCCTCCGCACTTTACCATCCCCTTGTAGGAGTCTAGAATGGTGTTTTTTTCTCATCGAACCAATTCATTAACACCATAGTGGATGCAACTTAGATCCGAGTACTACCATCAACTCTCCAGAATGGGTCTAGTCGAGTGAATTACAAGATTCCATCTTCTTCACATCGGTCTATGGGTCCAGTTTTCATTTACCTTCTGGGAACATCTATGCTTACTTCATCTTCCTACATCCTTCAGGATTGCTAACATCATCTCTGTGCGGGTTGGAATCATGCCCAAAGGAGAGCTTTCAACTTCAAACGGCTGCTCGTCTGGAGATTGTTCCATCTGATAATCTAGCATGGCTTAAATAAGTCTCAAATACTTCCCTTCAAATGAGTTCAGCTTTTTTGATTGTTAATTTCACCTGAAATTGAGGACAGCTTGCAACCTAAATTCCGTGAACATGTTTCCTAAGAAATAAGGCTAATTAAAATTTTTAAGAGATTTGATTAATTGAAAAAAAAATTTTTCCAGTAATGAATTCTTAAAGTAAGAAGTAATTATATGTATATTTAATTTCCAATTAAATTCTATTTAACTCTTAGTCAAAGGTTTTTCTGCTGGATCTTAAATCCAGGCTGTTTATTTAAGCAACTGCTGCACTATTAATCTATTTAGGACTTTTAACTTTAACTTGGAATGTAATTAAAATTTATATATAATGAATTAAGACAGGATATTAAATTTGTTAACTTATCTAAATTTTACCTTTTTACTTTAAGTTGTTACTATTTTTGGTTGAGAATTAACTTTAACTTTTGCAAATTAAGGAACAATTAAAAATTTAAATTCTACTTTACCTTTAATTGAGTAATTGAATGTAGGAATAAATGTAATCATTTTTCTCCAACGGGTCTACTTGAATATGTAATATTTTCTAACTGCCTAAGGGATTGCTAAATTGATGTATGTAATTCTTACCTGAGTAAATTAAGAAATTTCTTGAACTAAGTAACCTCTATCAATATTGGTAAAGACACCATGCTCGGTGATTCATTAAATTCCTGTGTATTTTTATGCTGGCCAGCAGAGTTTGATAACTGCATATGAAAAGTTAATATTAATTTTTACGGTGTAAATTTTTGATTAATTCATCTCGGTGCGTATTTGAAAATAGCAATATATATTATAATTCTAAATGCATTATTTTAAATAGTTGTCACCCTGGTACCATAGATCTCGAAATTAAGTTGAAAGATTGAGTGTCTTCCTTATAATGCTGCAATAAATATCCTTGGTTATATATATATATAATTGATTCAGAGTTTTTCTTATGATGACTTGTGTGAATGTTCTTAACACCAGTACTCCTGCTTGGTCTTAGGGGTTGTTCGGGTTAGTATTACACAACGCAATGAGATTTTGGTTTTTGATATTATTGTAGGCAAATTATTGTAACAGTTAGTATTTAACGTCTGGTACCATAACACTAGAACAATTGCACCACAACATTTGGTGCCGCGACATTTGCCACAGAACATTTGGTGCCGTGACCAGGAGCTTTTGTTCCAAGCTTCGTACGCACGCGATAGATGGGAATAAATGTAGCTATATCCTGAGCAACCAGGTGAAGCAAAACATGGAAGTAAATTCAAGTTACGTCTTAAAAATAAAAAAGAGCTTCTTGTATGTCTGCATATGTAGAGCATAACTGTAGGAAAATATTTAATTAAGGTTTAAGGCTCTTAAATATTTTTGAAAATTTTACACTTTTAAGGTAGGTTATAAGTTTGTTTTCGTTAATGATGTAGATTTATAATGCAATCTTGAATGTACATTTGATGAATATTTCGTGCAGATGGCTAGATAGCAAAAATACAAAGGTAAAAAGGCAAAAAAGGATAAATTGTATCAAAACAATTAGGTGAATTATTAAATGCACCTAATTCTAAAATATTTACAAAATTCGAATAAACAAACTTTCGACTTTTACAGCTCTAATCGTTGTTAATTTTATGTTTCTAAACTGGAATATTTTTTGTGTCTTTTTTTTTATAAAAAAATATTTTTTTAATTCAAAAATAAAATTAACAGACCTAATAAATAATCTTCTAAAAGACTGGTGAACAGTTTGTATTTTATTCACACAAATTTATAAATTGTTTTGATAAAAACAGCTTCGGGGTATTCTGTAGTATTTTTATTGGAGGATCGATTTTTAATTAATAAGTAATTAACTGAAGCGGGAGATAAAAAACGTAAGACTAAGCTCTCCACTAAAGTGTCGAAACAACAAAACAGCAAAGTGGAAATAGAATAGAAAAGAAGAGGATAAAAAGAAAATAAACAAGGGGGAGGAAACAGAGAGAGAGAGAAATTAGAAGGAAAGTTTTCCCAGGCTGATTTTCTGGACTCCATTCTAACACTTGAAGTAAATATTCTGTGTGAAACGCATGATAAAACAAAATAAACTAATATCATAAAAAAGGAAAATATTTACACGTATATACAGTTTTTTTAATTAAAAAGAAATTAATTCAAGCACAGGAGAGTCATAAAAATACGTCCCTGATATTTGAACCCGTAACGGCCTGTCCTCACAACCAATCGAAATGAAATTTCAGGTATTGTTACTTGAAAATATGCGCTCAAGATTATTTAAAACAACATAACTTTCGTGGTTACAGTTACAATGCAAAAAGTTCCAAATGTTCGAATAGCATCACTCACCTTTTTCCTACGCAAGTTTATCAGAGCACTCAAAAACCATGAATAGTGTGGGAGCGATTTACGTATGACGAAAATTGTCGACGTAAAACGCTTGCAAAGAAGAGCATTGTAAAGGCTTAGTGACAATACAAGAGAAGACAAGTAAGAAAACAAAACTTCTACTCAAAATACTACAAAGTTTTCCACTTGCCCACCTGCGCAGAAGATAACGCATTGTATGCTGAAGATTGTTGACGAGAATGACGAGCGTAACATCGCAGGAGAAATCTGTATAACTTCACGTTTTATGGCGTGTTTCAATTCTGACATATCTTTTAGATTTTATATGTATAGCTTAGTTTTTAGATATCCCCAGAACCAGATATCCATCGGAGTGGCAATGAAAGTGCTAAGTCACGGGAGATGAATTTGTATCCAAAGTGCAGCAGTTGCTGAACGCCTGTGGCGACCTGTGGAAGAGACCATTTTACGTCCATACAGTGTCATGAACGACGTTCCTTTCCTTCAGTTCTGGAAATACGGTATTCTGCTACATTATTGTACACCGAGCACTTGTGATGAAGCATATTTTCGTACCTGTAGAAGTGACTTTCTCGAAGGAGTACAGACGGAGAACAAATATGCCACCACATAATCATTTTAGCTTTGGGTAAAGGCGCTTGTGCAACATCTTGAGGATTTCCATTCATTCAAAGCAGTTCTTGGAGTTAGGTTCCCAATTACGAAAACAAAGTCTTCATCCGTCCACAGTGGCCCATAATATCCACAGCTGCCACTTGCTGCCTTCATCATATCTGATGAGGAATAATCATTATCTCTTCTTTGCAAATGTTTTAAGGTGGCAACTTTCGTCATTATGTGTATAGTTCCGATGCCATTTATGGTTTTGCAATGCCCTGATAAGTTTGCGTAGGAAAAGTGTGATTATTGTCGTTCAAAATTTCGAAATTCTTTCACTGCAACCATAACCGTGAAATCTTTATTCTTTTAAATCATCACAATTTTAAGCGCATACCTTCGAATAACTCTATCTGAAATTTCATTTTTATTGGCTGATCAGATAGGCCGCTAAGGGTTGATATATACAGGAACTTTTTTATGACCACTTATGGTCTTTCTTGAGTGTGAGATATTACAAAGCCTAACAACACTTCTACTCTTAACATAAGGAGATTTTTGCATTGGATTTCAAAGCGGAAGTATAATTATTTACTAATAACATTTTAGTAAAAAATGTTAATAAATAATAAATAAATAAATAAATAAATGATAAAAAAGAAAGATTTGAAAGGTCTCAGATTTTAGATTACTTTCAAAGGGGCGTTTTTTTAACATTTTGTGTGTTACTTTTATTTATTAAATATCACGTTCTTCGCACTTAACCCATACAATTCAGAACAAGAGCCAATATCGCAAAATAATTTTAAAATTAACATATCTTTAGAATTTCCGGTACACAGTCTAGCGCGCTAGAAATAAAAATGCTTTTTCTGTACAACGTTGCCATTGCTCGCTTTGAAATCCTTGAGTTTGCTAATCAAAAATTAGTTAAAGTTTTACAAAATATGAAATCGATAATAAAACCAAGTTTAAAGTTTGGGTATGCTCATGTTCGGGTGAAAACATCCAATATTCAAAATTGAATGGCTCTAGGTACTTTTGCTTTATCACAGTGCGAGACACATGCATGCATTTATACCGATTCTTCATTATTTAATTTCTTTAAATATAATACAGGGCGATAATATTTGGTGGCAACAATTTGAAAAGTGAAACAACGCTTTTAGACGCATATTCCAAAACGAAAATAGTCCTTCTCGGCAAATTGTCCCCTTGGACTAATAATAATAGAACTGAAACATGAAGAAACCAAAAGGGGGTTCATGTTTTTTCTCTTTTATTTATGTACCGCAACATGCACTCCATAAACTGTTATGCTTTGAATTTGTGTCTTTCGAAGGACGGCAAGAAACTCAGCAGCAGAAATCTGATTTCCTTAAATACACCTAATCAATCACACAGGTAGTATTTCCTCATTTTTGAATATTTTAGAATAGGTGTTATTGGAAGAACTTTTGTGCTGCAGAATACTGTGATATTAGTTGCATACAGAATTTAAAATTTATTAATGATAATAATGTAACTTATGTAAGTCTGTATTTCTTCTAATAAAACTGCACTTATTATATTGTTACGAATTTTATATTTAGTTAGATATTTTTAATAGAATTATAATAAAACTGTCGTATTTCCCCGTGCAACGTGAGACAAATTTTCAGAGAAAGCTATGGTGCAAAAGTAAAAAAAAAAAAAAAAAAAAAAAAAATACAGGAACACATGCACTTAACATTGAATACGTTTATCTCGGTAATTTTGTATTTAAATTTAATGAATGTAATTGAACACTATGTTAGCTGTAACCGTAATTCCACTCTTATTCCTTACAAGAAATCTCGAGAAGCAGAAATCACTAGAAATTTCTGGCGACTGATTGAAAGCTATAAAAAACCGGAGAGAAAACATCTCAGCTTCAGTTGCTTAGTTTCTGTTACTGCGACTTGTAGTTCCGCGTCAACTAAGATAAATTTCTTTTTCGAAAACGCTTTTCACTGCGTTGTATTTTATCGTTTTCAGTATTTTTAAGTTTAACTACTCATTATATTGCGTGATATTTTGAACACGTGTACGAATATTTCTGAGGAAATTTCCAGCATTCTGTTATATTTCTTTTGATAAGAATAAATTTTATTAACCTTTTATCGGACTTGCGTATTCAATCTATTCCGAACCCGTACGCACGCAACAATATTTTAATCCAAAAGTAATATATTAGAAGAAAAAAGTAAATATATTTCTGATAGGAGCATTAATCCGTTTCTTAATATGATATTTCTAGTCTGATATATCATGCAGAAATTGCGAAGAATATATTCTACATAGTGTTCTAAAAGCTATATTTTCTTTTTTTGTGCATCTCGTACTAGAAAATATGTCCTTAAGTGCGCATACATTCAGAATGGAATATCCTCAACTTCAAATGTTGGCAAAGAATTCAAACTTTTCTTTAGTAAGATTGATTTAAAAGTCACTTACGTTTTTCTTTATGTTCCTCATGTGATTTTAACTCTGTATATTACATTGGAAATTTCGTTGATAAGACTGATATCAACTACGACACCATATGATGTTTTCCAAAATCTAGAAATATGTTTTGAACGTAGTTGAATAAAGGGGAAACCGATACTGTTTATTTGTTCATGTTTATATGAATTATCCAGGGAAATTACATAATAGAGCTATAGAGGAATTAAACTTCCATTATGATGCTGTATACAGAAGCGAGATTATCTGAAGAGAAAAGGTAGTGCCAATCCTGAGTCCAGTGTCGTCTTTCGTTACACCACTGTAGGCATTGTTACATTTCAAGACACATTAGGTTATTTCGAAGCAGGAGACATGAAAAATGAGCAGTGCCCTCGCCGGGACTCGAACCTCGGACATCTCGAATACACGCCGAGTGTGCTGACCATTACACCACGAAGGCTTGCTAAGAAGGCAGTAGAAATACCTTATATACTCCCCCTTTTAAAGGACAACTGGGGATTAGGGGACCGAATCGCCAAATTCTGGAGTTGGAACATCATCAACCACCACCTTGTTTAGTTCGGGCACCACTGTAGAGACATGATTTTTTGATGCTGGCAGACGTGAAAAATAAGCAATGCCGGAACTTAAACCTCTCGAATACGCACCGAACGTGTTGACAATTATGCCACGAAGGCATGCTAAGAACAGTGAATTTATGCAGTGTCAACGGAAGCCGCGACAATGATGGCCGTGCTGACAGTCTGTGGCACTGCAGACATTGTCGCACTGTCCATACAGACGCTGGTAAGCCTGCACAAGAACTAAGCTCCTAACTTAGGAGCTTAGCTCTGAGTTATCCCCTTGGCTTTACGGGATGCAAAGATCTCGTAAAGCCAAGGGGACAACATCTCTGTCCTCTCGGTGTGAGTGGCCAGGGCCACAAAAGTCCTGCATGGCGTTCAGCATAGCCCTCCTTCACTTCTGAACTCTTGATTCAAGTGACAGTTAAGGGATCTCAACCAATACGAGCAGTAATGTTGTTAAATAATAAACTGCAGTCCAGAGAGTCCATGATTCGCCGCGGTCGAACTGATGGTAGTATTTATAAGTACGGTAGGAACTCAGGCGCTGGTACGATTTTCCCATCCTTCCACAAGGCCATAATAAATACTTAACATAATCAAAGTTCAAATGCGATTTCCAGTCGGAAAGCCAATACGCAATCTTCCCATCGACAAACAAATTGCCTAGTGTTACTCATATCTGCTTTGTGCGCATGCTCTGGAATGCTACTCATTTCCACATACTACCATTCATGAAAATTTGTCGTTTGCTGCATTCGCATTCATGATATAAAATTCAATCATTAGTAGTATTTATAGAATACTACAACTATAATTTTTAAGGATTAATTTCTTAAAAAATGCAGTTAGAACATCTCAGATTAGCAGTAAAGCATTGAACGTGTACCGTTTACCATCAAAACGGAGAAAATAATTCTTCGTCTTGGAAATTTTATTCTAAAATTTTCTAGTTGCAAAATATGATTTTTTTCCAGTTAATTTCAAGGTATACTATACCAGTGGCTCTCAGTTTTTTTAGCTCCTTACATCTCTTTCTTTATTGATAGAAAGCCATTTCCCTTTTTAAAAAAACTTGAAAAATACGTACATGAAATTGTTTAGATTTAGGTTATTTTTAACGTGTTTTATAAATCAAACTTCAAAGTATAGGAAATGTTGATAAATGCCAAAATTTGAGTCGAAGCAGTTTTTTATATTCATAAAATAAACTAAATACTGTATAGCTCAGACCCACCAGTGACAGAACAGTAAAGTCGCTGAACACAGGTAGTTTGGTCTGGGGTTCGAACCCCGACGAATGGGCTGGCTGCATGGGTGTTTTCGTGGTTTTCCCTAGCTGTAACGTGTACATGAGCTAGTTTTCCTTAAAATGTCTTCACGAAGGCTTTCATTCCCTTAGGCAAATAACCCTCGTCTGCTCTGCCGTAATCAATCAAACCAAAACCAAACATTAACAGATCAATAAATGCCTGACAACATTCCTGTTCTCAAACTATGAAATTGCTATAATGCAACCCGTTTACTTCATATGTGCTACTGATGACTTACTCCAAATAGCGTGTACCAAAGTGAAAGTCGAATATTTACTCCAAATAGAGATTTTTAGTATTAATTTTTAGTGGTATAAATTAAAATATCCTAAAATTTATGTAAAAAAATGGATGTTTGCTATGAGAAATCCTTAATTACTACTATAAATATCTCAGGAAATGGAGAACTATAATCACATTAGTTTAAAAAAATAAAATTCAAACCGCGAGTTATGTGAATTAATAATCCGCTACCAGTTAGAGGATGTAACTGAAAATTAATTGGTCGTGTTATCCTGCAAAGTTATATTTTATTTAGGTTCCAGCCTTCTTACTTCAAAGGGCAATGATGCTGAACTTGAATCTACAGAAACAGAAATATTATGATTTTTCATCTATGCAGAAATATAGAAAAAATAAAGTCACAAAAAATCTTTCTAGGAAAAAAAGAAAATTTTGGGAAGGTTTCTTTTCCGTAAGTATGATGTGTTTTGGAAATAAGAGTAGATTATTAATATTAAAGAAGAACATCTTTTTGATACGGTTTTTATCTTTTCTTTCTTAAAATCTGATAATTTAACGCAGTGACCGTTTTTATTTGAAACACAGGAAAATGATAAAATAGGTAAACAGAGAAATGAATACTGCCGTTTTTTCATTGCAACTTCTTTAATTATCTCTGAACTCGATAAGAAACTTATTGTAAGGCTACTTCTTTTGTACTGGAAATACATGGATGTAATTAGATTGTTAAAGGATAAAAAAAACACAAAAACGTATTAGCAATTTAACTTCTTAAATAATGTAGCTAACACTAAAATCGTTTTTTGAGAAACATCAGAAAATGTTTTTGTTTGTAAAATAGGTAACTTTATTCTATCAAATACATTGGCAGTTTTTTTAAAATTAGCAATTTATAGAATATGAATAGGAAATACAAATAAGGAAAAAAACACATACCTTGTTCAAATAAAATTTACAATATGCTGCTAATTAAAAATTATTTTTTGTTTTATTTTTATACTTTAAGACACATATAAGAAATTAATGTAACGTTGGAAAAACGGTAGCAATGGGTATAGTGTATTAGTAAGAAAAGAATTGTTCTTGGCATTGGTATGCGGGAAATTCAGATTCCTTTCTGCAGACTTAATGTATATTGAAGAATTTCTGGTAGCAAATGCCCAAAAAAGGTTTTGCTTTGTTTCAATTAAATATGCCATTCCAGAAATAATGCGCAATGTTACAAATGTTCTTACATCAGTTCCGCTAATGCAAATACTTGATAAAATGGGATTCGGATAACTTTGCAAAAGAAAACAGTTTCAGAGCTCATCTGTTATCCATCGTATTCGTATAATTCAATTTTGTTTATGTGTCTTTCCAAGTTGCACTCAAAGGAAATATGTAATCAAATTTAAATTTAAGATGTAAGGTGTATATTTCAGTTGTAGAGCTTTATTCTGCTTAATATGTAGACTAAAGAATTGGGGGTACACAGAGGTTTTTAAAGTTATAATTACGAAATTTTAGGAGTGCTCGAAGTTGTCTACTCCAGCATCAGTGCACTTATATAGGCAAATTTTCCGAAGATTAAAGGCCTCAAGCCATTCATTTCTCGGAATGGATGAAAAAAATCCATTTATAGCCTCATCGATTTCATCTTCGGAATGAAAACGACGTCCACTTAAGTTCTTTTCTAGATTAAAAAATAGTCAAAAGTTACACATAGCTAGATAGCTAGATAGCTAGATCGGATGAGTAGGCTGGATGTTCTATCATTTTTAATGTGTATTTGTTCAAGAAACTCAACTGACAATCTAGCTAAATGAGAAAATGCATTGTTAGGGCGGCGAATGAGGCCTCTAATATCCCCTTCTTGAAGAATTTCTGGAGGACACTTAGTGATGAACCAGTTAGCTGTGACTATCTTCTATAATTCCAGCTTAATGACTTTGACCAGTCCTGTAATTCTGAAGAAAACGGCATGCATTACGTTTTCCATGGCACGTTGTCGTTTCACCATTGTGGGCGTGAGGTCAACTTCACAGACACATACTTTTCTGTCTTGACAAGTTCGAGAGTCAAATAATGGCATGTACGTGGTGTCATCGTCAGTTTTGATTTTAGAACTAATGCGATGGCTACCATCTGTTAATAATTTAAGGGTTCTTTTTACTGATTATGAGAAGCTTCTTATTTTGTGCTCAGTTAAATTAAGGGGAGTCCACAGGCAAACTAGTTTTTCCATATGAAGTTCTTCATGAATAATTTTATGTATACCGTCAGATCCAATGTTACGTTCTTTCTCTGTCATCTGGTAGGTGCAGCGATTGTTGTGTAGATTTTTTAAGTATTACTTTACAGTGCTTATTAATTTTATTAATTTACAGTGAATAGTAAAATTTTGATGTTCATGTTAGAGATGTAAATTTTTAAATTATACTGTCTCTAAATTATTTCTTTTGATTTGGGTAAAATTTCTTAAGTTAGCAGACAGCGATAGCCTGTTTTTGCTTTCTCACGGGAGGAGAATTTTGGGGTCAAGGGTCAGCGACCAGCTGCATTTTTTCGTCCCCTTTTCTTGCGGGGACGAACTTGTGTTTTTTCTAGTTCAAAGGCGGTCCGCTTAGCGGCGCCGATTCTTGATAGAATTATGAGGGTGCAAAAATGTGGGATCTGTCTGAAGAGTCGAACGTTAACAGATTTACTACTTTGTTTTTGAGTTCGAAAAATAAGGGGCTTGTCATTGTGAAAGGACAGGACTGATTTACTTAGAATTTTGTTGGGTATTTATTGGTCTGTTTCTAGTGGTTAGGAGGGTTACTGTTTTGTGTAGCATTGGTGAGTTTTAAGTTTATGGATTTTTTTTAACCAATAGTAATTATAGAGGCGGTGCACTTTTTGAGCGTCACGAGGTTTTAAATTTGGTCGCTCCCGTGGCGAGCGGAGACTTTTTCAAGATTTTGTCAGATTTTAAGAGTCCTTTTTGAGGGGAGAGAGAGGGCCCGGCGGCCCCTTCTCGGGGTTGTCCGTGCGAGAATTGGCCCGAGAACGATGCGGGCTCCCATCGTATCGTCGTCGGCGAATCCTTTCTGAAGGTCTGCGGCTATGTCCTATTCTCACTGATGTTTTTTTCCTTGAGGAAAAATAATGTGTTTTAAATGCAGATTACTGTGACTTGCACTTATCTTCAGCTAGAACATCATTCAGAAGTCGGTGAACTTTCACCTACAGATTACTGCGGCTTCCACTTTTCTTTTTTGAGATCATCATCGAAACGTGGTGGACACTCATGTTAAGTTGGACATCCTTGCATGCAGAAGGATTGCATCCACGAGGAAGATTTTCCCAACGGCTGAGTTCGCAAATTGGTACAGCATTGATGAAGAGAAATTTTTGAACTTCTTTTACTTGCGTTGCGTAGACAATTAGGGAGACGAAGTCTGGACAGGAATTTTTCTCCACCGTGAGTTGATTATTTTTTTGATTTTGTATTTAATTCTATATGTGTCCTCAAACTTATTGCCGTTAACTGATTTAGGATTTTGTGGAATCGATTATTAGGAAAAACTTCATCTTTTACTTTACGAAAATTGATTTAAAATATTTGTATATGTAGTGTGAGTTTAAATGCTTGAGTAACCTTCTAAGATTAATAGAAAGTGTAAATTGTTTCATTAAGATTTTGGTAAGATTTGGAAATATTTAAAGAAATAAAAAATGTTTCAGACTACTTAAGTATGGTTCAGTGATAATTACGAAATTATTGTAAGATACGTAATTAATAATTTTGAATACAATATTGATTATGGTTTAGATTGTCGCATGAAGAATTGTGAGTAATTTTTAGTAAATGTTTGTAGGGGTAGTCTGGCCAGCTATTCTGAATGGATAATCTTTTGGAATATTAAATAAATGTTTTTATTTGTTTTACTATTGTATGTTTTTTTTGTTGTTTTTCATCTTGTGGTCTACTGTAGGGCACCCATGTGATCCTTCGGAAAACATGGTTAAACTTCCATTCGAACCTGGGTAGTTTATTGCGGACGTAGGATAATTTAATGAGGGTTATGACTATACGATCAGATATATTAATTTAACTGGTGTTTTGACTTCTTAGTGTGTGAGATTTATTTCTCCCTGGTGTTTTGAACTGTTCTGTGTTTTACTTTTACGTGTTTGCGGCTATCTCTAAGGATGTATTGAAATTTATGTGTTTTCAGGAAGGAGAGCCGATTAGTTAGTTTTAGTGAGAGATAGCATGTTAACGAATGCATTTTGCATGAATATTAATATTTTGAGTTTAACAAAACACCAGGGAGGATTTTTCAATTCTTTGAACTTAAGAGTTGAGAGTTGATATGATAAAACTGAATTTACTGTGTTGAGGATTTATGAATATTTAATATAGCTTAAAGAATTAATTAATTTGTTTTCAAACACCAGTCTCTAGGATTATGATTTTATTGAACTCATTATATTTTTATGAGTATTTTTTTGTTTGTCACGGCACCAAGAGAGGTTGAGTATGCAGTTTAAAATTTAAAAATTATTAGTAAAACCCGCAAATTTTTTCTTTTCACAACACGATTATCATCAATTAACATTTTCGTACAGCAGATACATTATCCGAGATTGTTGCTGACAATGGCCTTCCTGTGTGTTCTTCATCCTGAAGAGAGTTGCGACATCTGTGAAATTCTATAAACCATCTGAGTGCAGTAAAACGAAATGAATCTTCCTTTTCAAATGCTAATTGCAGACGTTGAACCCATTCTTCTTGATTTAATCCATTTTAAAAACATAGAAAATCAGAGCACGATAATGGTCTCGCGTCAACTCCATTTTTCCTTCTGCCTGAAATTTATTCTACGATAAACTACTTGCAACTGCTCAGTAAAACATCGTTTGCTAGACTAAAATACTGGTTTATATTTTCAAATCTAACTGTTATTTTTTTCTCCCACTTATCGTCTGCACGTATCTCAGATATCTCAAAGTGATCTCAGTATAACTAATTGTTGGCATGTAGATCTGTCACTTATACGTCATCTTACAAGGTGTCAGATTATGAATAATGTAGTTAGTTACAGCAGAAGTCAAGATTCCATTACGAATACTGTTAATTTTGAGTATGAAAGTCAAGCTTTCACTTTTTTCAATTTGAATCTTTATTCTTGTAGTCTGGCATACATCTCACTGTTTTATTATTAATGTTGTAGTTGTGCCCACGACTAAACACACTCACCCAAATTAAAGTCATTCCTTATGCCTTCAGTCTTGCGATAAGGAATGAAATTTTCAGAATACATAACTTCAGAAAGCAAAGTTTAATGGAAAAACATAACAAAATTTTTATTTTACTTTCCGAAGAAAAATCGCTCATATATTTATGGTATAGATAATTTTGACCATGCTACACAATTTTTCACGGCCTTGAAAAGCAAAATAAAGAACTTTGACATAATATGATTTCATCTTTCATTCTGGTTGTACGAAAACAAACGAAAACGTTCTGCTATTTTTTCTAATAACTAATATAATACAAAACAAGAACTTTATTCAAAACCGAAAGTAATCGAAAAACAGGCTGACACAGAAAGTGTGCTGACTTACGGATTATTAGTCACCAGAAAGCTTTCCTACCATTCTTTCTTTGAATAAATTATCCCTTTCATAGGGTAAAAAAACTCACTTTCTAATCAAAATGCGTTAAAATGAATTGACTGAATCGAAAAAGGAAGCATAATAATATATAACAAAAACAGAATCTACTCCAGCTGAAGAAGATTCGCATAATACTACTTTCGTAACTCAAGTTATTCAACTTCTTCGTAGAAAAAAACTTCAAACGGTTTGGGAAAAAGTATTTCTTAGGATAAATAGGTATGCTTGCTTCTCAGATATATTGATCTCGAGTGCTTTGTGGTATTTCTTGGGGATAAAAGTATAGTTAAAAAAGATATCGTCGTGAATGTTTGTAAAAAAAAATCAATCCTTTGAACTTTTATTTTTTTAAGAATCTGCCTTGACAGTGAAGAATCAAAACGTATTATGCAAAAGAACCCGACATCTTTTGGTTTTACCGCGTTCTACTTACTTTATGCTGAAAAAAGTGTCCTGCATGATAATTTTCCTTTGAAGCGAAAAGGATTCATGATTTATGGTGAAAACTGAACTCTCATTTAATAATTCTGATGAGTGATGGTAAAAATAATCATTATTTGCTACGCACAGTTTTCTATTAGATATAAAAGTGCTTTATGTAATAATTATGTGGTATTTTGTTTCAAAACTGTTGTCTTAGATATGTGTCTCCAATTACAAAAATGTTTTCAATGATGTAAATATTCATGTTTGAATTTTAAAAAATCGTGGTATATAACACTTTTTACAGTTCCCATGTTCCTGTTATTACATTTAATTAACTTTTATGCTTATGCCAAAAAATATAACATCGGACGTTTAATATTTCCTGCAACAAAGATGGCCGATATACTTAATTTCAAAGTTTGGGAATTTTCTTAAATTTTTCAGTGCTTGAAAACCAACCTTTATCGCTTTTCTTCAGGGGTCATTTAAAAAATAAATTCGAGGAATTAGAGGTTAAACTTTTTTTTTCGTTTACTATACTTTAGTGATATTCTCTTGTGACATGTTATCGTCTAGCATTCGTTAATTTATAATTATTAGCCCAAAGGAGCAATTTGCCCAGAGGGGCTTTTTAATTTCGTTTTGGCATTTTGCGTTGATTCACTATAAACGGCGAATCACTTTTGAAGTTTTTGCCAACAAATATCAGAGCCCTGGATTATATTTAAAGAAATTAAATTATGAAGAATTTGCGTAATCGTACGTATGTTTCTCGCACTGTGATAAAACAACGGTACCTAGAGCCATCAAAATTTGAATAACGTACGCAACGTACGTCTTCACCAAAACATGGGCATCTGGAAGCCCAAATTTGGAATTTGAAATTTGTTTTATTATCTATTTGTTATTTTGTAAAATATTTATGAGTTTTTGATTAGGAAACTCAACGATTTCAAATCGAGCAACGGCAACACTGTACGGAAAAAAAAAAACATTTTTATCTCTTGCGCACGAGACTGTGTTTCGGAAATTCTAAAGATATACTCTTTTAAATAGTTTGTGATATTGCTGTTGAATTGAATTTTATGATTTAAGTGCGAAGAACATGATATTTAATAAATAAAGGTAACACACAAAACATTAAAAAATGCCTCTTTGGGCGTAATATAAAATCTTAAAGCTTTCAGAAATTTTGTTACATTTGTTTTCTCGGAAATATTTCCATACAACTAATTTACACGATTTAAAGTATTAAAATATATTTATAATATTTACATGTAGTTTTGTTGTTTTAGTATCACAATCTAATTTTCATACCAAAAGTCACTGGATTAGTAATATTTTTTATTTTTAATTAATTCAAATAATGTTGCTAGCTAGCTAAATGTCAGTACTCAAAGCCCATTGTTTTTAGAACACGCTTTCCATAAGAGTTTGCAAATAAGAGTTCTATTTTGAATTTTTTTTAAATTCCCTGATCAAACATTTTCAAGACAATCTGCGTATCACTACTCACTGAGTAAGCTATTAATATTTGAATTTTTTTCCTCTATTACCATGTCATATTGAGTTATAAACAAATTTATGTATTGCGTTCTTCAGTTTGTGCAAGACTCCAAAATGTTTTATAAAAATGATCTCAAACTTAAAATTTAAACATTCTCATTACTTTTTGTCGTAATTTGTCGTATGAAGAGATACTGTTTTATCTTTTAAAATCAGTATACTCTTTTGCTAAATATAACAACAAAGAAGATGCGACCACAAAAACATTTAGAGTTCGCATTTTCTTGCAAAATTGCATTTTAGTTTTTACGGTATCCCGACAAAATAGTCCATGACAAAATAGCCCAGACACTGTAAACTACGACAAAAAGAGCTCGCGACACAATAACCCATTTCTAAACAGCCTAAATCAAAGGTTTCTGAGCTTGGTCTCGAGAATACATTTAAAATTTTGTGAGAGAAACATACATACATATTTAGTTTTTTTTAAATATAATACAAGGCGATATTATTTGTTGGTAACAATTTGAAAAGTGTCAAAGCAAAATGCCGTTTCGAGACTAATAGCCCTTTTGGAGTTACCCTTTGGGCTTGTAAAGGGAGTGACAATGACATAACACATTCGTCACATTAAAGGAAGTATATATTTATAATTTCATAACTATCATCAACTACGTTCTGACGTCATCACTTAGCTCATAAAAATATTACATTATCGTAATATTTACTTTTTTAGCCAGAATTTTGGACTGCCTTAGGATGGATTCATCAGTTTGTTTGCTATTCTTTTACATTTATTTTTAATATTAAAAATTTTTAATTTTAACGTTTTACATCATTAGGTATTTTAGTTTTAATTTTTAACGAAAATAATATATATATATAATTAGAAAACATTTATGAGTCTTATTTTTAATGACTAATATCGAAACATTATCTATGCTATTGGCGGGGTTATTTTTAAGCTGTTTTACACTTTTAATAATTTTATTTTGTTTTACAGAGATATGTAAAATCTTCTCTAAGATCGATTGGAATATCAATGATATTTCATAGGAAAACTAATAATATTTCCTAATTATTATACCTAGATACTAAAAAATTTAAATATATTTCCTTTCAGTGTAAAAAGTAAGGAATATGTAGTAAGTTATTTAAATAGGTTTTTAACTATTACGTTGCATAGATGAGTCATTTGAGAAAGGAATTTGAAGGACTTATATCTAGGCCAATGCAGGCCTATTATTTTGATAAAATATGTTATTTTAATAATTACTTTAAGTCTTAGTGCTTCCAAAACCGTTTCATTGTTACAAACAGTATTATTCAATTCAAAACATTAATTAAAAAATATTTTACTTAAATAACTATTGGAATAAGTGAGTTACTAGTTAAATTCTGAAAACTAAGAAAATAGAATGATTTGTTTTATATTTATATTTCATAGCAAAAGTAAATATTAGCAAATGTTAATTTCCAATAGACTCCAACTTCCGATGTTTCATAATAAAAATGTTTTTAATTGAGAGAGAAGGAACTCTGTCAATATTCATCGGTAGGTTTCAAGGATAAAAAAGAAATCTATAGATGGTTATTTAGTATAATTTATGTTTTATATTTTGAAATTAAATTTAGAAAATTAAAATCACAAAGCTATAAAGGCAGTCTTGAATCCATTTTTTTAAATTAAACATTAGTAGTCATCATGTATGCATATGACTAAGTATATAAAAATAAAATATGACTAAGTATATAAAAAAAAACTAGTATACTAAGTTATAAGCCAGTCGCCTTTTGTTGTCGTTACCAATTATAACAATATCTCCTACTTTAACTGTGTCAGCGTCTCTGGATTTAGATGACTTAAGCAGACCAAGAAATTCCCGTTTAAATCGCACTCTCAGTTTCTCTCTGATACTTTGGAGATAATTAAATCTCTTCACCAAAGTAACTGCTTCGATGTGATCTAGATAGCTACCTCATTGCCTGGAAGACTTTGTAAAACCATGGCCGGTTTCAAAACACTCAGTTCATCAACTTCCTCCGATAAGTAAGTCAGTGGACGGTTATTCATGATAGATTCACATTCACATAGCAAAGTGTTCAGCTCCTCATAATTTAATGATGCTCGACCGAGATTTTTCTTTAAAAGATCCTTTAATATTCTTATCAAGCGCTCCCAGAACCCTCCCCACCAAGGAGCAGTGGGAGGACTGAACTTCCACTTAATATTTTGTAAATTACATTCTGATTGAATCTCATTCCAATCTAACTGTTTGAAAGCTGAATTTACACCAGTGAAAGCAGTACCATTATCGGAATATATGACTGATATTCTTCCTCTTCGAGCTATAAATCGTCTTAGGGCTTGTATAAAGGCAATGCTACTTACAGATTGGGTAAGTTCCAGGTGAACAGCTCTGTATACCGCACAGGTAAATATAACAATCCAGCATTTCTGTTGCCGACGAGTAAAAAACGGTCCAGCTAAGATTGGAAGAGGTGGGATAGGAACTTGGAGAGCTTTAGAATGGTTTCTTTTACAAACAATGCATTTTCGTACAATTGAACCTACAGTTTTCCTTCCCCTTAAAATCCAAACCTTCTCTCGAAGAATGGTAAGAAGTGAAAGAGTTCCAGCATGTTTATGAAACAAATGCTTGTGTTCTATCATCCGTTCTACTAAAGGATGTTTAGACGGAAGAACGACTGGATATGTATATTCTGTGGTATTATTTTCATCTATTATTCTTGACTTCATGCGAAGAATTCCTTGATCATCTTTATAGACTTGAAGAGTCTTCAAACTATTCTCATTGTCTTCTTCCAAAAAACTTTCAGATTGGATACACCGGGAAACTACTTTCTCAGCAGTAGAAGGCGATCCGCGACAGGATTATTTGTGAAAAAACGGAACTGCAACTTTTTTCAAACAAAGATTCTATTGCCAGATTCCTACAGTTGAATAAGTAAAGGCTCGGAAATAGCATTTCTAATATCCTCCCACCTTTGTAAAATGAGAGCTTTACAAACATTAACAAAATTAAATATCCAAAACGTTTAAAATATTCTTAAAGATCAAGTCTTTCTTTCGGTCGAATCACTCTCCCAGAGCGTGTCAGTATAGGATGTTTCTCCAATTCAACCTCGGAAAACTTTTTCTTTTCGAAATCTTGAGACCGCTGAATTAAAGGTTCCCTTTCTTCAATAGATTCTTCAGTCTTACAATGAATTTCTAAGGGATAGAGTCTCTGTATAGGTCTTAATAGATACCCATTAGCTGTTTTTACTCTTATAAGTCGATTAACACCATCTCGTCCTGGAAATACTTCAACAACTTTTGCTAATGGCCAATCCAGTCGCCTTTTGGTGTCGTTACCAATTATAACAATATCTCCTACTTTAACTGTGTCAGCGTCTCTGGCTTTAGATGACTTAAGCAGACCAAGATATTCCCGTTTAAATCGCACTCTCAGTTTCTCTCTAATACTTTGGAGATAATTAAATCTCTTCACCAAAGTAACTGCTTCGATGTGATCTAGATCAGCTACCTCATTGCCTGGAAGACTTTGTAAAAACATGGACGGTTTCAAAACACTCAGTTCATCAACTTCCTCCGATAAGTAAGTCAGTGGACGGTTATTCATGATAGATTCACATTCACATAGCAGAGTGTTCAGCTCCTCATAATTTAATGATGCTCGACCGAGATTTTTCTTTAAAAGATCCTTTAATATTCTTATCAAGCGCTCCCAGAACCCTCCCCACCAAGGAGCAGTGGGAGGACTGAACTTCCACTTAATATCTTGTAAACTACATTCTGATTGAATCTCATTCCAATCTAACTGTTTGAAAGCTGAATTTACACCAGTGAAAGCAGTACCATTATCGGAATATATGACTGATATTCTTCCTCTTCGAGCTATAAATCGTCTTAGGGCTTGTATAAAGGCAATGCTACTTACAGATTGGATAAGTTCCAGGTGAACAGCTCTGTATACCGCACAGGTAAATATAACAATCCAGCATTTCTGTTGCCGACGAGTAAAAAGTGGTCCAGCTAAGTCGACGCTAGTTATTTGGAAAGTAGAAGTCATCTGTGTTCGATCTTTTGGAAGAGGTGGGATAGGAACTTGGAGAGCTTTAGAATGGTTTCTTTTACAAACAATGCATTTTCGTACAATTGAACCTACAGTTTTCCTTCCCCTTAAAATCCAAACCTTCTCTCGAAGAATGGTAAGAAGTGAAAGAGTTTCAGCATGTTTATGAAACAAATGCTTGTTTTCTATCATCCGTTCTACCAAAGGATGTTTAGACGGAAGAACGACTGGATATGTATATTCTGTGGTATTATTTTCATCTATTATTCTTGACTTCATGCGAAGAATTCCTTGATCATCTTTATAGACTTGAAGAGTCTTCAAACTATTCTCATTGTCTTCTTCCAAAAAACTTTCAGATTGGATACACCGGAAAACTACTTTCTCAGCAGTAGAAAATTCTTCCGCAGTAATATAAGGAAGTCTTGAAATACCTGGAGTTTTCCCTTTCAAACGAAGCATCCAAGCAATTATTCTTACAATTTTAGGATAACTTGAAAATCTGTTAGCCAAATATGTCGTTATCATTTCTGTTTCACTGTTTTTTGCACAAAGACTAGTTTTTCATTTTCCCTTTTCTACTTCTTTTGATTCGGGAACAGAAATATTACAAGGCCAATTCTGAGGAGCACCATACAACCATTCTGGACCCTCCCACCATCGGGACTTTAAGAGTTGTTGGGGAAGATAACCTCTTGATAACAAATCTGCAGGATTCCTGTTTCCTGGTGCATGATTCCACTGCTGTAGTTTACTAAGCCTTTTAATCTCTTTTACTCGATTTTCAAGAAAGACAGACCATGGACCCTCATTTGTTATCCAGGCTAAGGTAACGGTTGAATCTGTCCAGAAGTACACCTTGAGATCCTCTTCTTTCAGCTCATTCCTGATGAAGGAATACAGACGAGCTCCAATTAGAGTTGCCATAAGTTCAAGACGTGGAAGTGTTAATGGTTTAGATGGATCAACTCTAGACTTTGCCATAAGAAGTCTAACATAAACATTTCCTTCAAATTCCGTCCTTAGGAATACACAACAGGAAAAAGCAACCTGACTAGCATCACAGAATACATGTAATGAACTAGAAGTGTTGATGATTACATGGCGAGGTATCTTACATTCCTCTAAGCAACTCAGTTGTTGCCTCCATTTTTGAAATTCATTGCATATGTCAGTTGGTAAAATGTCATCCCATCCTAATTTTAGAGACCATGTTTTTTGAAGTAATAATTTCGGAATTAAGGTTGTAGGAGCAGTAAAACCAATAGGATCAAACAATTTTTGAGTTGAGGATAAAAGTGATCTTTTTGTCAAAGAATTTCCTAAGCAGTTTATCATAGGCACATTACACCCTAATTCATCTGTTGAACAGTACCATTTAAGTCCTAAAACATTTTCTACAGTTTCATGTGACGTATTGCTCACCCATCCTCTAAGATTGAACCCAGCCGAAGACATCAACTCAGTTGCCTGTGAGATAAATGCTTCTCGTTCGTTTATATCTTGCACACCCGTTAAACAGTTATCTACATAAAAGGATCCGAGAAGTCTTTCAGCTGTCTTTGCAAAATCAGGGGGAGCATTCTTTAGCAAATGATTTATGCACGCAACCAATAAGAAAGGGCTAGATGATACTCCAAAAACAACTCTACAATGACGAAAAATGGCTATTTGATCATTATTCCACCATAAAAATCTTAATGCATCACGATCAGCTTCATCAATTTCAATCTGCAAAAAGGCTTTTTCAATGTCAGCAGACAACCCAATGCGATATTGTCTGAAATTAAATAGAATGAGCGGTATTTCTTCTATTAAATTAGGACCCTTTTCTAAAAATTCATTTATAGAATGTCCATTTTTGTCTGTGGCTGATGCATCAAACACCGGTCTTACAGGCGTTGTGCTATTTTCCTTTAGGACAGCTCGATGAGGTAAATAAAATGCTTCTAAAGCTTGATCTCCATCTTGAACTGGCTCAATTATACCTCTTCTGTGCCAATCTTGCATAACTAAATCATAGTCTTCATATTTACCCAGCTGATTCAGTTTTCGGGTTGTAATATGCAGTCTTCTCTTTGCTGCTTCTATATTATTTTCTAGGGGTGGGTAGCCTTTGATCCAGGGTAATTTTACAATATATCGTCCTGTATCGCCTCTTTTTACAGTTTGCTCAAAGAATTTACAAACTTCGTCATGTCTTTCACCTTTTGGTACTTGTACTCCCGATTCTTTGATTCCCAAACTTTCCAACTCCCAGAACTTTGAAATATCTTGAGAGGAAAATAATGCAACTAAAATATTTGAAGAGATGTTTCTATCACTTCTTGACGTGCCAATCAGTGACCACCCAAATTTAGTTTTTATGGCCACTAAATTTTCGTTGATGTTATAAATATCAGATGTAATAATTTGAGACCAAACATTAGCTCCAAATAATACCTGAATGTCAGCAGAATCATCATCCTTGCTTGAAAAATCTGTTAAAATGATTCCCTTTTCTTTCAGACTTGTACAAAGAGCCATATCACTAATTTTTGGAACATAACTACAGATAAGATCTTGATCAAGTACATCCACTTCACATTGAAAATCAGAGTCCAAACTTGTCAGTAACAGCTTATAAAGACAATGAGATGTAAGTGCACTCTTGTTACCCCCAAATAATTCTTGTTGAGTATATACTGCACCTATAGGTTTCAACTCTAATTCTCTTGCACACTTCTTGGTAATGTAACTTCTTTGTGAGCCGGAATCACACAATACTCTAACTTTCTTTGTAACATTTTCACCAACTACATTAACAAGTAAAGTCTGTAAATAAGTAGTCTCTTTCTGAGACTTCGTTAACATATTACAGGTATTTTCTTTCGAAATATTTTCATCTTTATTCAATATCTGGCATAATATTGGATAATGTTTTCCTTTGCATGCAGCACACTTCACAAAAACTTTACATTTAGAACTAACATGTCCTTGTTTCAGACAGCGAAAACATGCACCTTTTTTCTTGACAACCAGTTCCCTTTCTTTCAGAGAGGAATCGATAATAGCTGCACAGTCCTGAGAAGAATGTGTAGATTTATTACAAAAAATGCACAGTACATTCTTATTTACATTATTATTGTGTGAAGAAACTAATGCTGCAGCACTTGGTATAGTATTCGACATTTTAGTTTTACACATAACCTGTGAGCTAGATTTATGCTCATTGGATTCAAAGGTAATATTTCTTAGTTTTACTCTTTCCTCTCCTTCTACTTCTATTTTTAAAAAATCCAATAACTCACATAAACAATCATCAGGATTTTTGGTAGAAGCCTTTTTAGTTACACGGTATCTTTCCCAGATCTTAAAAATGTTTTCTGGAATCGCTGACTCAACCAGTGGAAAAAGCATTGCTGCATACTTTTCTTTAGTCACCCCTAATGATTCTAGAGCACGCAGCTGTGATTCTAGTTTATCATAAAGTTGAGAAATTTGAATATTTTTCCCTTTTAATAGAACTAGAGACAATAACTCACGTACATAAAATTCTATTAAAAATTCTTCCTTCCCATATCTGGATTTTAAGAGTTCTATAGCTTTCTCATAATTTTCGTTTGAAGGTGGAAAACCTATTAATTTATAAGCTGATGACCCAGGTTTCATGCTAAGTCTCAAATATTCAAATTTATCTTCATTGGATAAAGAATTATCATTATGAATTTTTGAAAAGTGGCCCCAGTAACCAATCCAGTTTCTTAAATCTACGTCAAATTTTGTCAGTTCTATCTTAGGTAATTTTATCTGAATTTTGAATACAGTCTGAGATTCATTTTCAAAAATTGAACATACGGGTTCAGGAAAAATTGTTTCTTTAATCTTAAGAAATCTTAATTCGTACACACCGCATTTCGCCATTTCTTCTTTCACCTTAGCTTCTGTTACATTTTTATCTTTCAGAAGTTCTTCTAAGTGAGTGGAATTTAGAACATTAATCCTTTCATATTTTAATTTTAATGCTTCAAATCTTGCTTTAAGTTCAGTTTTATCACCTCTTTTGGAAATAAGTTCTTCTAAATTATTTGCGTCAACTGTAAATAATCGCCGAAGAACTTTTCGTTCAGTTGTATCAATTTTTTATCTTCGTTCCAAACAATCCTGTCGCGGACGCCACAAAAATTTAAGGAATCAAAAAAGTTCGAAGTGCATAAAATTAAAGATAAAACATTTATTTACAACTAACAAAGAAGTTTAAATACGAAAAGCAAGTTACATAATGGCTAGCGACAATCTTCAGTTACTAAATCTAAAAACGGAACTGCAACTTTTTTCAAACAAAGATTCTATTGCCAGATTCCTACAGTTGAATAAGTAAAGGCTCGGAAATAGCATTTCTAACATTAGTAGTTATCATGTATGCATATGACGAAATTCTTGTGCGTGCGACAATACCAAGCGCAGTTTTCTCACCACGAAGATTAATTTGCTTGCGATACGTGCAATTTTCTCAGTAAACGTGATTAACGTGTTTTCCAAAAAATGCTAAAAATTAAGTACCTTTTTTAAATTAAGTTTCTTTATACTTGAGTGCACTTACAGTTTATTGCGGCTATCAAGAAGTACCATATGGAGGATATGAAAAATCGACTTTGAAAAACAGAAACATGGAATTGAATCCATACATTATAAAGCATAAAAGTCTGCCATAAACTTTCTTGATACGTCTCTTATTTAAACGAAAATTTAATTACTAATGGGTATTATAATGCTAGTCATTTTTTTCAATTAACTTGCGATGAATATCAGCTTTACCACATGAGCAACAAAATGTTTTTGTTCAACTTTGTTAATTAAAAATTAATTACTCAAACAAAGCTTTAAGCTAACTTTACCAAAGGTAAAATATAGAAGCGTGATTTTTAAGCATATAAAAAAGAGTGTAACGTATCGAAAGTAAAAATTAATTTTCTGTCATACAATCTCGCCCCCCCCCCATCCGCGAGATCGATCCTCTTTCGTTGTATGTATGTCGTGCGTGATCGGTTATGGTGGAAATAAATTGCTTACTTATTCTAGAACCTTCATTTATCCGGAGGTCCATTCGAGCGCGTCAAGGACTCGTGACAGTATTATCAGTTCGACTTGGACTGTGTGATCGCTGTTTCCATTTTTAGATACAAGATTTGGTTTACCAGACATCCTCCGGTCTGGTAAACCAAATTTCGTTTAAATGGCTTTAAGTCGCCTTCGTTACAATTAACAAATGAAGAATTGTCATGTGATCTTAGAAAATGGCAGCGAGGACATATTTCACTGATTAATATTCATCGATAATTGAAAAATGATCAGTTTGTTAAATTTTTATCTTGCTTCGAGTATTTTTATTTTAATTACGGATTGTGAGACTTTTAATGGCCCAGAAATTTAAGTAAAGTGGAATATCGATTGTCTAACGAAATGGGGAATAATGATAGCTCAAGTAATTGAAAACCAGTATAAAATAAAAATGACAATCATTTCGCTTTAAAAATTCGGATTTGAGAAACCTTTCTAATCTGTTAATGCAGTACAGAGGCTGATGACACGCTTTTTAGACAACTTTGCTTTGCTATGAAAAACTGCCAGCTTCTAAAACTTTTTTAACTGCAACTATATTTCTGTAAGTTAAATTATCGTCTGCTGTTCGACAATTTTGTTTTCACGCAAAATGTTTGTTTTCACGCAAAATTATAAAGAAGTGATGGACGGAAGGCTCTTTCCGAAGTTCCTTTGTACTCTTTCCGAAGAAAATTATTCGTATTTAGTTATTAAAAAATGCTGTGATATCCGTGAGTTTTCGGTATCTGAGGCAACGATAGATGACATTGTAAATATGAAAATAAACAAAAAGTCGAATTTTGTCTTCAAGGAGAAAAATTGTTCAAAATATATATCGAAGGAAAAGCGAAATGTTCCGAATGTTGCAAAGATAAGAAATTTAATGTTAAAAGAAAAACTCCGAAGTCAAAGGACAGTTGCATAATCATTAAAATTCTGAGAGTGTTAACTGTAAGCAAAGTGATTAATGCTGATTTGAATTTTTAAAGAAAGATCTTTAAAAAGATAAAAATACGTAATGTGAATCATCTTTCTCCACTACATATCTCCGAAAGCAGAACGTGCTGCAGAATTCTATATGAGAAACAAATAATCAAACAAAAATGGAAACCTTTTGTCACAGTAGATGAGCCTTGAGTATATTTAAATGATAGCAATAGAAAGAGATCCATTTTTTATCATGAAATAGAGGGGAAAATCCTAGAATATAATTTAAGGAATCTCTAGAAAGTTTTTGTATAAAGGATTTATGATTGTTGCTGGTTTTATATAATTACAAGTAAAACTTCATGAAAGTGCAGAAAACTCTTAAGATCAACTCCACATATTAACAGGAACATAGTATTTTGTACCCAGTCTTTTAATATGAAATACCTTCTCTTTATTCACAGTGCCATCAATCAATAGAACTGCATAAAGACAAAGAAAGCAACCGTATGTCAAATTCACTGTTCATTTCCTGGAAATATTGGAACGTGAAACGTGTATCAAGTCTATACCCTTCATTCATATCCCTACAAAATCTTCTGACATATCGTCCACGGATTTTTGGGCTTTTGGATTTTTAAAAAGTGGATTGTCCAGACGTCGACCTACAATTGTCCTTGGACTTCGTAAAGTTGTTTAAGAGTAATGGATTATAATACCATTTAATATAAATTAAATATACGCTACGCTACTAAAAAAATAATAAATACGCTACTAAAAATGCTTTAATGTCTTGGAAATTACAGTGTAGAAAGATAATGAAGAAAAAGGATTATCAAACTGAACATTTAAAACACAAAAAAAGGTTTGGTAAAATATCCCTGTAACTGCACTGTAAGTCATCTAAAAATGTGTAAACAACCTTAATATCACTTTCATGCCTTTTCTATGGTTCGCCGAATTAAATATCCCTCGAAACGTAAGGAAATATATTTATTTATACCTTTTGGCTACATACTTTATTATATTATTGATACGTAAACATTCGTTTTTAACAATAAAAGTTCATATTTTTGTGATTTGAATGTCGGCAACAACAGCAGTGCGCAACAACTGTTTGATTTTCGTCGAGAAAACCCTAGTGTTGAAATTCCTGTACCCAAGAGTATTAGAGGATGATATACACATTTCAAGTAAAAGTGTTGTTTTTGTAGAGGAACATCACCTGGTCGTCCCCGCATTATGAGAAGAAAATTTGTAGCGCGTCCGGCAGTTTCACTCGTACTCCAAACAAATCTACTCGCCCGTGACGGTGAAAAACTTAACCTTCCTTCAACATCTGTTTGCCGTGTTTTGCGTAGGCGTTTGTGTTTAAAACCGTACAAGAATCAGTTGCTGCAAGATGCAAGGTAGATGACAACGAAAAATGTGTGAGTTCTGTGAATTCATTTTTGAGAACTTGTTAGCAGTTGATAATTTTGTAACACACCTGGTGTTTAGTGACGAAGCGATTTTTCATACCAGTGCCTTGGTGAACCACCACAGTGTGAGCCGATATGGGACACCGAGCAGCCACATGAATTTGTATAGTATGAGGGAGACTCGCCCAAAGTTAATGTTTTTTGTGAACTTTCTAGGAAAAAGGTATAAAGCCCGTTGTTTTCATACAGACCACTGTCACAGGAATCATATATATCGATATGTTTGAAAACTGGCTTTTCCCACAGTTAGAAACCGATTCGGGGGACTTAATTTCCCAGCAGGATGTGGCACCACGAAAGTGGAGCTCGTATGTTCGCAATTTTTTAAACAATTACGTTCCCCACCGATGGATCGGTCGTGCTTAAACGGACAATTCAGTTAAACGTCACTGGCCTCCGAGATTGCCGGATCTCACAGTGTGCGATTATTTCTTGTGAGGATTTTGTAAAAGGCCGCGTTTATGTGCCTTCCCTTCCAGTTACATTAGCCGAACGGAAGACACGCGTAACAGGAGTCGCGGAAGCAGTCGATGCAGATATAGTTTCAAAAGTTGGGACAAATTTGCCTACCGTTTAGACATAAACCGTGCATCCAAAGGTGAACATATTGAGCACATTTAATTTAGTATGTAAAAAAAAACTTTATTACTATCCATGTAATATAAAATTAATCTGAAGTGTTTATGTACGAAATTTTTTATATTATACACATTTCAAATTAGATCATTCTTTTTGAAACACCCTGTATATTAGTTGACTTGACTAAAAGTGTAAAAGTAGATTTGTATAATAAACGGCTAATGGGATTTGTTACAAAAGGGTTTTGAACAGCGTACTCAACTAATTCACCTAAATTAACTCAATTCTTAAAATTTAATATGAATTATACAGCCACAAATAAAAATACAGCTTGAAAGGCGCATTGAAACTTCAAAGACGTTAGATTTATTACGTTAAAATGAGTACTGACATAGCATTCATCTACATAATAGGTAATCTTTGTTTAAGAAAATGCGTTGTTCTATAAATATAGTTTAAATATATTCAAAGAACGTAACACAGACTTTTATTATTTTATTTCAATAAAGAGCAATTTTTATTAAAAAATAATAAGAATAGAAATAGTTGCAGGGTTTCCTGTTGGTTTGCATTCCAATAATTTTCAGTTCATAGCTTTCGTAATTTTTATGGCTTCATATTTAGTTAACATCTTATGAACATGCACAAAGAGTATTTCTCATCAAGAAAAAAAATTCTTTTTTAAATCACAAACCTTTTGCTTGTTCCGGAAGTTTAATAATGCAAGAATGCAATTGGAGAGATATAACTCTCAGGTTAAAACTGCAGAATATTTGTTATTTTACAATCAGACTGCAACTTAACTTACGTAATTACCCACTTAATATAATGCAGAAAATCGAAATAAAAAATGCAGTCATTGGTTCTTGTTCTTTTAATATCTTTTTTTTCGTTTCACTGAAGCTCGACATATATCATCACGACGCCTCCATATCAAATTATCAGCGAATATAGAACTTTGAAACTGTTCAGTGAGTATCGTTTAGAACCGCTATAAGAGAAATATTGAGAAAGTTTTCTGTGAGCTGTATACACAGTATTTACGGAAAACTGCCTTTGAATGGTAGGAAACATAATGTGCTGTTCTTGGTTCGCTTCGGATAACATGCAACCTCAGTTAATCGAAGTTTTTCTCAACAACCGGATATGAAGTTTCTTGGAGGATCTCTTCATAGTTCCTGCTAGAATTAAATTTTCCTTCCTTCCTCAATCTGCAGCAACAAATAAGGGATTGTTTGGTTTTTGTTCTTCTTCCCTCACTCTGGATGGAGCTAGCCGCTAGCTACAATGAATATTCCCGCGTTCAGCTGAGTTTTATTCTTTTTTCTTTTTAGTCCAAAGGGGCAATTTGCCCAGAAGGACTATTAATTTCGTTTTGACATTTTGCGTCGGTTCACTTTTCAAATTGTTGCCACCAAGTATTAGAGCCCTGTATTATATTTAAAGAACAGGCTTTACATAAGTCTTTAATGAATGAGTCCTTAATATGATCCTTACTGAATTTTAAATTCTGTATACAACTAATGTCACATTATTCTACAGCACAAAAGTTCTTCAAATAACACCTGGTCTAAAATATTCAAAAATGAGGAAATACTACTTGTAATACGCTGATTAGGTGTATTTAAGGAAATCAGATTTCTGCTGCTGAGTTTCTTGCCATCCTTCGAAAGACACAAATTCAAAGCATAACAGTCTATGGAGTGCATGTTGCAGTACATAAATGAAAGAGAAAAAACATGAACTTCCTTTTTGTTTCTTCATGTTTCACATTTATTATTTATTATAAAATTATCTTCCAATATTATTGTTGAACTGAATTTTATGGATCAAGTGCGAAGAATATGATATTTAATAAATAAAAGAAACACACGAAAGGTTATAAAACGCCCCTTTGGGTGTAATGTAAAATTTGAAAGCTTTCAGATATTTTTTTGGGGGGGGGTTCTCAGATATTACAATAGTTATAGTGGTAGGAAAGCCGTTTGTTTAAAAGTCTGGTTAATAGCCATTTCATGTTTATAGTAGCTCGTAATAACATCAGCTCAGATTAAAATTGTGCAGTATTATTGTTTTTCCTCTTCCTTAATATAGTTGACTAGTTTAACGGTATCCTTCCTTGTTGAAATTGCCCGGTTAATGGTAACGTAGCTACTTTGAAATAACTCTAACATTTTTGAATAGAAAACTCATATAATGAGCATTTGATTATATTATTTAAGTTGAAGTGCTTTTCAGTAAATAAACTACATGGTTGATTTAAAGTAAGGAGTTAATATTTTGTACATTCCCACCGTGATTTCTTACTGATTAAAGTTTTCTCGATCTTATGACACAATTCAATTATTTGGTTATAGTATCTGCTTCTTTAAATTGCATTAGTTAAATTTCTTTTCTTGGCTCTGTTAATATGATCCATGATTTAAAAACTAGAATACCATTACAAAGGAATTAGAATTGGGTGAGAAAAGGTAATATAACTACATTGGTTTTACATTTAGAAAACAGAACTTTTGTATAACAAAGCAAATTTAACCGTAACAAAACAGAATCGAGGTTATGAGGTTAGGTTAGATTTAGAAGGGTCGCCCGACAGGAAATTGATTAGTGACTCTGACTTCCGTCCTGGATTCGAAACCCGGAGAAGGCATGGATGCAATTAATCTGTCTCTTCACAGAACGCCACTGTAGCCCACCCATTAGGTACCTCCATAACGAAGAGGCCATCGCTTCCGGCTTAGTAGTGGCTAGTGCCTATAAATAATATGATGTTAAATAATTAATAATAAATAAATATACTCTTAATAAAGCCGACACTGGGAAAAAGATTTAAAAGATAAGATCTGACGTTATCGTCTATATTGCTTATTAATAGTGGTTACAGAATTTTGTCACATATGGAGAAATATTTCATGCCAAATGAATAGCTTATCGAATATTCTGAGAATTTTAATCGAAGCGTCGATAATATACCTAACGGTACTATAACGTGCTTCATCGATGTAGATAAATAACGAGAATTGTGCTCTTTCAAACTGCCTCTAAGTGTTACATGCTGATTATTACGGTATTTCTGCTTTCTCGTATGATTAACTTTCAATTACTTTATTTGCCTCAGTTGCCATTGATCTTCTACCAGGTTTAGTAGATCACTATATCACTATTGTGTGAGTCTCAAACCAAAAGCATTACCTTGAATGGTTCTGCACTTTAAGGGTCTATCAAAATGAAAACATTTCTAGCTATACGACTACAAATGAATCTCATGAAAATCTTTATGCATGAAAAAGAGCAGTGGTTATTTTTGTTCTGAAGAATACGAATGATTATTTCATGGGTATATTTCTTTTTATTTCTTCCTATAAGCGGAGATGCTGTGCTTGTAACTTTCTAGTCTTCAGATGTTTTTGTAATCGAATAAGACTTAGTCATTCTAGACAAAATATTTCTAAATATTGAATTATCCAATAAAAAATGCGGTTTTTATCTATCTTTTTCAACTTAAGATAAATATATTCTTTAATCTAAAATATACTCTCCTTCATCCTCTGCTAGTTCTTAGTTACGATGGGATTTTGTCCTATAAGTTTTTGCAGGGCACCCTCGTCAAGCTTACCTTTATTTTAGATAGAAGCTTATCATCTATAATGTAAGACTGCTAGAAATTCTGGAACCAACAATGATACATGCTTACGTGTTTTTTTAACAACACCGAGTATGACCACTGCCTCAAATTTTTCTCGCAAACTTCTTAATCGTAAGCCATCATGGCGCATACTGACTAGACCCCTCCGAGGCAAGGGTTAAAAGACCACATGGCACTTATTTACGGCCTTCATTTATGGTGGTAGTAATTCTGGTCACTTTTATTAAATGGTGGTCACAATAAACGCCCGACGGAATTAACTGGTGGGTGGAATTTCAGCGCCAGATTTAGGGAGTTTTACAAAACTCCTGTTATTCACATTATGTTCTGATTTACAATTTTACACGTAGGTTTGTCTGTTGAGCACAGAGCTTTGAAAAGTGGTTTAAGCCACATTTCATGGGTCATGCTTTCAGCCGGCTTAACTAAAAGAAAAAGCTTATTCGGCTCTCACTTCGACGACCACGAAAGCTGTCCACTATCGAACTAAGTCAGTGTCGATTTTGCCAAAGTTGCGCCAGTTGTTCCTGTGGAATTCTAAAGGAACTGATGTCTTTTTATTAAATAAATAATCAGTATACGAGCAGCTTCGGTTTTACGTTTTATGAAAGGCTTTTCGTCGGTTCCTATTATTTGCTAGGCTCCTAATTTTACCAGAAGCTATGTTTAGAACGTTATGAGTATAAATTTTCCGCATTTAATTATTCCAATCTACGAGTATTTACTGTTGTATCAGTTATATTAAGCTGATCATGTCATGTTCATTAACACACACTTATTTTAATGGCAGGATCCCAAATCTTTGAAAATAAATCTCTGATTTGCAGAAGGCAGGTTTCAAATTTTAATCGTTTTTTTCATTATGAAAGGTAAAATACTACAATAACTGTTAATTTATATCGTTGTTCATAAAAAATCAAAACGTGACTTATTGATAATCAGTGTTAGATCAAACGAAAACGAAGATGTTATGAGTGTGTTTTTATGTCACGCATGTCCGTAAGTGGTCACAAGCAGCACGATTTAGCAACCGTGTTGCTTGTGACAGTTTCATGGTCGAGGGAATAATATACAAGTACCGCTTACTCGTATTGTTTGCTCTTGATAAAGTACATTGTTATTTCTTGCTTTTATCCTTATTGAAATAATAAAGCAAAATATTCCGAACATCCTTCTTCGCAGCTTTGGAAAATCACTCTTAAAGTCGAGATGCCTTCTTCAGAACTTGCGTTAAGAATAAAATTTCTATTTGTATTTAAACCAAGTTGATGCAGGCAGTTTACCGTGTCCCCTTCCGACTTTAGTTGAGACATTTCAAAAGTCGCATTATTTATGCATTACTTATAAGATAACCTAATATTTTAGTTAGAAATACGCTTCCGTAGTTCTTGCCGCACTGCAGTTTTACTTGCAGAAGAAACTGAAATGCAATTAGAATGCACTAAGCAATGCTACTTTGAACTAGAACTCACTATGTGATTCTGATTAATATTCTCTCTCACTTACTAATTAATGTGTGGTAGCCAGTATATTAATCCGTGCCTTTCCAAATATCTACAAACTTTTTTTCGATTTAGAGTTTACAAGTATTATTCCTCATATTTCAAAAAGATTAGAATTAAATTAATTCTCTACAGTTCCTGAAGGTTACTTAGAATACAGTAAAAGCAGAGCCATTTCTAATTCATTACTGTTTTGTAATCCTGATTCGAATTACAGCTAAACTGACTGAAAAGAATCCAGTTGTGGCTGCGAGAGTGAGTAGTTATTCACAAGCGAGTAAAAAGTATTCATGCATACCAATATAATCATAACGTCTCCTTGTAAACTATTTACATTTTAAGAGGTACTACTTTCTTTTATGCATTTTTTATTTCAGTGAAAATATCCAAACATCGTAAAGAAAATCCGATTCACCATTATATTTTTTTCTACGTGTAATTTTTCGCAATTAAGAGCTTAAAATTAGCAAGAAAAATTTTTTAAAGCTATTAAAAAAATCTAAAAGCTTCCAGATTTTATATTACGCCCAAAGAGGCATTTTTTTTCATTTACATTCATTTACACACACACACGTTTCGAGAGCATTGGGCTAATGCCCCTTTGGCCTAAAAATATTTAAAAACAGCATATCATTAGAATTTTTGATAGACACTCTCGAGCCCAGGAGATGAAAAAGTGTTATTGTGCACAGTGTTGCCACAACTGGCTTTGAAATCGTTGAGATTTTTTTTATTCAAAAATTCGTTTAAGTTTTACTTAATAGAAAATGGATAATAAAACAAAGTCGAAATTCTAAATTTGGGCTTCCGGGTGCTCATATTCGGTGGAGGACTACGTTACTCAAAATTTGATGGCTCTAATGTGGTAAAGAAGGTAACTAATAATTAGCTAGCCACGTTTAAGTGACAAAAGTAATGTTGTATGTGCCCAATAGTTACTGGCTTGCACTAACATTTCGTACATTGCGCGTGATTAACTCTAGAAAAGGAATAAATAAATAGTTCACTTACCCCAATTACTGTACTGTGCCCTTTCAGAAAATAAACATATTAATTTCAATCAGCTTACTTTATTTAAGTATTTATACATACTTTTAGTTACTATCTTAGGTTAAATACACAAAATGAATATTATGGCACCATTATTGGGTTGCGCAACTTCAAGCAAAATATCGATCAGAACACTAATCTATTGACATCGTCTCGTATTCCTACTGTAATGTCTTGATCCTTCACGCACGAATTCCTGATGTTATACTGTTCGCACTGATCAGTTGATTTCTGTAAAAAAGATTTCGTTGAGCTGATTTCCACACCATGATCTAGTTCTAACATCGATAAGATCTCGGCTATGCTCAGTTCATCAACATATTCGTCAATCAGCTCTGTCACCGCAAGGGAATGCATACAACTTACAGCAGAAATAATATACAGGAAAATTTAGAAAATTACAGCTTGAATCTTTTTCATCGTTCGAAAAATCCCACGCCTTTTCTAAGCATCAGCAACAAGACATTCTGCACTTCATTGTATGCGTGCAGCGGCCACCGGTGTTATTCCGGTGGTGACGGTGTAGCACAGGGCAAAAGCCCCCACCCACCACGTTAGTGTAGAACCCGTTAGAGTAGAACAAGAGGGGGGTGGAAAACCAGTTCGGCAAGCATTTATATCCACGTGTAGCTCTGCGATTACGATTCAACTTGGCTACGATGTTCGAAATACGTATGTTAACAGAGCCAAAATAGCTTTTTAGTCCCCCTCCCTCCACCCAAAAAAGACGACTAGATAGGGGTATAGGACCTATTAAGAGACTTTCTACCGAAACTAAGAAGAAATTTTTGGAAAGTATCATAACTATGAACGTTAGCGGCACTAAATGTGCTAACGAGCCATAGTTTTCTTGAACACTGAGTTTTAATCTCGTATCATTCCGAAAATATATCAGTAATAATAACTTGGACGTATTTATAAAATCTTGAATTATATGCTAATTAAAATTAATTTACAAATTTAAAAACATTGAGCTTCGTGTACAAATTAAAACAGAGCTTGTATTATTCGTAAAATATTAAAATGATACAAATATAGAATTTTCACTCAAACAAACTTTCAGTTTCACTTAAGTGAAATTCGATAAAACCTTAATTAATCTTCTTTTGATTTTAAATTTGTAATGCTGAGAGACGGTCCCATGCTTAGTAACTTGCATTCGTGCGCTTTTCTGTAATCTTAATGCAAAGTAAACATACTTCAGTTTGATTGGTCTTCGGATGAAACTTAGGTAAATATTTCAATACTTTGCATATCTGAAATGTATCCGATAAGTTTATTGAACTTTATTTCTCTTACAAACAACGCCGACGAATTTTGAAATCCTGATCCGGTGATGTATTTCATTTTATCATACATATCACTTTACGGGAAAACATCAATACTCAGTAACTTGTAACTTGATACAGGACTCAAAAACTAAGGAATTAGGAAAGCGAAAGTATTTTACTTTAGGAATAAATAAATAAATATTCGCTTTCATTTTCCCTATAATTTAATGATTCTTGTCTGAGAAACTGGAAGTTCTCTTCTCTTTGGTTAAAATTCAGAGAAGGCAAAATTACATTTACTACTGCATTTAAAAAATGTTACTTGTGAGTCTTGGGTCGCTAACTCAAACATCAAGCTGAAATTAACTTTGAAAAATATATTTTATTTATAAAATCTGTGAAAACTCTAAACATATCAGAATTAACCGTCTAAGCTACTAGGAAATTAAAACTTTGTCATAAATATTTTATGTGATATTACAATATAAATCTGAATGCCAATTAGTCCAGACATTCCATATCTTTATTCCTGTCGAAGAAATGTCATGATTTTTAACCCAAAGGCGCGTTAACCCAGAAGCGCTATTAGTCTCGAAACAGCATTTTGCTTCGATTCACTACAAATGTCCATTTCACTTTTCAGATTGTTGCCACCAAATATTAGAGCCCTGGATTTTATTTAAAGAAATTAAATAACGAAGAATCTGCATATATATATATATGTTTCTTGTATTGTGATAAAGCAACGGTACCTGGAACCATCAAATTTTGAATATCGTACGTTTCCATCCCGATATGAGAACCCGGAAGCCCGAATTTGAATTTCGAACTTTATTATCTATTTTATATTTTGTAGAACTTTAACGAATTTTTGATTAACAAACTCAGCGATTTTAAAGCTGGCAATGGCAACACTGTACGAAAAAAAAAACTTTTTTATCTCCAGCGCGCGAGACTGTCTATTGGAAATTCTAAAGATATGCTGTTTCTAAACATTTTTAGCCCAAAGGTGCATTAGCCCAAATGCTCTCAAAACATGTATGTGGATGCACATGAAAAAAAAACGCCCCTTTTGAGCGTAATTTTTATTTTTATTATTTATTTTGTGTGTTCGTATGCATGGAATGAAAAGTCAATCACAGATTTGCTTCGTTGACTGAAGTTCGGAATCGAAAATGTGATGATCATTAATTCTGCATTTTCCTTCACAACCTTTCGCTCAAGATTAGTTTAAATCGTAGTATCTCCTAAATGGATTTATAGGGTAAATAGTTACAGTATTGTCTAAAATTTTCATTTAGTAAATATTTTCAAATTAGCATGAGGTATGATCTATAATATGACTGCAAATAAATTATTATTTTCTAAAAGAGCATTGCCATCACTGAACTCAAAATGGAAACCGTTTTAAAATGTTAAATATTTTCTGGAATATAAAAATGAATTTTGTTTCTTACATTGTTCCTGAAAACCATATCTATTTTACATGCATACATTACATAGCAATACTAATGAGTTAAAAACGTATGAAGATAATTTACTATATATCCTTTAATTTTGCTTTAAAAGAAAGCATATCTAAGTAATTTTGCTGTAAGGTATCCAGATAATTTTAATATCCATTTATTATTATCTTTGTAAAACACTGTGAACGCCACAACAACAACAATAATATGCTTTCATTATTAATACAAGTCGTTCTTCTTTCTTATAAGGCACATTCGAAGCTTCAGAGTTGTCTTTTGAAAAATGTTTTAAAATCTTTTCACGAATAAACTTCTGCTGTTCTTACCTACTTTCTAAGTGTTCTTTACTTATTCTTGAATAATTAGTTCGACACTGTATTCAGACACATAGTCTCATTTTAATATAGGGTCCCCAGAGTGGTAAAATCGCTGAATACTGGTAGTTCGGTCAGTGGTTCGAGTTCCGGCAAGTGAGATGACTGCATAAGCGGTTTCGGGTTTTTAATCCCATTTGTAACATCAACATATTGGCATTCCCCGTTCCGCCTATCGGATAAGGCACTACAGGTCCTACCCCCCGCAGAACCGAGGCCGAGGTTCAACCTCTTTCACGACCTCTTGAGAGGCAGGCGCAACGCACCCATTTTGGGGCGTCACTGGCCGTCAATTTGCTACCCACCAGTCGCACGGGCGAGCCCGTTGCAGGGGGTCATTACCCAGCATACCCAGGGCGCTACCCCCGGGCTACTAGAGCCACCCTGCTCTAAGACATGCCAGAACAACGGGCCGGCCAATAAGTGACCTTACTGGAGTCCCCAGAACCACTAGGTTCGTAATTTGTATACCCCCGTGGCCGAGACTGCCTAGGTACAGATCCTAGCCAGTAGCTTCGCAGAGTTCTCTACGTCGACCCCCGGGGGGACCCATTTGTAACATATATGTAAACCATTTTCTCTTAAAAAGTCATCTACGGAGGCATTCCTTCCCTTAGGCAGATCGCCACTTTGCCGTAATCAAATGAACCAAACAAAGTAAGTTGTTGAACCTCCGCTTTTTCTTATGGCAAACATGTAAACAAAGTTGAGGTCTGATGATTTATTTTACTTACATTATTATTTATTGACATTTTTAATTTATTTGAATGAGGTCTGAAGTTTTACGTTTAATCAAAATCTAAAAAACTTAAGTTCTAATATCACTCATATGAGAAGAAAAAAAGAAAAGAATAGCAAGAGAAAGTCAGAAAACATCCCGGAAGACTTTCTAGATTTTTAAGTGTTACTAAGAATCTTCGGTTACCATATAAATAGGAGCATTTGGTTATAGCGACCGCTTTGAAGCAAAATGATACGATATGGCCACAGGATCAGCACAGCAATCACTGTAATAACACTCAACATTCACTTTAATATAACGTAGAGCGAAAAACAATTTTCGTTAACACTAATCTCTCAGACATACAATTAATAACAGTTTCTGCATTGACGACGATAATGGCATTTCGGGCTCCTTCCGTTTATGTAATTAGTGTGAGCATTGTTTTTCTATTGTCTTTAGAATTTTCATTTCTTACATGGGCATGTTTTCTTGCCAGAACCTTTGTGTATAATAAACAGCACAAATTAATTATGTTCATCCTATACGTGTTCCTTTAATAAAGAGGACTGAAAATAATCGCTTTATGATGGGATAATGCAATAGTTGCCTTTTTAAGAGTTCTGCTAATATATTTGGTTCAAAGCTCTCTTGGGCAATACTTCTATTACAGAAAACTATAACATGAATTCCAGCTTTAGAAGTAAGTAAGCTGTTTGTGGAAGAGAACCATAATTATTTCAAATTAGGGCAATGGCGTACAACCGCAAGAGAGACGAAAAATGATTGAATTAGAAAGTGTTGTAAATTTTGTAAGCTATTTATTTACCCTTACGAGTAAAATAAGACGTATTATACACGACACATATTTGTTATATAGTTAGTGTAATTACAATGGTTGTATTTTTGTCGCAGTTATAAGTTGAATCTGTGTAACTAACACAGTCAGAATGCTAATCTAATCTTTTTAAATTTCGATAAAATAGGAAGCTAAGAGACGACATATTTACTTGTATTATCAAGAATACAGTTAAGAATTTCGAAAGAACATTACTTATTTTATTTGATATAAAGTACGCAAATTACATTATCTATAATATGGGCTTTGCACAATTTTCCAATCAGAAAAGGGGAAGAATAAAATGAATGCAATAGCAATGCTTTGTAGAGAAATGGATGGAACGTGGATCCCATGGTATTTTATTTTAATTAATGAATTTAAGCATTCAACAAATATGCGATATTGTATAAACTTTAGTCTAAAATGTCTCTATAATTTTATTAATTACTCATTAAGTCGGTTCACTGCGAAAAAAAATGAGACAGTTCTATATCTTCCGTTCTACTGAGCCGATTGACGAAATTCAACTTGCGTTTTTCATGTTTCGAAAGCGCGACTTAGGATATGTATAAGATTTATATATAGCACTGTTCTAATATTGGGATTTTGACACAAAATTGGACTTTTTCTGAAATGACATGCCATTTGTTTTTCCATATTTCGATTCTATGACTCAAATTATGCCAAACTGCCAAGTTTTGTAAAAATCGCACGAGTAGTTTTTTGAAAAAAAATAGCTCACATAACTTTAGCTCCTCAATGTTAATTGAATTTTGATATATATTTACTAATATCTCTTTTTTTATTAAACTTACTTGATTCTTCTTCCGGAATTCGAAATTTAGGCTTCATCCAAATATAATTCGCACATTTCTTATGATTTATTTTCAAAATTTGTATTTTTAAATATTTTTTATAAATTTTTTCGGAAAGCGTTCCGTATTATAACGTATAAAATTTTTAACGTCATATTAAAATTTATGTATTTCTAGACACAGCTGGAAACATTAGAGTTTTTTATTGAAACTTTTCTAAACTATACGTAAATTTTCTTATTGGCGCGTTCTGAAATCTCGCATATTCGTTATAAGCAATAATAACACCAAATGTGGTTTACGCACTTTATTAAAATTATTTGAAAGTATGAACCATAACCTTTTTCCGCTCATGTACAGTTTAAAAAAGGAAAGATAAATAGGGGTTACCATAAGTTTAAAATTTCGCCAAATAAATTATTCATATCGCAAATTGAAAAAAATGCGCAAGATAAATTTTTGAATGTTTTCGTAAATTTCTCACCAAAGTTTACAAATTTTAATATTTGGGCATAATTTGAGTCGTAGAATCGAAATATGGAAAAATATTTACATGTCGTTTCAGAAAAATTCCGATTTTTTGAAAAATGCCTATATTAAACAAAGCTATATATAAATTTAATATATGTCCTAAGTCGCACTTTCGAGACATGAAAAAAGCAATTTGAATTTTCTGAATCGGCCCAAAAGAACGGGAGATATAGATATATAACTTTTTTTTTTGTTTCTGTGAGTGTGTGTGTAGTTTACAATGTAAAATAATTATATATATAGTGAATCAAAGTGATTATACATTTTATAATTAGCAGATATACTGTAACAAACATTTTTGTTTAAAATTCTCACGTTATCATAACTCAATTGACTTATTTCATTTTCGCGTTTTTACCTGGTTCAGTTTGTCACTAATAACAAAATTTTATTAATCACTTTTTTTCAGTTTACATTTTGTATTTTGTCATAAGCTTTGGTCAGCAGAGATTAGAGGCAGAAAGAAACGCTTTGAGTAGAGATTTAATTTGACAAGTTGAAGCACTCATTAAGATTGAAATAATGAAGAGTGACACTTCCAGCAAAAAATCAAGAGATGAACATAGTGATAAATACTTCTAAATCATAAAAAAGCTGAGTAAAATTAACGAGTGAGTTTACTTGAGTGAATATTAATTTGCAATTAAGCTCAACTAAAGAAAGCTGATTTTGTTTTCAAATTTTATTTCTTTGAAGAAGATAGAATTAAAGAAGACACCTACTAAAAAATATTGAACGAAAAAAGCACTCTAAATATTTTGTTATAAGTAAATTACAAAAACTTCTTTTAGTCTGATCGTATTTCCATTTCCTTGTTTTAGGCGATTTATATCAGTAAATTTAAAGCCCGCGTAACTAGTTTCAAATACGATATCTTTTGTAATTTTCATACACGCCTTTTTACTTTCTTGTACGATTTCGAACGAAGTAAAAAGGAAGTATTGTACTCTCAAAAAATTTCGGGTACCATATTTCAACGAAAATATATATTTTGACCGCTATCGAATACAATTTAACGATGTTTTTGAATGGCATCCGTACGTAAGGACAGAATAAAGGACTCTTCCCCCCCCAAGAAATTATAAAACTGATTTAAAATGGATTCTGAAGAGATTTTTTCATGGCGTCTATGCGTACGTACATATGTATGTATATATGTATTTTGCATAATTCAATAATTCAAAACTGAGTAGCTCAGACCGTTGAAATTTTGTATATAATACTGCTACAGCATGTAGATGTGCACTTCCTATTTTGGTTGCAATAGGCCTCACCAAAAGTATATATATAGATATAGATATAGGTATATCCACTCTGTTACTCGGCTCAGGGAGCTCAGTTTTATTCTTATATGTTTGCAAATTGTGCATTTTTTGCTTTAAAATGATTGAATTATGTTGTTCCGGCTACGATTTTTATGCCTTTAGTTAACCTGCATGCAATAATTGTGGAATTATCAACAATTAAAAGTTTTTTTAAGCGCGACTAAGCCTAATTCTTGATTACCGTAGCAGCCATATTTGTTTACATTTGAAACTTAGCATAATAGTGGATTTGTTGCCAATCTAGAGAAACTAAGCTTCGCAACAACAAAGTAACTAACGTCTTCTTTTATTACTGCGAATTAAATTATGCTTCATTCATTCTGGAATTATCATTTAAGTTATTAGCTTGTTTTTGCCCAGAAACTGTAATTTTAACTGTAAAAATTGTTTTTTAATTGTTTTAACTGTACTTTGTGTTTTATGTCTATAGCTTTCAATTTTTAATGAAAATATTTTGAATTTTTATGTATTTTTGCCTTGCCGCGAAGTGTGAACTGAATTAATTAGTAGCGCATGCGCATGAGGTAAGCGGCGTTGAAACGTCTGTGAAAAACTTTCTGTTTTATTTGTTATTGCTTTATATATCGTTTTAGATTTATTACAGTTATTTGAATAGAACTGGTGGTAGTTCTTCAGATGCTATACTGTTTGCGCCTCTGAGTTATAGAATGATTGAGATGTAACGCTGTTAAGTGAATTAGCGCCGAAGTATGGTTATGGCAAATAAATAAACATAGTGAACTTTAAAGAGTGCATTTATTCTATTGTGGTTTATGGACTATCGACGAAGTAGACGTAATTCAAAATTCGCTAACAGTTAATTCAATATATTTAAATTATAATAATATTCCATACAAGGAAGTCATGTGGTGTACACATCAGATTTTTTAAAATTAATAATATGCAATTCATTTCATTTGCTATTTATGCCTCGCGAAACAGATATTTTACGACATTTAGTGATTTTAATTTTTATAAGTTTTGCCGTCTTGTTGTTGGTGTCCTGCCCATGTAATTTCATGGAAGAATGGTTGTCAGAGGCTCAGGGATGTTGGACTTCTAGTATCCACCCCAGTTTCGAGGGAGAGCACTCTGGGGGTCTCCCACCCCTGTACCCTGTCACCAAACCATACCAGAGGACTTTCTGCCCGCCATATATTTAAAGGTGCCCCCAGGCCGCAAAGGCATTATACGTTTACAAACATCCATGTCTTCTCCGGGATTCGAACCCGGACTCTTCGGAACCACTATACCGTCTGGAGGGCGTTTTGCCGTCTTTTCAGAGCTCATAAATTAATTTCGAAGTGTGCAACTCTGATGACGGTAAATACGTGGTTTTTATACGTTTAAATAAATAGGTATGCTGCAATCAACGCACATTTTAAAACATCGTTTATTTGTTGTGAATTAGCGTATAGTTCACTTTAAAAAGGGATGAATGTAGTATTATTATCATAGGAAGAAGAATTTAAGTATGATGTTTAATTTGGTAATTTACTCACGCTTTAAATATGGATTCTAGTGTCAGTCACCTTTCTGAAATGACATTCTGCAGAGAATAATGGTTACGCTTAAAAAAAGCAAAGGGTGGGTCATGTATTCAAGAAGAACAGAAAAAAGTCACACAGACTTGCTGAAGAGGTAATATCTCTAATATCCTTCACATCTAAAGTGAACCAATTTTTAGCCCAAAGGAACATCAGACCAGAAGGGCTATTAGTCTCGAAATGTCATTTTGCGTCTAATCACTTAAATGCGATGTATCACTTTTCAAATTATTGCCACCAAATATTATCACCCTGTATCATATTTAAAGAAATTAAATATTGAAGAATCTGCATGAATGTATGTAAGTACCACGCACTGTAAAAAAAAACCAGCCGTATCTAGAGCCATTAAATTTTGAATAACGTACGTCTCCACCCGAATACGGGCATCTGGAAGCCCAAACTTGGAATTTGTTTTATTATCTATTTCATGTTTTTTAAACTTTAACGCATTTTTAATTAAGAAACTCAATTATTTCAAAGCGAGTAGTGGCAACACACTGTAAGGAATAAAATATTTTTATCTCCAGCATGCGATGCTGTCTATCTGATATTCCGACGATATTTTGTTTTTAAATATTTTTAGCCCAAATGCTCTGGAAACGTATATGTGTAAATGAAAAAAAAGCTCCTTTTGGGATGTAATATAAAATCCGAAAGCTTTCAAATATTTTTAGATTGTAATAGTCTTATTGCGTTTATTTATTTTCATATTTTCTTTTGTTTATCACAAACAGGGACACTAATTTCAAGAATGATATGTTAAATTCTTTTGTTCTGGTATTCGACTTATTTCCCAAGTAAATCTATAATACTTTACTAACATAAACTGCCTATACGCTATACTCTTATATACTTTACTAACATAATCTGCCTATACGTTAGAAGGCTACGTAGAGAATTATCTTTAAGTCTTAAATACGTCAGAGTCAAACGACGGATGTAAAGAATCGAACCCTTTATGAACTTCGACAAAATTTCACAGACAGCACCGACTCGTGCTTACACAAAAGCCAACATTTTTGGCTTAACTCAAAAAGGTAATGATTAACCTGAAATTAAATAGAATAAGTTTAGTCTAACGGCTCACATGTTAATTAAGCCACAGGAGGCCTCTAAATCGAAAGTCGCCGTAAACGAGCCTAATGGCAAGAAGCGTTCAACACCACAAAAGTCTAATTGCTAGTAAATCAAAGATAACAATGTGGCCTTCCCGCAGGCAGAGCATGCTCTAAATTCACGTTCCAAAACCTTCCCTTAAACACTAACATCTTCCTACCTCATTTGAATAAACTCATTCTGAAAAGAACGTGTGAGTTCAAAGTAAGAATGATAAGAAAGGCTGCTTCAAAATATAATTAACTATTAAGTAAAGTAAATAGAACCCTGCAAACCCTTACAAAATTCTACGCTTTTCTAAAAAAAACATAAGGTAAAAAAATTAGCAACATAAGTTCCTTGGTTTCACTGCCAGCATAAGTCAGATAAACATACATTTTCAAAATATGTTTGAAATACATTTACCGGCATTGGAGCAAAATTATAACAAAATCAGCAAAGCTTGTATGACAACCGAAATGCATTAAAATCTGAATTGAAACAGAATATTAAATATCAAATACTTCTTGTCCTACATCTATGAAAGTTTGGCTTTAGATTTTAGTTCTGTGTTTACTCCATTTGATCTTGCCATTTCAACACAGGAATTATAACACCAAATTACAACTATTCCCACCAATGATACTACTAAACCTAATTATATTTAAAATCACCTACAGCTTGAAGGAAACGAAGTTGACCAATAACTGGCATTTCTAGCCCAAAGGTACAGCTAATCTCAAATCTCAGCCACTTAACGTTTGGAATAAATTTCGAAGTCAAACTTTCATAAATTTTTTAAACTAAAAACTATAATATCCCTTATATTTGCGTTTGTTAGGTTAGCTTATTTTAATTATTCAATCATAACTGATACATCCTAAACATTCAATTGATAGCTGCCTATTAGAGTTATAAATTACTATTGGCGCAAACAATAACTCAACACTTTTTTGGCTTCCATATTATTTGCTTAGTACTTGACTGAATGATTCTGAAAAGTTAAAATGGTAGTGCAGAGCAAAACAAAGCCAGCGCTGTTGTTTTTAATTAAAACGAATATTAGCACATAAAGCGATTTTTCATGTCTCAGTTGTTCAGTATTTCTAAATTGCATAACAAAACCAACAATAAAACGGTGGCTAATAAAATTTCTCAGCAGTAATAACTACACGCAGTAACATGAAATTAAATCAAATCAAGCTCTAGAGTTAAATTAGAATATCAGCGCCAGAGAAATAGCGATGCTGGAGATACCTTCTAAATTCCTTTGAATGACTTCATTTGCTGCATATATTCGTTTTTTTTCCTGTTGAAGTGCAACTGCTGTGAGAAGCGACAGAGAAAATTTTGAACTAGCAATTAAAATGATTACTATTGCAATTCTACTCATAGACTTTGTTTTCATTGAAATTTGTTAAGTGTTTTCCATTCTAAATAAGGAAACCAATACTGTTCATGCATATTCTATTTTCATTATCATCAGGTTTATTTTCATTCATATCATCATTTCATACCATCAGGTCTGTTTTGACTATCACAGGTTATAGGATTATCAGGAACATCAGCCTAAGCTTTCCTGAATATATTTTGGCACATAAATATGCCAGTCGACAGACAACGATCTGAGATATGGTTGTGTGCCAGACCATATAGAATGAATATAAAAATCTTATACCTTCTGGAATGGTAACATCAGTCGAATCCTGTAAATGATAAATATTCTGGTTCGTAACATGACCTTATATGTTGTGTTAAGGCTCCAAAATTTAAATAGAATCCACAGCAGATGTCTAAACCTTCACAATATCCAGAATAAAGTCTTTTCATATATTTTTAATTCTGTAGAAACTGAGTGTCTTTTTACATTGTTCATAGACTGTGGAATGTCAAACTGAATGGAGCCCATGTCTCTCCAACGGATATTGATTTTTTTTTGTTTGGTTTTGTTTCTTTTACAAATAAAAATCGTCCGACAAATACTGTGTTGAAGCTCCCATCTAAAATGATGGATGATGGGTGTTTTTGTATAACCGCCAAATTTCAACGAAGTAAATGGTCTGAAGGCAGTTTTGATGGATTACATCGCTAATTCTTACGCAAATTTTCAAAATCGAAGAATTTTTTAATATAGTTTGTAAAAGTACTGTAAAGTACATTTTAAAACTGCATCAAATGTTCTTATATTTTAGCAATAAGAAAGGAATTTCCTAATTAGAAATGTAACTGAAGACATCAAATAACTTATTCTTTTAAAAATGGTAACCTTACATTATCTGCATACTGTGCATATGATCTTAAAAAACGTTTGTTACCTAGGATTGGCAGCAGTAGGAGTCATAACAAATCCACAAACTTATGAAAGAACTGCTAAGGAATGTTTCAGACTTATACACAAAAAAGAATGAAGCGTTCTAAATTATATTAACATGGCCATTTTGGTGGCTCAAACGAGTTACAGACCTGTTTATCGCAAATACCAAAGTATAGATAATACGTAAAGTTTTACGAGCTTTAAACCCATGGACATATTCGTTGTACATATTATGCAAATTTGTAGAATCAAAAATCTTCGAATTCAGCCATGGGTTTCTCTAATATGTCCACATATTGCATTATAGCCGTTGTGCTTATTAGAGTACGATGCTATTATACTTTGAGCAGCACTAACATAGTTTCCTCCTCTTGTACAAACATGGTTTTACGAATTTTATCTCTTTGTGTTACTTCATTTTTTATATTACAGCATGTCCTGTAATTTGCAGTTTGCCGTGATAGACTTTGCGATTACTTATTTTTTTACCAGTTGCTCAATTATGATACTAGCCACGATTCTGATCCTTTGCAACGATTTTTTTTAAAATTAAAAAAAAGTACATAAATAAAAATAAAAATAAAATTTTTCTTTCAAAGAAATTCGCATAAACCGGTTTGGCATAAGTCTAAAATATGGATTACTTCCAAATCTGGATGTTACAAATTTCAAATTAATCTAAATTTAGATTTTAAGAAACATTTTGATTCAAGAAATAAAAAAGAAAAGAAAACGAAAATTATCAAAATTCTATATACTACGAAATAATGCAATTGAATTTAATTTTGAAATGTTGTTTACCTCGTTGTTGTGTTTCTATAATGACTCTTTCAGTATTCAAAACAAGCTAAGAAAATTCTGAAGTTTGTTTTAAAGAACCACTGTAAACTATTACATTTCATCAGGGAAAATTAATAACTAGGGAAGGGATTTTAATGTGCAAAACTATTGTTTAAATATGGGAAAATGGCTCTGAAAAACATTTATGAAACAGACCTAAAAAGGTGTTATGAAATGCTCTTACTGAAGAGAACAATTATGTTAACAACCAACATTCATTCTTTAGTAAATAATAATTGCATATACAATAATAATGTTTATTTTTTAAAAATCGTCATTTGCATCATATTTAGTGAGATTAAAGAAATCTTTTCTACTGGATAACCTTCAATATTCATGTATATTTCGAAGGTAAAACGTTGACGCTTTGAGCTCAGTAGATTCTTGTATTTAAAGAAATTCAACTCGACATCAAAGCAAATCAAAGAAATATATTTTGTAGACATCTAGAATGGGAGCTAGGAGGATATTCTAGGAGCTGGATATTTTCTAAATTAATTCAAATGTAATTCAGTTAAATCCATTGAGTTTCCCCTCACCCCATTTATCAAATTTATTCACTACGTCTCCTTCACCCGTTCTTTTAAACCTTAAATCACAAAAACCAAGTACTTATAACCATTTCCCACAAAAAGTTCTGGTTTCCTAATTTTGTGTCGCCGAGCATTTGTTGTGCATGATTGATGGCTGTTGCATTTATTGAATTTAGATCACTTATGAAGTATTTCAGTTTTATGAGAGCTGCAATGTGGCCCGATTCTTAAAATATCTGCTTCACGATAACAATGAAATTACTTATCTTATTATTCGTGATACTCTCAAAAACGTAGTGTAGTTTATTAAAGTATATGATATGAGGTTGAAGTACGTGACTTTTAACTGTTAAAATGCATATAGCGTCTTCATAGCTCACCAGAAACCTGATTTTTGCTCATTGCATGTATTGATTTCTTGTATTTTCATGGAAACATGGTTGAATAACTGTATTATTACTCAAGAATTTGTTCTTTCGAGTAAAAAAGTCTTAAGGTATAAGTCGAAGGCTCCGACTAAATGCATGCTCTTTAAGATGATTATTAGGGCTAGCAAATGGAAATATGAATAAGTATATTTTTATAATTTATTACGTGCATCGTCATTAGGCACTACCCGAAAAAGGACGGAGGCCCCGTGGTGGTCTGATTTAGGAAAACGCCTCATAACCACGTTATAGATGAAGAAAGCCACGAAAATGTACAGGCAGTCTGCCCGTTCGCTGGGACTCGAACTCCGGACCGTAATACCAGTATTCAGCGGCTTTTGTCCCTCATGGTCAACATCACTATTTTCAGGATGTAGCTTTGTACCTTGTACACTGAGCCAAAAAAAAGAATAGGAAAGTTCTATATCTCCCGTTCTGCTAGGCCGACTGACGAATTTGAATTGCGTTTTTCACGTCTCGAAAGCGCGACTTAGGACTTACATTTATGTATAGCAATCATTCTAACATAGGTATTTTGACACAAAATCGGACTTTTTCTGAAATGACATGCCAATTTTTTTTCCATATTTCAATTCTATGACTCAAATTATGCTTAGATATTAAATTTGGTAATTTTTCGTGAGAAATTCATTAAGAAATTTAAAAATTAATATTGGCGCATTTTTTTCAGTTTGCGCCAAGAATAATTCACTTCACCTACTTCTTAATTTATAGCAACCTATTTTCCTTTCCCTTTTTCATTTGCAAACGACGGAGAAAAAGTCATCTTTCATACTTTCAAATAACCTTAACAAACTGTGTAAACCACATTTGGCGTTATTATAGCTTAAAAAAATACGCCAAATTTCAAAACTTGCCAGTATATAAATTCATGTATATCTTAGGAAATTTTGAATAAAACACTCTAATTTTTTTGCTGCTATGCCTAGAAATACATCTACTTTAAGAATATGGTAAAAATGTTATAGGTCATAATTCAAAATGTTTTTTAAAAAATACGTAAAAAATGTTTTAAAATACAAATTTAAAAAATAAATCATAAAAAATGTTCGAATTATGTTTGGATTAAGCCTAAATTTCGAATTCTAGGAGAAGGAATCAAGTAAGTTTAATAAAAAACGAGATATTAATAAATGTATATCAAATTCAATTAACATTGAGCAGCTAAAATTTTGAGAGCAAATTTTTTAAAACTCTACTCGTGCAACTTTTACAAAACTTTGCGCTTTGACATAATTGCTCTACAGCGGAAGATAATAAACTGCGAAACGTCGCAGCAAATTTCTTTACAACAGTATACATCGATACTGCAACTAGGAAAATGCAGAAGATTTTTCTAAGAGCCCTAGATTTAAGCTAGCAGTAAAAGTCTGCCCAACTTGAAGTTCAAACTAGGTTGAAATAAAAACAATCAATTCCGTATATTAAAGAAAATGTCATCATTTGAAATTAGTCGCTTAATACCAGTAGAAAAATCTATGAAAAATAATAAAATGAAGACTTTTGAACTCGAAAGAGTAACTTTCCGAAAGTATTTGGCAGCATTTAGAAATTTTGGCCCACTGACAAAACAGCGCTACATTGCCAAATATGCAAATATTTTCAACTGTTAGTTTACATCTATTTTTGAAGTTAATGTTTTAACTTCGTGCATTTCTAAATGGCTATATTTTTGCGATATTTTCTGCCTAATGTATTAATCTGATTTATAATGCTTAAATTGTGCAAATCCATTCACTGCTATAAAGTAGTGCAACACTGAGAAATAGTTTTCTCAGTGTTGCAGTGTATTTATAATCCAACTCTGAATTAAAGCGATTGTACTGTTTACGTTTTACTTTAATGATTGCTTATTTCTTATACATATTCACCGAAAAACTGTAAAACAATATCGTCGCAACTGAATTGCATTTGCTACGGAAACTGTATGACTTAACGAGATAATGGTCGGGATTTGCGCCGATTTCGCAAGGATACGCTCATCGTTATCACAAAGATCAAAATGTTGCTGATATCTCATAGATGGACCATGACTTGTTAAATACTATTTAAGAATCTATGATTGACTGTTTTTCTATTTTCGGGATGAGCTGGTTTAAAGATTTTGTTTTTTTACTCTGCGTAGGCTTTTAGGATTCTATCCCGGATATGACGCATCTATTTTGCGGGCAGTCATACTTCACTAGAACATCGTTTGCACAATTTAAAATTATACTTTGAATTGTTCTACAAAAAAGATAATTTTTAGAATATCGCAGAATTTAAACAGCAATTTCAAATTTTTAATTTATTCCCTTCTTTTTAGTCTAATTAAGTTAAAATTCGCATTGACAAAGACTTAAATGCAGTTATTTTTACACCGTAAAATTACACACAGCACTTATTGAAAACAATTATTATTTCTAAATAAAATGTAAATGAATGGAACTCATATATTAACACATGCATGTGAACTAAGTTTCAGCATTTATCTATTTTTTAAAATTTTTTTCGGGTTTCAGAACTACTTGGAAAACAGCATTTTGACATTTTTAAATCTGGCCGAATGGCAATATTGTATTTTATACTTACTTATGTACAACATTTTAATGCCTATTTTTATCATTATGCATTTCGAGATCAACAGATTCATATAATTGCTGGCTACCATTTCGATGATAGCTCTCTGAATGATCGCTTCGAATAACAGGAAGAAAGGGTACTCATTAAAGCAACGGTCCTAGTAGAAATTGGTGAAGTTTCAGAATATGCCAAAATCTTGCAACCCTGCACATAATAATTCTTCAATTTCAATAAGAAACGTTGCCAATTCTGTATACGTTCTTTTTGTTATATTCGAGCTTCCAATGCTTTTTTATGGACAAATCGTGATGATTTATTGTCTTAAACTCAATTTAAAACTATATTCTTGCGAGAGTTTCCTACCTAGAAGAAAATGTGGTAAAATTTCTGCAGAAATGCATTATTTCCTTGCAAAATCGCTAAAGAAACAAGGCTTTGAATCTTGTCACAACGAATGGCAGAAATTTTCACCAGAATAAAATAAAAACCTTCTCTAAGTAGATTAAACTATTTTTCTTTTTTATGGGGGGAGGTCAATCCGTAATTGAAACGTAAAATACGCATGCTATAATGTGTACGTATGTTACAAATATTTTTTCCCTCCCGTACAATTCGCCAAATTGCGCTAATACGTAAGAGCCGAAGAAATTAATAATTTATTATAAAAAGTTAATTACAGATAGCATACATAATAAATTGTTTTAGACAACGTACGCAGACCGTAGATGTAAACAATTGTTCTTTAGGGTGGAAGAAATATCGGCAACTACCAAAATCGCTTGCAGAGTAAACTTACAATTCAGCTAAATCTCACAGTTGAACATCAACTAAAATAGCAATAATGACTCATCCTTTGGTACTTCAGTGGTTCTTCCACTAAAATTACCTATTCTTGCCAGAGCCTGAAATAGTTCCATATAGGGACTGACTCATAAAAGTCCAATTTCTCCTTATGAGATGGAACTCTTGAAGAAATTAAAATGAGGCACTTTGCCTCCATACCAATTCTAGGACATTTGAACTGGAAGTTGTCACTGTGAAGGAAGAAGTCTTGAAGGGGTGGTAGTTCGTCCTTTGTTCAGCAGTAGCGAATCATTTTGGTTGAAAAAAATGGAATTTTTATGGAAACCACCGACGAATATTCATACAAGAACAACAAAAATTACAAATTTTCATCTTCGTTTTCGATAATTTGCCTTGAAGTTACGTTATTGAAGTTTTAAATTTTCTTTCAGGACTTTTGCCTTTCTTTAATTTTTCTGTAATGTAGGGAATTTTCGTTAAAAATTGGCATATACTCTGTCCTTTAGTAGGTCTGTGATATTATCTATACTGAATTTTTTAGACATTGGTTGGAATAGTTCATTGACGGAAGATCTGTTCCTATGATAGGAGCGCCCACCAGCGGCCGAGCGGTAAAGACGCTGAACATTGGTAGTTCGGCCCGAGGTTCGAATCCCGCGAACGGGCTGGCTGCATGGGCGTTTTCGTGGTTTTCCCCATGTGTAACGGGTATACGAGCCAGTTTCCTTTAGAAAGTCCTCCACGAAGGCACCCCTCCCTTTAGGCAGATAGCCCTCGTGTGCTTTGCCACAATTGAGTAACCTAACCTATGATAGGAGCATTTGAATAAATTTTCTCAGCCAAATCTGAAGTTAAATTTTTTTATGCGTTTTACTTTTGATTTTTGGATACAGTGGGCAGAAGTTTGTGTTAGTCAAATGTTTACATCGTATATAAGTGGAATTTTATTCCTTGAGAAAAGTCCACGTATACATGAGAGGTCCTAAACTGTATTTCATGTATCTTAGGAGATTGTTACAACCAATTTGGACGTGATTTAATCGCTGAGGGATGAAACAAATCATGATATATTTTACTGGCTCTATACTGGGAAATTCTGACTTATAAGGCGTTTTAATGTCATCATCTTGTTGATATTTCTCCCTGCCTCCGTACGCTAACTTCAGAGAAAAGTACAGACAACATTCAATTGATTTTAATCACTCACCAATGCTCTTTTAGCCGTGTTTATTTAGACACGGCCACAGGACTGGTGTAGCATGAGCTTCTGGCAATTTCGAGAAAGATCTATCTCCAAGGTTCATGAGGAGAGTATCTTGCGTTCCACTGAAGCTATGTTTTGCGTTATAAACGTTGCCCCACTCAGAAAAAAAATCCACAATCCCATATAATTACGGAACATTTATATAAAAATATTATATCGTTGTGCCCACATAATATTTTTACAAATACAAAAAAATAATACTACTATGAAATAAAGAAAGATTCAAATCTCTCTCTCTCTCTATATATATATATGTATGTATACAAAAATATGCATTTTTCCCTCAAAATTACTAAGAGCTCTGGTTGGCTAATTTTCCTAGTAAGATACATTTGTTTAATGTAGTTACCCCTGAATCCCAGAGGATAATACTCTTTATGTTACATGCTTCCTTTATACACCTTTGAAATAATGAGAGTAGCGAGGCACAGTTCGGTTCCGACTGAATAGAAAGCCGTGGTTTTAGCAGGAAAAAGTGAGATTGTGTTTTTGTGTTTGTGTCTCTTCTCACGGAGTGCAAGAAAAGTGCAGTAAAGTAGGCTTTATTTGATTTATTTTGATACCTTGACATGCATCACAAATTATTTGTGTAAAAACAGCTATATATTTTAAAAGATGCTGTGCCCTAAAATCCTGCCTTGCTAGCAATGTTTCTTCATTCTGGAGACTTCATATGAAACTTATGCATTACCTTTCTTAGCCTAACTTTGGATAGAGTTTCATCTATGTTTGTATATCTGCAAAAGAAATTCCGTAAATACTAGTACTGAAATATTTAAAATTCATTTTTCAAATTCTAACAATATTGTGCACATAATAATTAAAATTACGCAAAAATTAACCTTATATTAGTCTGAATACTAGAAGAAAAATGAATACATTTTGGCATTAAATGTGACAGAAGCATTCTTTATTAAAGAAATAATTATTTTGGTGTTTGAAGATGAGGATTCTGAAATACGAAGTTTCTCAGAATTCCTAAATTCTTGTTTAATATAGTTGAAATCGGATTTTTATTAATTTTAAAATTCATATTTATCACATCCGGGCATATTTGTTACATTGTGCTATCACGAATAATATTAATTATTAACTTAATCATATATATGACGCATATGCGCATAAATGAAAAACCCAGCACAAAAGAAAGTGCTTTTGCGATTTGCTGTAGTCACAGATAGCAAATTATATGCCTTTTAAACGAATGAATCCTTATGGATGCAACGCCACTTTAACGGCACTGATGGTAAATTCGAAAAAACTTCGCTGTGTACTAGCATAAAAATTAAAAATATATCTTAAATATATACTTATAATTGTATATTATATATATATTATTATTCACACTGTATTTATCGTGATAGCACAATGTAAGGTCAAACGAATGACTGAAATCAAAAGGCAATAATTATACTTAGTCTTTTATAATTTCGGAATACAGTTGAGAATAAAATGAAGTTGTTAATATTAAAACTGTATTTTTCATGTGTATTTATTAATTATATGTATATATCTAAGATATAATAAAATACGATGGCTCCTCTAAGAAATAATTGGCGACCTCAAAATTGACTATTCTAAATTTGGTGTTCTTCCTACGAAGTTCATCTGTCCTTCCAAATTCGAGATTTTTCCACGTTACATAACAACCTACAGTTAACCAATAGCAGTTCGGCTGTACTTGTGCACCTACTTGCTATAAATACTTTTTGCAAGCAACTACGTCATTCCTTCCTTTTCCTGACTTCTGCCATGCAACAACTCTACTCCGCTTCTGCTTTTCTGTCTAAGATTCTTACATCGTACTTTTAAAACCAGTGAAGATTAAAGTAAAATTATCGTATTTAACTATGATTGTATAAATGTCTACCAAGATGATTTGATATTTGTGAAAATAAAGATTGGTGATTTGTCAAAAATTCAATTTCATTATCTTCGTCATCTTGCCTTTCACGCTCAGCTACTGCGACTGTCAAATGCAAAAGAGACCATTGTCATCTATACACTTAAAATACAACACTTATTTAAAAATATAAAATATCTAATCTATCTTTCAAATAATAAATTAATAATAGCCTTTTAACAACTTCCGTTTTCATTCTAAAAATAACAGCAATAATTTTTCTAAATAAACTCCGTTGCGCACGTATTGATGAAATCTGAACCCAACATCTGGGCATTAATCTGTCATGTGATCTGAAATGGAATTTGGTATAAAAAGGGTAAATACGTCCCAACTCTCTCTCTCTTGTCTTCGTTCTTCTCTTCTTTACGCTGTGTCGCTAGCTACGCAGAGTTTACTTTTGTAATTTTGTCCATTGTTTAAGAAATGTAAGGTATATAAAACTGTGGAGTTTAACTTTAAGACCTATAGTAATGATGCGCATTATCAAGAAATAAAATTATGTGTGGAATTTACCGTTATGTTTCTCTTCGAGCGTCATCTTTCTAATTCAGTTAACGCTTTAGCATCGCAAATCCGTTGCCCCTTACTTTCTTCAAGTCATCTTATTACAATAATGGCACAACCTTACTACAGTAATTCGCCCTTTTATTACACACACACACACACATATATATATATATATACAGAGAGAGAGAGAGATGGATATAAACAGATGGAAAGATGGATGTTTGCCTAATGCAGTGTGTTTTTGAGCTTTCCTTTACGTGTAACCAGAGACAGGTTTCCTCCAAAAGTCCTCCAATAAGTAACAAATTAGCCATCGTAAGTAAATTAGCAAGCTCGTTTTAAACCTTCTATTTTTATCCATTATTTAGGTAAAAGTCAACTTTAGTTTAATAACAACATAAATAAGAATAACATAACTTTGCCTTTATTGATCCATATTTTTGTTTTTATCAAAAGTAAAAATTTAGTTAAAATTATTTGTTTATTGTTTGTAAATATTTTTATCTTTTACATATTTACAAATATGTAAATGATTTATTTAGTTAAATTTTAACATATTTATAGAAATTAATTTCAAATTTATTTAACAAAGCAAAACTATTTTAATTAATTTAGGAAGGATTAATTTATTATTAATTTATTATCATATCATATCAAGTGGATTGAACTGCAGTTGGATCATATTCTTCGGCAACGTTGAATGTTCTACAACAGCCCATTTCTGGGTTCTTAAAATAGCTAAAATACGATTATTAAACTCAACCGAAGTCTTTCTATATCAGAAACTTTCAACATTGTGTAAACAGAAACCTTGTATTTGATTTCACTTTCAAAATTTCTTGATTGAAAAAAAGACTTTCACAAGTCTTGTAAAATTGAATTTCAAAAGCAGTTATTTAACATTGCATTGATTTAACTCATGCAGCTTTTCTAATTAATGAGACTTATTAAAGAGTTTCAAAGAGAAGATCGTTTGTAATTAAACATACTTATCTTTACCTGTTCATGAAATGAAAGGAAATTAATTTGTTTTTATCCAAGTGCATTTCTCGAAATAATTTCTTCCGAGATAATTTTCGATAATGAAACTTCAGTGAAGAAAAGGAAGTTAGAAGAGATTGAAGGTATAATTAATTCTAGTAATATTTTCCTGCGGTCTTTTATAGCAGTTTCCTTTCTCACACAACTATGCAGGAAACTGTTATGCATTGTTCCTAGCAGATGTTACGGAAAGGATTATTTCTAAGTAAATCCGAAATTACAACACAGATTTTTAATGTAATTTTGTTGCTATTCGCACAGATTATTGTTAACGGAGAATTCATCTTTCAAATTTAATAAGGTATAATAACTTTTCATAATCCTCTAAGATTTTTTTCGTAAGAAAATACTGTTATTTTAGAACCAAATGTATCATTAATTACACCTGTGTTAATTAAAAGCAACACAAATCGTGCTAACTCTGTCTGTGTGCGAACTTATTGCGTGTAGATCAAGAAAATTCTGCATGAAATATCACTTGTCAACAGTTTGATGTAGTTAGTTTCGACTATTCTATTGTGTTATGAGTCTCTTGTAATCTCTGGCAACATAAACCTCTTGTAGTAGTTTAACCTTTAGAGAACCGAAGTCTTCCCTAACCTGTATGCTTAAAATACCGAAACGCCATCCCGTGCGTTTCCACTCCTCCCCGTCCATTAACGCACAAAGAGGTGTGAAAATTTTAAATGACATCCTATCTACTTCCTAACAAAGAAGCTTCCATTAGCTTTTTATGAAAAGCTGTTTGCAATAAACTGATAACAATGCATTTGGGGAAACTGCACCTGCTACTACGTACCTGAGGGAAGAAAAGAAAGAAAACCGCAATCTGGGCCCGTTTCAGGCGGTTATGGTCGTTTGAATGGAACAGTATCGTGTGATGAATAATACTTAGGATAAAGTGTAAGTTTCAGATCAAGACATTTTAATACTTCAGCAACTTAGTGCAGATGCCTACATAAAGACGAATCTGTTGTACCTAATGACTGTGAATTCCGAATCGCCTATAATAACAATTCAAGGATAAACTTTACTTAATGTTATTTTAAATCTACCGATTTTTCCCATTAAGATCACAAACTCTCATTTAATAAAAAGAACCCAATAGCAATTAGGTATATTCAATAATTAAAAAATTAAAGTAGCTGTTAAATTTTGTTTAAAATGTGTAACATCTTCTTTGCCAGCTCGACCAGTAGTAGGAAGTTAAATTACATACTTATCACTGTTCAAAATTTTAGCTCACAATCTTCATAATTGCGAAGTGAAGCTTATAAATGAAAAAATACAGCAGGCAGCAATTTTAATATAATATCTAAATAAAAGCTTAAAATAAATCTTGAAAAATATATACTAACTTAAATCTGTTGTTGCTGTGACTTACCTCACTTGTCTGACAGTAACAGCAGAACAAGCGCACGAAATCCACCATGGTAAGGAATGCAAGATTGCACCTGTCTTTGGCAAGAGCCCTCAGCACTATACAGGTAGAGTACGACTTTGCTCAGTTCCGCCCAAAATTTTGATCGAGAGCACCCCGGGGATGTCCGAGGGTTTCCCACCCCTCCTTCCCAACCACTAACTTCTCGAGACACCTCTTGGCTCGCCACATATTTAGATTGCTCCCATGCCGCATGTACACTATACATTTACAAGCATCCAATCCTTCTCTGGGAAGAAGAGGGGGTTCGAACTCGGGACATTCGGTACAGCAGATAGCGTCGCCAACTACTATCTCGGTTGGCGGCTCACTAACTAATATTTTGGCAACATAATAAGAAACATTAAAAAATGGTATTCTATTTTAATACAAAGAACTGCATTTCAGCAAGAATTGCAAGAAATTCAGAACAAGAAACGGCGGTTCACACTCATAAGATTCAATCTGTTAGTAATTTTGACTTTTGACATACATATATCCTGCAATATAATTTAGTGTGGAAGCCAAATATATCGCAAAACTTTGCTCCATTTATTACTATCTCATTAATATTAGTTAATGCAACTTCTTCATGGAAAATAACTTGCGTAAATTCTGATACAAGGTTGATTAACAACAACAACAATTAATCGATTTCTTTATTAACATGACGTCATGATAATAAACCCTTCTTCTTGGCCTTAAAAAGCACATCTGTTATGAGAACGGCCTCTTGATCAATAACGTAATTTGATGGTGGTGTACGTAAGCCCAGAATTAATGGCAGATTTCTACCACGAAGCCGTAATTAAGACGAGTTTAAGAAGGTCTAGGAGCGTTTGACGCTTCTGTTTTTTTCGCCTTTTGTAAACGCGTGCGAAATTAATGGTTATTTAGGCAAGTAAATGAGTTTTATGTTGCCAGATAAGTCACTCGAAAGTGTAACAGGCGTAAGGAACCGTTATGCAAATTTATGATAAGTTATGCTTTTCTTTTATGCAAGATTATCTTTAGCAGCCATATGGAGAAAGTTAAAAAAAAAGTTTCGAATGTATTATTTTTAGGAAGAGTATTTTGAGGTAAATTAACTACCATAAAATTTAATACTTTACTACTTTTATAACACTTCATTAAAGTAAAGAAATTTTTTAGGGAAATTTATAGAATATCTGAAAGCATAGGAAAAATATGTGTATTCGTTATGGGAATAAGCGACAGAAGATCACCAAAAGGCTAAATTAAAGTTTCGTCAGTAAGTTTAAAAGTCTGTTCTGTTTCAATGCTTATTGAGACGAAATATTACATTTTATGCTAAATAAATCGTTGTTATTATGGAAATAAGTTAGCGTAGCAAATAAGATTTTAATAACTTATGCTAGCTGATTACTAATCTGTAGCTGTATCTTGATGCATTGTTATTAAACTATGACTTAATGACTCTGACTACCGTACAGAAGGGCCTGGGTTCAAATCCCGGAGAAGGCATGAACGCAAATTGTCTGTCCATTCTTAGGAAGCAACGATGACCCACCTGTTAGGTGCCCCCACAATAAAGTGACCACCACTCCCAGCCTTAGTAGTGGCCATACCTATAGCGGCTAGGGCCTGCCATTGGAAACAACAAAACAAAGACAAAAAAGTACCGGGATGCTGCATATAATGATAGCAGGTACGAGGCTGCGCAGAAAAACCCATTTTCATAACATAAAAGGTGAAATGCTCACATAACTAAAGATAATATTTGAAAATGAAATGTGTACAATACACAAAAATTAGCTAGCATCACCTTAATTTATTTGAGCGTTTAAGTAACTTTTGGTGATATAAATTAATCTCTCAAATCATAATAATTAGTGTATTTCTGAAAGCCTTTGTAGTGAAGTTTCTTAATTAAAAAGTTTTGGCAAGTTCCGTTTCATATATCCATTCCAAATATCGATGTTTTTACAAGTTCAAAGTCAGTATTTATTTATTATGAAAGAAATGGGATAATGTGGAAATAATTACCTATTAAAATTTCTAGAATTGTTTTTACTCTATTCAAAATACTTCTGAGATTCATTTTGATTATTAGTAGCTGTGTACTTAATTATCCTGTATGATTTTGTTTATTTTTAGGCTTTCGCTTCTATTCTGGGAATATTAATGCATATTTTAATATTATGTTTGAGTGAAATTATTCTCAGTCCATACTTTTTGTGATCTTTCTTCCTATTATTATTTTCTTTCTTTGAATGTTTCATTTTTACATGCATCGGCAACATGGAGATTGGCCGTTTGTTTAAAAAGGGGACTTGGACCAAGCAGGATTATGTAAAAAGCGGACTTGGACTAAGAAGGATTATGTAAAAAGCAGACTTGGACATCCCGCTTTTCAAAAGAACAAAGGGCAAATATCATGGATGATACATCAGGAAATTTAGTACCAATATAAATGAAGGGTTATGGCCTTGATACACGATTCTTGTCCTGTTTTTTTTCCAGGGAATTAACTGTGAATTTTGACCTGCGGCTGCTTGCTTTGTTTTGATGAAATTCTACCGATTGATGGCACTCTGGATAAAGACAAAGTATTTCATGTTAAAAAACTGGATATAAAATATGTTCCTGACCTAAACAGAGTTACTCTTAACAGTTTTCTGCACACTGTTTAATTTTTATTTGTCGTTATATTAAAAACTAGTAGCAATCATAAATCCCTTTGAAAAACATTCTTTCGATTCTTTGAAGCATATTCTAAGAGAAGCAGATTCTAAGATTCATTTAAATATACCCAAGATTCATCTTTAGCGACAAGATTTTTCCACATTTGTCCAAAGAATTGTTTTCCATAGACAATTCTGCAGAGCGTTCTCTTTCATCGATTTCTCGTGGATAAAGACGATGTCCATTGTTATTTTTTTTTTGTCCTTTTAAGTGTCGAATCAGCATTAATCACTTTGTTTACAATTGACACTCAGCATTTTAATGATTATGCAACTGTTCTTTGATTTCGAAGATTTTTCTTTCAACATTAAAGTTCTTACTTTTGCAACATTCAAAACATTCCGCGTGTTTACCTTGAATATGTATTTTGCATAATGTTTCTCCTTGAAGCCAAACTTCGATCTTTTTTTGCCGTTTCTTACTAACAACATTATCTATTCATTGCTTAGATACCGATAACTCATGGCTTTCAGAGCATTTCTTAATAATTTTATTCGGAAAGAGCTCAAACATAGCCTTTCGTCCATTACTTCTTTAAAAGCACCATTTTGTGTGAAAACAAAATTGGCGAATAGCAGACGATAAATGTAGTTGCAGGTAAAAAAGTCCAAGCGAACAAGTTTCATTTATAGCAACGCAAAGGCATCTAAAAATGTCCAAACAGTCTCTGTATTACATACTTAAAAAGTATGCTGAATTTTGTGACGTGTATTTGTGACGTATATCACGTGTATTAATACTGTTCAACATGACTACGTAATTTTAAGTGTTTAGTAATTTACATACGTGTTTAGGACATAGCATTAAAAGCAAAATGAATACCTTGTATGAAATATTATTTAGATTTCATGTGATGTACAAATAAAAAATAAGGTTGTACATAGTTACAAATCATGGCAAATATTTCTCTGAATAAAGTTTTCCCCAATGTCAGCCACATTTTCTTTAAATAATAGTCGATGAAAATCACTGTCAGCAGATTCTTTTAAAAAGAATTAATATAAACATATTTTACTTTTTATGTATTTTTTGTTTTAATGCTGCTGCTCATTATGATAAATAAATCATTAAAATATCAAAAAAAACGCAAAAGAAAATGTAAATGTGACGTCATAATTGTGTAGTTTCTGCATTTTTTAAATTCATAAAACTAAACTACGAAAAAACATTCGTTGTACCTTAAAGCTCAATGGAATTTTCTGTGTGTTGCGAAGATAATTCTATTTCCACTTTCGCTTTCATATTTTAAATTTCCACCCGGTGTTTATTTAAGCTCCCTTTTTTTAGAAAAAGAAACTTTTCACTGACATTGGGGAATTTTAATAAAAACATGTTTGACTGTATTTAATGTTTGTGGACGAATTCGTAAAAGTACTTTTACAAATGAAAATGATTTTTATTTCTCAGCATTAAATAAAGATTTGACATTATTTCTTATTAAAAGCTTCTGATATTGTAATTACTTTAAATAAAAATAAAATAATTTGGAAAATAACATTAGATATATTGCGGTTATTTGCATTATTTAAAATTAAATGAGGCAAACACGGTTTTAAAAAAACTAATGTCATACATTTAAAAGAAAAAAAAACGAATAAATGAAGATATTTAATTTGTACTGCAGAAAAGGTGTCTGAAGGTTGAATGGAAATTCGGCATGTATAAAAATATAAGGAACGTTTGCCTTCCCTGCTGTTTGCTTTCGTAGCATGAGTGGTAATACTTCCAGCTAGCATTTGAAAGATCAGAAGCTCCAATCCCGGTAAAACATAGCTGATTTATGACGTTCCTCGTTTCGAAAAAATCCAACAGTTCTAGAAGTGGTCACCGACTAAAATGTGGCGAACATAATTCATGACCATGTAAATATGGCGACTATTTATTGTTCTGTTCTCCTCAATCGCTTTTTCAATTGGGGACAATATTAAGAAATGTCGCCCTTTCTGACTGTATGTACTGGTGCAAGCACGGCTGGCCATCATCGGAAGATCCGAATTCGAATCCCGGCAGAGGCTGATTTTTGCGCCTTATCGTACAGAAAACTTATCTAATTGCTTTATAAAAAATATCATGTGAACGCTACATTATTTCTTTGTACGGCCTATTAAATATTCTTTCTAAAACAACAATAAACTGATATTAAATACTGTTAGACAGTTGATTTAGAGTAACTACATGTTGTTGCGTGCGTACGGGTTCGTAATAGATTGAATACACACAAGTCCGAGGACAGGTTAATAAAATATATTTTATCGTCAGAAAGACTTGAAAGTTCTGGAATTTTCTACAGAAATACTGGTTCACGGTATCACAGAGTACAGTCAGTACTTATGCTTGAAACTACTAAGAACGTCAAATACAACGCAATGCAAAACGCATCTATAGAGAAAGCGACTTATTTTGTCTCCAAATTCATTGTCAGCTTGGCGATATCTCACCAAATTAGGGAGCAACCCATTAACTCAATGTTAAACGGACTTATCCCCGTATTCTTACTTTTCCCGCATAGCTTCTCTCTTGAGATTTTTCGTATTACATTACACAGAAAAATACAACTATTTCGCATATAATTGCAGAAAAATCATCTATTTATGTACAAAATTCGTAACAATATATAAACTCTTATTATATATGTAGTTAGATTTCATTATTTGCAGAAATTTGTTTTTCAAATTTGTTTTTAAATTTGACGTTGCTAAAACCTTAATATTTTTGTCACTTAAAACGCGTCAGTAACTGGAAATATATGATTACGATAAACAACTTCGAAAATAAAAGGCCGGGTAAATATGAATGGGTATATATATGGGAAATATATATATATATATATATATACATATGTGTCTGTGTGTGTGTGTGTGTGTGTGTGTAAGATAAAAAAATTGTAAATCAAACTTGTTATTTAAACTAGCGGTAACCACTTAATTCTCCCTCTCTATTCTAAAAATTGTAATAACTTTTCTGAACTGAGTCATTTCTAGATCAAGCCATCTTGTGTAACGCTTATGACGTAGCTAATTCGGAACCTGATTTCACAATTTCGAGAACTGAAGTCTTTCTAATCTAAACAAAAACCTTTTCTTGGTGAGTCTCCGTTTGGATAACTGCGCACTTTAGCTTCACCTCTCTTGCCGTGAAGATGCTACTTCTCTCCCTTTGCTTTGTCGTGCTGCTAACTACGCCGTTGTCTAAGATGTGATTCTCTGTATAAAACATTGTGGGCTGCGTATTGCGTCCATAATCTTGCGTGACCAAAAATATATTTTCGATAATTAGTTCTTCCGCAGCAATAAAAATTATATTCAGTTCTGCCACGTCTGTCTACAAGTCTCTCCTTTGAGTGCCATCTTCCTAACTATGCAGTAAAGTCGCAGAGAACCATCGTCAATCTTTTGTCTCCAAATCATATTACATATAAAACAATCTTATTACATATAAAAACTTACCTAAATAACTCAAGCAATCTTTAATTATTATTAACGTTATTAACATTTATATATTATCCCTCTCTCTCTCTGTATCTATCCATCTGTATATATCTCTGTAATTATCTATATGTATATATATATTCGTATATACGTTTGGTATGGTTGGTTACAACAAAAGAAGGAGGTGCACAACAAGATGTTCATGCGTATGTTTAAGATGCTTCCAATGACACCACGTATATACAGACGTTACGAACAAACTCCTTTCAAATCTATTTCACAATCAGTTTTGAGACATTAAGTATTTATGAAGCAGGAGACGTGAAAAACGAGCAATTCCCTCGCCGAGATTCCAACCACAGACCTCTCGAATACGCGTTGAGCGTGCTGACCACTACACCTCGAAGGCATGCAAAGAAGGTTGGAGGAATACCTTATAAAACGAGTTCTTTATTTTTCCCTTACAGACAGTCGTCACGCAAAAAAAAAGTGGATTCGTAAACTGTCAAAATGGATATTTCCATTGAAATATGATACCCGGAAATTTTTTAGATTACAATATTTTCTTTATTTCGTACAATGAAGTAAAAATCATATTCATAAATCAGTTTAGTTGGTTCCATTTGGTATTTTAACTTTTTTACGTATTAAAGCTGTTTAGACGCCTTTTTTGTTAGTTATCTTTTAAAAAAAGCCTACTATTTGCTACATCTTTAGTTTTCCTTGCATGCCGTATGCTTGAAGTGCATTACATAAAACACATTCTGGCGTGTATTATTTATGATTGTCAGAGGTCTGATATTATTTCCAAGATAAAATAAGCTCACTTTCAATAATTTAAGTTTTTCGATCGCGCTTTGAACTCTTACCTGTCTTGCAAGTATAGAAGACAGTACCTTTAAAAATCCGAAAGTCATTTAATTTGGCAGAAAATCCATGTAAGTAGAATCTAAATTGCTTAGTTTCAAATCTTACTTCGATATTCAAACCATAGAAGTCGGATAGCCTAGAATAATGCTTAATATCGCACTGATGAAAATCGTTTATAAATAAATAAATTTTAAATAAATTTTCATAAACGCTTTGAATGGAAAACAATATTTTGTTACCAACTTGTCGTCATAAAGTATTGCATACATGAATTATAATATAATAACTTCTTTTTATGCTTATAGTAGAAAAGCTAGTTTATTGAAAAATAAAGATTGGTACATTACGATTAATTTTGTAAGATATGCAAAGTAGACAAGAAATATTTTGTACAGCATATTCAAGGAAGTGATGGAATGTTAGCTTAAAAATTCATCAGGTTTCTTTTCAAATGATAAGCTTGTATTTTGAAGTAGGAGAGAGGAACATCATGCAGTGTCCTCTCTGGATTTGATCCCTGGACCTCTCGTATCACTTTGAGTATGCTTCAAATTACACCACGAAGGCCTGTGGAAAGCGTAGGGAGAAAATACCTCATAACCTGAAGACCAACGGTTAATTGATATAGTGCAGTGAATAACGATAACTTTCGTTACACAGAATAAGTCATACATATACATTTGTATAATGGGTTGTTACAAGCTGTAAGTCAACACTTGATTATCTTGAACACTACTGAGAAACTTCATTTGAAAATAAAAATTTGAATCCAGTACATTAATGTTCAGATTTAACCAATGATATGCTTAACCGGCATATTAAATAAATACCTTACGCTATCATTAATTATTATTAAGGTTACTGGTAATGCAATATATAAGTATTCATTCGAAATATACTATCCACTAGTAATTGAATTACGTGTTTGTGAACAATAATCACAATGATTGACAACTGAACTAGATATTGTAATATGTTGACAAAAACAGAACATCGCGTAAATCCGAATTTTACTTTACTTATTTCAGAGTTTTTCGTTAAAACTTTAGTTATTCAGCAAAAATTCAAAATAATCAAGCAGCTTTATCAAACTTTACATCCATTTTCCAAACTAAGCAAAAACCTTTTCCTCTCTTATCGCTTATGCTCTATATTACCACGATCTATGTTTTCATAACTTTTCTATCAGTCGGTGCCTTTAATTTTGGGAAACGCCAGACATAATTTGATGTCAGTCGCGAAAACAGAGTGGCGTTTCAAAGAGTTTGATTCCCCAAGCTCCAATAAACAACATCTTCTCGCGTGAGATTATAAGGCGCAATAAACCTATTATATGAAAAAAATGCTTCGAGATCTAAAGTGATTGTCTTTAAAAGGCTGAGTTCTCAAAGGAAAATGATTAAGAACCTTAATTACATTTTTAAAATTAAATCGAGGATTTTTCACAAGGCTACATAAGGATATTTTTACAATCCTTAAGCGAAATCATTAGGCAAAAATCTACATCATAATAATGATAATTTAAAATTAAGTTATACCTATTCGCATAAGATGTATTTATATAACCCACCCTGTTTTAAAACTACTGAGATTTTTTTGCCACATATATAAAGATATTTTATGGATAAATCCATATACTATTAGCGATCTATCTGTCTATGTATCTCTATTGTTGCTTTAAAGGATTCGTGGATTTGGAGTAATTGAATATAACATTGATGAAGAATGAAAGCACAATTTATTCACCAGTAATCATTATTACAAATACTAGTTTCAAAGACACGTTTACTCTCGTCGAAAAACTACGACAAACACGTGCAAACAATCAGCAACACTGCTTTTCAGACTATAACGGTGAAGAGAGCTTCAGGGCAAAGCACTAAAGTGCAACTCCCGACTCGGTCAATCGCTCTCAAGCTAATATATGAACTCAAGACAGGAACAAGACTTTTTCTCCCATACAGGCAGGGTATATATAACTTTAACCTACCTTCAAGAATATTGCCGAGAAAACCGCTAAGAATGCATCCCAGACTGTTCTCGCTCCGTTTATGATATATCGCAAACTTTGTAGCCAAATATCTTCAAATGGGTGATTTCGCGCCAACTCTGTCAATCCTGCATTTACCTGCCATTTTTTGACAACCCTCAACCCTCCTTTTAGCTATCTCACTGCATTTCGCAACATATAAATATCAGAGAATAAAACTGAATTCTTTTTATTTTTTCAAATATTAAAATTACATAAAATACTTCAAAGTTAGTGTGAATAAAATAAAAAAAGTAAGGAGTTCAAACAACTCAATAGTTTTAGGCTGCCTAATGCCAAAAAAGCAAATAATTAGCAAAATTAATGAATCAATCTTGCAATTAGAAGATAATTAAATCATAAGCAAAATACTTAATTAACTTGATAATTCTTTTTGCATTTTTTAAGAAGTAAAGAATAGCGGAGCCGGGTTTCTGAGTTATAATTAAATGAATTGCTAAACTAAAAATGAAAAAAAAGACTTTATATTGAGAATTAATTCTATCTAATTTTTTAAGCTGAATTCCAGACTGAAATCTAAATATAATTAAAATAACGAGTATTTAAAATATTCTTTGACTTACCTTTTAATTATGTGAATTCATCAGTACATTATTTATCCTAACGCGGCTTACAAATAAATATAATTTACAACTGTATTTAGAAGAACTCGAATAATTTGAGTAATTATTTCAAGCAATGCAATATATATTCAATAAAAAAGAAAAGAATTGTACAAAAGTTTTGATTATATGGCAGATCAAATGACAGATTTTTTTATGGCCGATAAAGTAATTTTTCAAAATGGCGGCATTCAATATAAGAACTGTAGCTTTATGCAAAAAGCGTTAAAGCTGTCTACCATTAATGAGTTGAATATTCTTACTTTCTTTATTTTCTGTATAATATGTATGTATAAAACTTCTAAATAATTATATATATAAGTGCTTGAATGTAATGAAAATCAGTGTAAATAAGCATATAATTAATCCTCGTGAACTGTCTCTTTTTTCAGGTATTACATTAAATAATTGTTAGCGGGACCAAGATGTCAGTGGTGAATATTATTACTTCTTCCTGACCTCCAGCATCAATGGAGCAGCACCATCCCTCTGCTGGGGTACCTAGGGGTGCAGGAGCTACGCAAGTCAGACGAGAACTTAGCTTGGACTCGCAATGCCAAAGCTCAGGTATGATTTTGTTACTATAATTCTGTCTTCCTTAATACAGTATTAAATAAGAGAATCATCAAAAGAGTTTCGGCAGTCTTCCATCCATACTGGATGTAAATGTAAGGCTGTAAAATATTTATATAAGGATCACGTAAAATATGCATTTTTGCACGTGATAAAAATGCATAATTATTGGTTTGTGCCTTTTTGTAACATTGCATGTTTAAAATCAAGTCTAATCTAACTAATTTTATTACATCTTACTTGAACTCCCTGTGGGTTCAAGAAGTTTAAATAAAAAGCTAAAGGATTCGTCACAGCCGTTATATTAAACTGCGACTATTGTAAGCAATTTTTATCTACTACCATTTATATTTTTAAAACAAAAATGTTAGGGATACAAGGGAAAGATTTTCAACTGTTGTTACAAGTTCTATTGTAGATGATGAGCATTTCGGTAATAATCTGCTTTTCTGCTTATTCTTGCTGATTCAAATATTTTAAGGTCTTAGATAAGTAAGCAAGACATTTCTGTTTGATAATTCATGCCTCAATTCGAAATGTTCGCGGAAACGTCGTCACATTCTAGAGTCTTTTTCTTTTTGGGAGCATACAACGTAGACCCCACTGAAGACAAGACAGCGAATTTTCGCTATACCTTGGAAAAAGAGATGGCTGCCAATGAAGGTTATAACAACCTTTTTATTTTAACTAAACCGAATATGTACCTACTCGGTGCTCACAAACTAACCACCACTTGCTGCTAAGTACCTAAACACAAAATAACACTGCGAAAAAAATACTAACAAAAAGGACAGTTCTATATCTCCCGTTCTACTGGGCCGATTGACGAAATTCAAATTCCCTTTTTTATGTCTCGAAAGTGCGTATTTTGCCACAAAATCGGACTTTTTCTGAAATGACATGCCAGTAGATTTCCATATTTCGATTCTATGACTCACATTATGCCAAAGTGCCAAGTTTTGTAAAAATCGCAAAAGTAGTTTTTAAAGAATTAGCTCTAAAAATTTTAGCTTCTCAATGTTAATTGAATTTGATACATATTTGTTATTATCTTTCTTTTATTAAATTTACTTGATTCCTTCTTCCACAATTCGAAATTTAGGCTTAATCCAAATATAATTCGCACTTTTTTTTATGATTTAGTTTTAAAATTTCTGTTTTTAAATAATTTTTCAAAAAAACGTTTGAATTATAACCTATAATATTTTTACCATCATCTTAAAGTATATGTATCTTTAAGTATACTTGACAAAAATTAGAGTTTTCATTCAAAATTTCAGGAAATATACGTGAATTTACATGTTGTCGCGTTTTGAAATTTGGTATATTTGTTAGAAGCGATAATAACGCCAATGTGGTTTAAGCACTTTGTTAAAATTATTTGAATCTATGAACGATGACCATTTTCCGTCTCCTCTACAATGAAAGAAAGGAAAGGAAAATAGGTTGCTATAAATAAAAATTTCGCCAAATAAATTATTCTTGGCGCAAACTGAGAAAAAAGCCCCGAGATAAATTTTTAATTTCTCCCTAAACTTCGCCCCAAATTATACAAAATATAATATTTAGGCATAATTTGACTCGTGGAATCCAAATGTGGGAAAAGATTGGCATGTTATTTTAGAAAAGTCCAATTTGTGTCAAAATACCCATGTTGGAATAAGTGCTATATATAAATCTAATATATATCCTAAATCGCGCTTTGGAGACGTGGAAAATGCAATTGGAATTTCGTCAATCGGCCCACTAGAACGGGAGATATATGTGTTCATTCTTTTTTTTTCGCGGTGTACAATCAGAATGAAGTAAATTTCAACTACACGACAGGCTTCTGCTTTAATCTAAATCAGATTTATCGGCTAACACAGAAAAGGCGACTCTAAGATGTCCATATCATTTAAAGTAAGTGACTGGCACAAATATTCAGCTTCAGAGCTACTTGAAAACACGCGGCGTAAATGTCATTCACGGTATAATCTCGTTCTCGGTGTAACCCGCTCTACTCGTAACTAACTCTTCTACTTCTAACTCTTCAATTCTGCTACTTAAATACTATTTCCGAACTGACTGAGATTTTGCATAAACGTCATTTAAATTTGCATTTTGGCAGGAAATTGAAATCAGAAGGGAAAGGGAATTTTCTTAAAATAAAAATAATTGATTACTACAAAATAAGGTCTTTACAACATGTGTTTGAAATTTTCAAAATTTAAATACTGCTGTTAAAAGGCGTTAACTATTCTATATAAAAGAAATGTATGGAGTGACATCCACACGGAACAATGTAATTCATGTTGCAGCTTAAACAGAATTAACAAATTTTCAACCACTTGGCTCGTTGCCGCATTTTTAGCAAAGGCACTTGGCATTCTTTGACCAAAAGCAGATTTTCTGATGCCATATCCACCTTTTTTTTGAAGGAATTCTCAGCTTCTGTCTCATTTGTGCTCTTTTATTTTAATATATATGCGAAGATCACTGTTTTCGGGTAATTCAAACTATTCAAATTGACAAGACATCCAGTCTGTGACAAGTGGCGTTCTACCAACGTTCCCAGAAATGTCATGGGCATTAGGGCAAATATCTATGTTTCAGGGCCGAAAATTCGAAAGTCAGGTAATCATTTTTACATGGAAAACGGAACCAACTTACCAGTATTTTCTACGATTGTTTTGAAAGGAGAAGTAAAATGGATATAATGTCCAAAAACGTCATCCTGCACCAAACATAAGTAATATAATAGCAAATATTGAAATAAGTGCCAAGAAACCTTAAACTGACTGAACTTTAAAGCAAGAAATTAAGATCATTGTAATTTTATTATATAGGATTGTAGGGTTCCTCTCTTTTATTCTGTCAAATTAAGTGACGAGGAACCTAGTGAACTGCTACGCGAATAATCGCTGATGCAGTGTTAACTACTCTAATTACCCTTTATTTGCTCAAAATAAGATTAACAGTCGGCCCCTTTCTTTCGGCGTACAACAAAGCCTCCACTTGGGCTTAAATTTAAAATGTAAGAGATAAGAATTAATTAATGACTAATTAAAGAGATTTAGCCGAAGCTAACACAATTCTAAACTAGTTCACCCGTAATATTAAATTAGCGAGCGAACTACCAAAAGGCACGTAATACGGCCGAGCGTAGTAACCGCTTAGAGAGACATAGCCCAAAGGGAAACGCGCGCTACTCAGGAATCCTCACTTTCTGTGTCGAAGTCAGTAGAAATTAACTTAAATACTATTTTGTTTCTCATTTTGCATTTAACGCGATTTTTAAAACTCATTCCTGTAGGGAATTGTAAGTTGAAACTAGATGAGATAGGAAAGAAGCATTAAATTAAAATAACTCGTATAAGATGAAAATATACCTTGCAGTATTTTTTATTTGATTTTAATTATCCTCTGTAGACATACAACTTAACACACTGGTCTGGTTCTTCAGTTTAATAGTCTCAAGTTTGCAGTAAAAAAATGAAATTAGTTTTTCTACATTGGTGGCACTCAAAAAATTTCACAGCAGAAATAAGAAATTCGAGAACAGATTTAAAATCATTTCTTCATCTCCATCTTGCTTTGCTGAACTCACTAATCACAAATTATATCCAAATTGCGATAACTGATTCAACCTGTTGCGGAGGTATCTAGAACAATACAAATTAATCGAAGAAAGAAATGTTTTTTTATGCCAAATTTGCAATATTTTTTAAATAACAAAGAACGCATATACCAACAGTCTTCTTGATAACATTTCCCACAGTTTATTTTGATAATTGCTTTAACGAACGGAAATATGTTCAGCAACATGAATGTAGTTAACACAGAAATGAACCACCAGGAACAACAGCAAATTCCTTTTTGAGATTAATTCACAGGAAAGGTAGAAACATTCTCATTTTCCCTTTGCTCAATGAATATTCAACTATTTTTATTGAAATTTATTGCAACCTGGAAAACTATCCTCTCATCACCCGTTAGGCTCATAAATATTCAAATAGCTTTAATACTACCTTAATAAAATTTCAATGAAAAGATTTGAATATTAATGGGTGTAAAGAAAGGTGAGAAATTTTATCACAAAGCTAACTCACTAATTAGTTTATGCTACGTTGTTTTTTTCAACTCTCTATTATTATTCATATTTCCAAATGAGAATGATATTTTGAAATGTTTGCATTTAGCCAGAAAGCACATGGAAAATGGATAACAAGATGAATTAAAAAAGATAGGATAAGTCAGATTTTATCTTTCTTATTTTATCTACATCCAGCGATAAAAAGATAGAAGTAGACGTAAAAGTATATTATTTGAGTGAGTAACATTTAATACAACTGTTATTTAATTAAATCAATGAGAATAATCGATGAGATACTGCAAATTCAATTCCATTTTTAAGAAAGAAACGGACTCATTAAATTTTATTTACGTATCTAAAGAGAAGAAAACATTAGAATTCTGCAAGTATTTCAGACAATCAGAATGATGAATTTCCCGATTGATTAACAAAGTACAGACGACTAGATCCATGTGTATAATTTAAAAAAATGCTGTTTTATTTTTCATTAAGAGTATATCAGTTTTCAGTTTTCACATTTTCACATTTTTCACATCAGTTTTCTGCTCAAAATACTAAAAAAAAAAATAAAACCTTAAAGCTTTCAGATTTTATATTGCGAGCAAACGGGCGTTTTTGTCCTTTATAGACACATACACGTTTCGATAGCATTTGGGCTAACGCCATTTAGGTCTAAAAATGTTTAAAAATATCTTCAGAATTTGCGATAGAAATCTCACGCGCTGCAGATAAAAGGGTTTTATTCTCTACAGAGTTTCCGCTGCTCGCTTGCAGCTGTTGAGTTTTGAATAAAAAATTCGTTAATGTTTTACAAAATGTGAAAAAAGACAATAAAACATATTTCAAATTCCGGTTTTCAGGTGCCCATGTCCGGATGAAGAACTAAGTTATTCAAAATTTGATGATTCTAGGTACCATTGTTTTTCACCAGTGAGAGAAACATACATATATTCAAGTAGATTCTTCATTATTTAGTTTCTTTAAATATAATAAAGGACGACAATATTTACTGGCATCAATTTGAAAAGTGATATATCACATTTAAGTAACTCAACGCAAAATGCCGTTTCGAGATTAATAGCCCATCTGGGCTAATGCCCCTTTGAGCTAAAAATATTGCATTTCTTGTAATAATATATAGATGAACATTACCATGTTGACCAGCATATTATATTTTAATAGATTATGTTGAATTAAAATATTTTAAAATACCTTTCAACATTACGTCCAAATTCTTTTAAATCCGCAGTACTCGATTATTCGTTTAAAATTTTAAATCTTAAATATAGACATATTCCATATGGTAAATTATTAAACATTTCTTCATAAACAGGATAAAACGGAAATAAAATAAATCTCAAAATTGTTTTTTAATTTTTTTATTTAGCATGATTATATTTGGTGGAGGTGCATAATATGAGTGAAAAGTTCCTTTGCTTTGTTAAGTTAAATGCATACTATTTAATAAATTGCAAAATAAAAAGATTAAAATTAAATTAATTCAAGATATATATTGTACTACATTTATCTTATGTTTCCGCAATGATGTATTTACAGCTTACTATTTATTGAAAATCTTATGTAATGGCTATTTATACATCTAAGAACATTTTGAATAATTAAATCGTAAATTTTTACAAGCAAATTATTAGAACGAATATTATCGCATTAATTTACCTTCATATGAATGAAAATCATGTACAATGGTTACATATATATTAAAAAAGAAAATAAATTATAAGATTATTCGAAATACAGGAGTCAATCAAAAAGGTATTTTAGAATTGTTGAATTTTAATTTGAAATGATGTTGCGAGTTTTGGCATAGTCTGAAAGTAATAAAATTCGCCCATTTTTTATTATTTATTTTTTTAATTTATATTCTTAAATAATTTTTATAAATTTTTCGAAAAAATTTTGTATTATAACCTATCAAATTTTTGCCATCATTTTATCATTATCCAATTCCTGCTATCATCATCTTTGATGTATTTCTAGGAACAACTGCAAAAAATTAGAGATTTTTATTCGAAATTTCCTAAGATATATATAAATTTACATATTGGCACGTTTTGAAATTTGGCATATACGTTATAAACGATAATAACGCAAAATGTGGTTTACGCATTTTATTAAAATTATTTGAAAGTATGAACGATGACTTTTTCTGCCGCTCGTCTACAGTGAAAAAAAGAGAAAGAAAAATAGGTTGCTGTAAATTAAGATGCACGCCAAGTGAATTATTCTTGGCGAAAACTGAGAAAAATGCGCCAAGGTAAATTTTTGAATTTCTCCATAAATTTCGAACCAAATTTTACAAAATTTAATATTTTGGCATAATTTGAATCGTAGAATCGAAATATGGAAAAAACATTAGCATGCCATTTCAGAAGAAGTCCGATTTTCTGACAAAATACCTATATTAGAACACTGCCACATATAAATCTAATATATATATCCTAAGTCGCGCTTTTGAAACATGAAAAATGCCAGTTGAATTTCGTCAATCGGTTGCGAAGCAAATTATTTTTTAAATCACGACTTCATATTTTCCAAAGCAATCAGGAATTGAACGTAGAAAATAGAAAATAATTAGAAATTTCAACGATATTACATTACCTACCCCTAGCAAATTAGCGGCCGAGCGGTAAAGACGCTGAACACTGGTAGTTCGGTCCGAGGTTCGAATCCCGCGAACGGGCTGGCTGCATGGGCGTTTTCGTGGTTTTCTCCATGTGTAACGTGTATACGAGCCAGTTTCCCTTAGAAAGTCCTCCACGAAGGCATCCCTCCCTTTAGGCAGATAGCCCTCGTGTGCTTTGCCATAAATGAATAACCTAACCTAACCTAGCAAATTAGAATGTTTAACGGCATCAAATATGAAGCCATTTGGTGTTCAAACTATGCCATAAAACTAAAATGCATATATTCATGGATATTATAAATAAGAAATAATGTGCAAGAACTGCAGGTAAATGTTTATTTAATGTTAAGACTTCCTTGATATAACAAAATCTTCGACGTGTCTAAGAAATTTACAACTCAGTTTTGCTGGAAGGAAGGTAATAAATAACAAAATACTTCTACTTCTCCAATGAAATGTTAGAAAACGCTATCTGAACGAAATTTATGGAAAATATCAAACTATGAAGCGGAACTGATTACCTAAGTTTCAAAAATTTTATATCCTGCGTCCTCTCTCTCTTCGGTGAGTTCGTCGTATTTCATACCTTTTCTGGTTTTAGTCCGATAAGAACGGAAATATCGTCTGCCACTTTAAAATGTGGAGCACATGCGATTGATTTCGTTTCTGTGTCATATTTTTATGTAAAGAATTTCTGATTCTGTTTGTCGTTCTCAGTTCCGTTTTATCTCAAGTGAATTCCTTTATTTTTTGGTATTTAACTGTCGTATTTATGTAGCATGCTGTGTATATTAGCAAATACTTATTTATCTTATACTAATTTTTGTCTATTTTATGTTATTAATTATTTTTTTCTTGCATTTTGTTCTTTTATTTATCTTATACTTATTTTTGTTTATTTTATGTTATTAATTATTTGTTTTTTCTTACATTTTGTTTTTTATGTATGTTTTGTTTTTGAGTTTCGTTCTTTTGCTTTAATTAAAATTATTGTTTCATGTGTTTATTTAATTTATTTTGAATTAATGTATTAAATTTTGTATAGGTAACTGTTGGAAATTTGTAACTAGCTCCAGTAGGAACTCAGATATTGTCCATTGAAATTCAGCGGGCTCTGATAGCAAATTCTGTGACCAAGTTGGCAACACTCAAGACATTTTGAGATGCTTCAAGAGCACGTTCATATGATGTACAAGCATTCTAAGAAACTTAACCAGAAAATTCCCGAAATCTCCTTCCTAAAAGCAAGGTGCAGTGACATAAAGTTCGAAAAGGATTAGAAATTAGTTTAGTTCTGAACTCAAGAGTTATTTCACAATGACTTACTGCGAGCATTTCTTGCACCTTAACAAAGTAACTGCTTTTGCAGTTCTGTCTTTCTAGATACGGCATGGGAAATTTTCGACAACACCTGATCCTGTTTTTTTGTAACACTACTCATCGTTTCAAGAAAAATGTTGGCTGTTTTGGGACTGCTGGAGTTATATTTAACTCTTTGCTTTAGTCTTATCAGTTATTACTGCTTTCGAGATTCAAGAGAATGACACGAGTTGCTTATCTTCTATAATATTTTAATGAAACAGACAAATTACAATAAAATATTAATTTACAAAGTTTATTTTATTCATCAGCAGGATGTTAAATATAATACGCAAACTGAGGAAAAAATTCCTTTCCAACTATAATTAAAGATATATACTTCATGCAAAGTATATTTCTTTAATCATTGTCGAAAAACGTATTTTTACTTCAGTTTTCTCATAGTATTAAACATGGTACTTTCTTCTTTATCACAAATTAACCATGCATTCTTTAAAGAAAGTAACTAATTAAGTTAAAGTGTTTTTAATCATATGAAGGCTTGTAGTAATAAAAACGCAAAGAAAGCTCTTTTAGTTTCTTAAATAATAAAATTCTTATATTCATTTTATTAATATTCTTTTGTAATCTGCAGGGCCTTTTAAAAGACATACTGGTTTATGACGTAGTAAAACATAAATACGCATCACATATATTCTCAGTATCTTACAAATTGCTAAATTGTAATGTACTTTGCTATAATTTCACCGTAAAATAAAAGTAATAATTATTAACGATTTTCCTATATTAGCTTTAGTAATTTCCTTTTTAACTTAAAATTCGTTCCTTCATAATGGTCTGATGCGAAAACAAAAATCAGGACGCTATTTGAAGTTTGCACGAATAATTATATATTCGAAATTACAAATATTACAATCAATTTAAATACATCATTAGATAAATGAAAGAGAATATTAGTAATTTTTGCAAATTGCAAATTTTGGTGACGTCAAAGCTCTGTATGCAAGCGCGACCGCGCGTGAATGGCAAAGTCGTCTGGTAAACAGTCAGTGTGTTCGGGTGGTGGTGTTGTATTTTATTTTATTTCGCCAAGCTAGTTGTGTTGCGATTTATAGAATTTTGACGACGGTTACAGATTTTGCACCAACATAATTTATTCTTAAGCAGCGTTAGAGAATACAGGATTCAAAAGCAGGCGAAATTTGTGTGGTTGATATAATTGTTAATGGAGAAGTAAGATTTATTCTAGTATCCGTATATGTTCATCCAACAATTAATTCAGTAGCTTTGAATATGTTCTTGTTTAGTGCATGGCTGAAATATTTTGTGTCTACTTTATTGATCGATGAAGAGTGTTACACACACACTGGAATTTACTCGTGGACTGTAATAATATTTAACACTTTCATTCTCCTTAATTTTACACAGCTCATGGCCACTCGAAGCCACGAATTCTCTCAGAGACTCTTAGCTCATATTTTTTGCTCCTCCGGCTATATCTGAGAGCGTGCACTTTATACCTTTATAAAACGCGTAGCAAGCAATTTAACCGTCAGTAATGCATTTTATCCAGTATTTGGAATTAAAATCACGTTTTGGTCAAAAGATTGTGGTTGGACGCCAACTAAATTCCATATATTTGGATAAATTTCGCGAACCGCATGTATATTACAAACATGAAATAAAAAATACGCAATTTGTATGCGACTTTTTAAAAACAGTAAGCAGTCAGAGGGTTTATAACTTCACTTCCTTATAATAAATCCTTTCTCCGTACTTAATTTCTTCAAACAATACAACAAATTATCGATGATTCATAGCTCATTCTCTGATAATGTTTACTACTTTAATTACGCTTTCCCTAATGTCATCCATCTGGAAACGTTTGGCACAGAGTTCTTGATGAATAATGCAATGTATAGCGCAAAACGTATTTTGAAAATTTTTGTCTTACCCCATATTTCTTAATTTTACTGCTACTCAATTGTTTTTTCCCAACCATAGCAGCTACAACAACACCAGCAAAACCAACTTTATGCCAACTTAACTTGTATTTATTTATGACAGATATTATTTCATAAAAAAATAACCTGTGCAACAGTTTTTCTCTCCATAGGAGTTATTTCCAGTAATTCCTGAACTAATTGCTTTCAGCAGTAAGACCATGGCCAAAAACAGCAAAGTTTTGCCATATCTGTAATATCAGTTCTCTCATCAGATGCTGTTGAGAACGCAGCAAAACTAATAATTTCCCATTTATACTGAAACACACGTCCTCCTCGTATTACTATACTTTTATCCTTAATTAAAGACATGGCTTGTAGTTTTAATCACAATCTTAATTTTTACTTATAACTTTAACTCAACAAGATGAATTTTTCCTATGAAAGCAAGACTCAAACATTTTACAGAATTGATACGATTGGTATTGATGTAACGTAGCTCTAACGACAGGCACAAATAACAGGTTTTACAGGCCGTACATTAATTTGTCTCCATCTGTTTAGTAAATATGGGATATATTAGAGCACATTCAGTTTACCAACTAGTAACTGGCTCAAAGTAAAAGTACCAATTTATTGGGCGAAAAGAGGAAACGGACATACCAGAAAACGTTCTACTGACTGCTGGCTTGCGAATAAATTTATTGATTGTACTGATGTCCTGCCTTAGCCCAAGCCTGACATGCAAGAATAAAACGTTTATATTTTTTCATTTGCATGATATAGTTAATGTATTCATTCAGCTTCGTTTTCATTCCATATCTATTGCGCATATGAACGCAATCCACATGTCTTTAATTTTGTTTATATTTATATTTTAAATTGTCGCTTCCTAAAATGCAATAGTTTAATGCCCGTTTTTTCATGAGTTCTTTAGTGGGTTTGTTTTAGCACTCATCTTCGCGTTACGTATGTACTTTTGGATGTGTGCCAGCCCTAGCTTCGAACTTGAAGTGGAATAAAATGATTACAGAAATATTTGCTAGGTTTTACTGTTTCATTAATAAACACTATGCTGCAATCCCGTGTGTAAAACATTTATGTGACATCGAAATCTATAAGTACTGTATTAAAAATATTCCTAACTCAGATGAATTGGCGGGCAGTATAAAATTGCTTAGGGGGCAGCCAGTTTGAGATTACTGGTTTAGATTACCAGGATTATCTAATGTTTCCTGCTTTGAAGTATTTTCTTCTTCCTGCACAGATTATAACAGAACTGATGATCGTAATTTTAAGATTACCGCATTCTATTGTGTTATGCAATGTCAAATGAAAAAGCAGAATCGAAGGAAGTAAGATGAGTAAGGTGAACGATATTTGATTTAGTCATGAGTTTGTTCAATAAACAATGTTTGATGTTTAGAAAAATTGTTCCAATGAACGGCCGTTAACTACAATATTGCATTGCAACGGCGGCGCTAATTGGAGAACAAACTCAAAGATCTCGGCATGCTACATACTTCTGCAGAGCAATGCTAAATCTGGCTGCAAGGTCTCTATGAAAGTCAACCTGCGTCTGTCATATTTGTAGTGCATCTGTTGCAGCTACTGATCAATCATTTGAACAATTCTTGTCAATCATAAAGTTAGGAAAGACAATCCTTGTGTCTGGCCTAGAATGTTAGTCAAGACTAGCAGTTTGAAGAGCAAACAGGTACAAGTGCCCCTTCATCAGAAAGAAAGAAATCAGCGACGAAGAGAAATTATGTATTTCGTGCTCTCAGAGTTTGTTCCTCAAAATGTTTCTTGCTAATGAACTCAATTATTTGAAATGAGTTGCCAATGACCAAGAATTTCCTCCCTTATTCATTGATAAAACCTTGAATAAATTTTCGTCTTGCTATCAAAGAAGACATTCCGCTGTTAGAAATAATATTAATAATTTTGCCGTATCTCTACGTTATCCTTTTATCAGTAGCAAAACTCCACGGATTTCCCTGAAGTTCACTTTTTATGTCTTTTTCTCGCTTATCAGTAATATCAATGGTTCGATTCTTAAAGATTCCATTTCTGACATCATATCTTGGAAATTTATGGTATATCTTGTCAGTGTGGGTAGATATATATCGGCCAAATTAGAAGAGCATTAAAATTTTGCGTCAAGGAAAACGAATCTCATGTCCTAAAAGGCGAAGTTTACAATCCTTTGATTAAATCATAATTTAAAATTTAATCGTAATTTTGACTTGGGGTCTACAAAAATTATTCAAAAATCTTCAATTAATGAGTTCGATTTTCTTAAAGCTTTCCATGTTCACAATGATTAATGTTGTTTGGTTAACGAATTTAATTCCAGTCAAGTCCTTTTCGACGCTTTTAAAATTGTAAAATTAATTTTTCAATTTTCGTTAGTATTTCAGCCGACACAGATCACGATTCCTTCTCGTTCGCTTTACTGTCTTGGAGTGAAATACAACCGTGGCTTCCTTGTTGCAGATTTCTTTGCGTTGATGAAGAGGGATCTGTTACCTGTATAGGCTTTCGAAATAGATGGAATCTTGACTAAAATCTTCAGGCACAAGACTGTTGCTTTGCCTAATTTTATATTTTATTTGGCGTGTTCTCTTCTTTCTTAATTTTTGTAAGTGTCAAATATGATTCCAAGTAAATACCAGTGATTCAAACGGCTTTCCTATCCGTCTTCTTCCTCTTACTGCGTTTTCATGTTCGTATTTCACATTCAGATCGTATAACGAAAATTATTCCATTTGCGATACTCAATCCTTAAAGTTGTTACTACCAATTCTGTTACAGCCTGTATATACGATATCATTTGACAAGATACGTATTTTTATACACTTCAGGTCTTCCGTCTTATAGTGATAGTAGTAAAGTGATAGTAAAATTTCCATAGTATACATGCGATTTACATATCTCATGTATAAAAGGAACAGATAAACAGATTTCCTGTTGGTCCTTTCAGCTTTCATATGTCAGTCGATGAAAGGTAAATTATAACAGTATTCAGAAACAGTATCAGCGTCATACGCTGTTTTTCTGCAAAAATTCTAAATATTTTATTAGTATTTGTACTTAAATGTTGAACCTGTATTCCACGATCGAATTTAGATTTACATTTCCAGTATACTTTTTTCTGCTTCTTGTTCTTGAGCATTCATTTTACATGCCTTTTCAAGAGTCTATATTCTAGATACGTTCCATGCCAACAAAGAACTTCTCTGATAATGCGATGTCTTTTTACTTCCTTTTGGTATGATGTAAAGGAAGAATTCTAATCACGAAAAATTCCGGGTATCATATTTCAATGAAAATATCCATTTGACTGCTGCCGAATGCTATTCGACGATGTTTTTGCGTGACAAAAGGTACGTAAAGACGGAATAAGGGACTTTTTTTCCCCAAACGGATAATAAAATTGATTTAAAATGGATTCAGAAGAGATTTTTTTGTGACGCTTGTACCTACGTAAGTACCGATGTGTGTCGCGCACAACTCAGCAAGAATAGTCTCAGGACATTGAAATTTTGTATTTAGAATTGCTATAACATATAGTTGTGCACCTCCCTACGCATATATATTGATCGCAATCAGTATATATATATATTCTTAGTATATATATACACAAAACTTTTTACACCCACTCTGTTACTCGGCTCGGTGATCTCAGTTTTCTTTTATTCTTATATGCCAGTAAACTGTGCATTTTTTGCTGTAAAAATGATTGAATTATGTTAATCTTCTCATGCATACAACAGCTGTAGAATTACCAACAATTTAAAAGTTGTTTAAGTGCGTCTAAGACTAATTTGTATCATAACAGCCACATTTGTTTACGTTTTAAATTTAGCAAGATAGTGAGTCAAGTCAGTTTCTGCACCTTCAGTGTCTTTCCAGCTTGTGCACTGAAAAATCTGCCCTTATGCCTGCTGGCTGAATTGCTTGTTTTTGCGTAGAAACTCTAATTTGAATTGTAAAAATTATTTTAACTGTAGTTGGTGTTTTATGTTTTCTATAGAATTCCATTTTTAATAAAGATATTTTGAGGTTTTATGCATTTTCATCTTGCTGCAAAGTGAAAACATAAGTAATAGAATGAGAAATCTATCTCTAGTGAAATTCGAGAAAATAAGTTTAAATGAAATGCAGCAAAAAAAAATCGTATAATTTAGGATTCTGTACAAGGAATTCATGTGGTACCCGCATCAGATGTTTTGTGTTACAGATCCGTTCAGTGGTAGGTGATCTGTAGTTCGAAATTCCGAGGAAGCGCAGTTAATTTTCTTGCTCCGCGTTTCGAAAATCCTAAAGGTTTGCGTAGCCAATAAATTACATTTTATCACTCGCACAATCTGTTAGTAAATAACTTTAGTTTGGTTAATAAAATGTTGTTTACTTCATTTATATTTAGCATTTTCTTTAACTCAGCTAAAGGTATTTTAAAATCAGGATACATCTAGACGGATATTTAAAGGACAATTTTGAAATTCGTAGCGAAGATATCTGTCAATGATAATGGAAAAATACGGGAAATAAATTATTAAATTTAAGAAAACGTTTTTAACTGACGCAGATTTCATTTGTCAACCTTGTTTTCTCATATTCTGTTTGATTTGAATAAATATTTTATTCTTCCTCAGTTTATTCCTCTTGCTAACTTTGTCATTTAAATTTGAAACCAAAATTAGCTTAAGTACTCAATTATTTTAACTTCCGTATATTTTAAATATTAAAATTTAAGCTGAAGTAATTGCACTTAATTCTGGTATTTAAGATGATTAATGATTTAGAAACTGATCATGAAATAAGCGTTTGTAACACCATTAAATGAGAATTTATGAATTTTTCAGCCAGATCTGTGAATTAGTTCTTGAATATCACGGGGTTGTGGATAAAAGCATTTGACCAAGTGAAGTCTTTATTTTGACCTATAATCTCGACGTGTAAAAGATCAAATTAACTCAGAAATTATTAACTATACTTGCATGACAGGTGGCTTAAATGTAAGCGCGAACTGAAGCTGCGAAATATCGATGGTTGTGCTCTGAGTTCAAATATGTCTGTTTGGAAGGATATTTTTAAAATGTCGCATAGTTAACATTTCCGTTCTAATCTCATCCAAAAATAAAATAGGTAAAAGCGCATGGGGCATCAAAGACTTCACTACAAAATCGAACAGGTATTGCACCAATAAACTAACCAGCTAAAGTATGAAAAACTGGAAATTACTGTGTTTTTTTTCTCCTACATAACACTGGAATTATACACCGCAGTTGTGACATTTAAACATAAGAGGATAATATCACAAAATTAGGTAAAGTTACATACTATAATACAGAATATTGGGTATACTCATTACGATATTGGATTACTTAAATACAATGGAGTTGATATTTTGGAGATGGCTGCACGGAAAGTTTTACATAAACATACGGGATTTTGATTTTGCTACTAAATTGAGAGTCTGATTCTTATTATGTGAGGATGTTTCTTACAGGTAAGTCTGTACTGAGTTCAGGTCTTTTAGTCCAAAGTACAGAGTTCATTAACAAAGTTCATGGACTTGACTCAGTATGTTTGGTATTTTGAACCAATATGGAAATTACTGATGTTGCTCGGAATCAAATTATTGGGCTGTAGCCTAGTCATTGTTTTATCCGCTTTTTCATTTTCGGTCCTAAGTTGTGACTTGGCATACGTCCAGTCCTAGAGCAATAATCAAGTGTTGTAGATGCTAGGCTTTTGGTAATAATTTTTAAATTTTCAAGGCTTCGGGCCCAATGTTAGGTTGCCAATTTATAACCAGAGGGCCATGTAATCCTTACATATAACGAAGTAAATTTAATTAAAATAAAAGCACTACATAAAGTAATAAAAAGTAACATAAGGCAATTTAATCTTGGTAAAGTGGAAAAGTTATGTCCATGCAAAAATCTGTCGAATTTTCAACAAACGGTTGAGATGTTAGTTGTTTCAAAACTTTTTTGACTGTTGCCATTTACCTTTAGTTTCAGAGGTCACATGATGTAAGAACTGCTAATGTAAACAAACAAGCTTGTGCTGTGGTACATGTGGTGAAAATTCGGATATTCGGCAACAGTACATTCCAACAAGCCACCAGAATATGAGATGGTATTGACAGTTTAAGAATAATACTTGCCTATATAAAGGCAACAACTTTAGATGGCAAGCATTTCTAAAGAAACAGTTACAATACATGTTGAGAGGATTGGGATACGCATTTCTATGTACATCATAAAACCAAAACACACATTGAACATTTATAGTTTTATCAGTAAAATTTTAAAGCTTTCTACTTGATTTCGTATAGTATTAATTAACTTTATTTTTTAAATTATTTCCAGTACTTTTTTGAAATCTCATGAATCATTTTCAATAATAATTCTGTACACTGCAAAACGAAACGCATAAAATAAGGTTCATGTATGTTGTTGTTCTACACTGAAAAGAAAAATATAATTACTATTATAATTTTAAGTCACAATTTTATCAGCCTGACAAGCACAAGATGTTTTTCAAAATGGTAGACTCAAATGTCTGGAACATTATAAATACAGTTGCCCTAAAACTATGTGACGATAGTGATATTAATGTTATACACAGTTCAAAATTAATATACAATTTTGTACCCCTTGAAATTTAATTGTTCATAACTGACTCTTAATCTACAGATAGCATAAACTTCAGATTAACATGTATTTTTTATATTACAGTATAAATGTCAAAAAGAAAATTGTATGGATTTGCACATCTGAGTTCGCTGTAATTCTAGCTGTGAAATTAATAATTTTTTGGTCATAGATATTTCTTTATTTTATAGTAAAACGCGATAAAATATACTGCATTTATGCGTATTGATTAAAACTTGATTATAACAG
>KK114652.1:586187-601845 GCA_000611955.2 Stegodyphus mimosarum
TTTGCAAATAAGCAGATCTTGCATGAATTCAACTATTTCAATAATTTAGAACAAGTATTCATGAACTATTAACAAATATTTACATTGTACAGTCTGGAAAACATTATTCAAGGTCTCGGGAATATTTTTCAACTATTGATATACACTTAACAGTCCTAATAAAGTAAAAGATGAATATTGGTAAGTATTGTGCATAAAAGAAAATTTATGAATCTTACCTCATTTTCTGCAGAAATTTCCACAGACGTTTTATAATTAGTTGTTTTCTTCATTTCTGCCTTAACACAGCTTGCTACAAGTACCTTACTATCTGGCATTACTTTAAAACAAATGTTATTAACTTGTTTTTCCTTGAACAAGAGAAGACCTTTTTTATTAACATCAAGAAAAGAGAAATAACTTCCAAGAGTACTTTTTAATTTTTCACAATAGCTGTAAATTTCTAAGTTAGAAAAATCTATTAATTTTAGTGGTACATCGGCTATAGACTCCATCGTAGACTGCGGACGTGCGGAGATTGTTGTTCTTAAACCACGAAACCACTTTTCCCCTCTTCTTCTCTTGCGGAATGTATCTCACTAGCTGTATTTAGAAGTGAATAATGTGAATAATTAAGTTCATTGTAAAGTCGGAGTAAGTAATGCATGTTACTTAAGATTAAGTAAAATATTTAAATAGATATTTAAAATGTATTTATTTATTCCAAAATTGGAATTAAAAGTTACAAAACGTACATACTAGCATTTAATTTTTCTCCTTTCATTTCTAAAATTAATTTAAATGTACTAAGTTTCAAACTTACACTTTTCAGCCTAAAATAATATTTTAAAAAACGCATTTCCTCTGTTTAGAAATAAAAGTTTTATTGTACCATAATAAAACTTTAGATGATTACGTTAAAAAGAAACTTATTACTAAAAGGGAATAGAAAAAATTCCCATGTGACAAAACGTTTCTGTAAATTTCTTAGAGATTCATTTCGCTTTTCTACTGGTTACGTAAATTCAATGAACGATTTGAATTTTAGTTAGAAGCTATATAGTATTTAAATTAATTTTAGATATGAAGGCACAAAAATTAAATGCTAGGATATGCGTTTTGTAACTTTTAATGCCAGTTTTGAAATGATTAAATGTTTTTTTTAAATCTTCATTTAAATACTTTACTGTGTCTTAGGTAAAATGAATTATTTACTACAATGAACTTAATTATTCAGCTCTAAATAAACTTCATTAGATTTTACTTTAATGCCTCGTATGGCTATGCCAATACAATTATTAAACAATGGCCGATTTTAAAGGCATCTGCTAAAGTGGAAATAAACTTTAGACCTAAGAGATTTCTTGATTTTAATCATGTCTAAATATTAAATATTTCTTTGAATGAATTATTTATTACAATGAACCTAATTATTCACCTCTAAATAAAGCTCATTAGATTTTACTTTAATGCCTCGTATGGCTACTCCAATACAGTTATTAAACAATGGCCGATTTTAAGGGCTTCTTCGAAAGTGGAAATAAACTTTAGACCTAAGAGTTTTCTTGATTTTAATCATGTCTAAGTATTAAATATTTAGCAAAACATAAGTCAAAATTCGTGTTGAGGTCATTATCTGTCCCACGAAAAATAGTGAAATTTCCTCAGTGAATAGGTTTTACACTGACATTTAACAAATGTGAATAACAAATAACTAAGTTAACATTGCACTGTAGGTTTTTAAATTTTATACATCTATAAACTAATTATATTCTAGCAATATTATAAAAGCCGACAAGAGAAATCAAATTTCCCATTAATTAAAGTGTATGGTTTTTATATCTTTTGTTTTACATATGTAATATTTCTGGAGCATAGAAGAGGAATCAGCTTGCAGTCGTCGTGTCTGAGGATGACGGCGTACGGATGAAGATAACAAAACATGAACTTGAAGAATTTCCAGGCTTTATTTCCGCGCACATAAAATCATCACAGTACATGTTTATCAAATGATAATGAAATCCGGTACATTTCTATGATTCAATCATAACGAAGTATGATAAATTGCTACGCACACTGATTCTTAAAATTAAGACGCAGGCATTTTAGACGGGGAAGCAAAGCGAAGAGATATTAGCAAGGTAGAAGCTAGCAGAATAAGAATGACGTAGTCTAGTCTAGTCTGGACAACTATTGCTGGGATATTGCCAGTTATGGGCAACTTATCCAGCTCACTGAGGAATTGCATAGAGCCCCTGACGTGCAATTTCCTTAAATTAGATAAAACGAAATATATGGGATGAAAGAGATGCCGTTTGCATCGCAAGGTTGCAATAAACCAAAGTCATGCAATGTAGAGAGAAGTCCTAACTAAAATCCTGACTGCGACAGAGCCGCGTTAGAAGAATGACGTAATTAGCTCACCATGATATTTATACCAGAGTAGGTGTGATTCTAGGGACAAACTATGATTGATTAATATTAGTTTTGGTTGCCCTTTTCAAGCAGCGTTATATAACATAGAAAAATCTTGAATTTGGGTCGTTCCCAGATGAATTCACGGGGAGAGCTCCAAATTTAGCATGTTAATTTTGAGATCGGCAGCTATTTTTTAAAGCAGCTATCGTCTTTTATTATATCTTGCATACGTATATTATAACTTTATACCACGATATAGATTATATGATTAACTAGCAACAGTGGTTAACATTATAACATGAGGTGGATTATTTATGATAATATGGATATATAATTTAAACGTAAGTAACATAATGAATGATACAATAAACGTGAATGTCATAAATAAGCAATAATATATGACATAAATCAAGAAAAAATATCATAATGGGCAACACAAATTTATAAGTATAACAAATTACCTCCAAAGCACATTCATGATGTGTTTACAGATTTTTAAGAAAGTAAACAGAACCTTTAATTTTGGTAATGTTTATGAAGAAACGAAATAAACAATTTTAAATTAACGGTTTTAAACATAATTTATTTTATAAGAAATATTTATAAGCAATGAAGTATAACAAAAAATATACTCAAGCTAGCGGTTACCAATGTCCAGGTGGTTAAGCCAAAAGAATAATGATATTCTCAGAAGAGCTTTGAACTTAGCTATTTGCATGGGTTTCTTCTTTTCACCGTGTATAAAGTGAATGTTAGCTAGCTCCTCTTACATCCTTTCCATGAATTTCTCACGAAAGTTCAACATCTGATTGATTTTGGATCTATGAAAAAAGAAACTGTTATTTCGAAGACGGCCATGGAATCTCCGTTCTTTAAGGAGCGCAAATAGTCACAGATTATATTTTATTTGAAATGTATAAGTTATTTCCTCACAAAAGCAATCTAATTTTATAGAGATTTTTTCTTAATTTGTTTTGACACTTTCGTTGCATTTAATCTTGAACTCATTTCAAGGAAGATTCATTTAAGCAATGTAACATAGATGTAATAAATTTACGAAATTCGCTGTCTTGCTTTGATTTTAAGCTGTTATTTCCACAAGCTAAATTTTTTGTCTTGACTACTTTTACTTAAAAATAGTTTCTAGTTTAAAAATTCATAAAATTTATTCTAGATTTAAGGCAATAGTGAATCATAAATCCAATTATATAACAACTTTCTATACCATCGTTCAGAAACGTTAGAGAAAAGAATTACTCTCTAAAGAAATGTTATGCACGAATTTAGTAAAGGAAGAATATAGGAAATGCTGGATAAGGCGAAACCGTAAAGAAATTCTTCAGGCGTACAAAAATTTATTCTTTTCTTAATGGAGTATCTTGGAAGAAATGAGGATGCATCCCTTCTGCCAGTTCTCATAAAACGTAAGCATTTAAGATCTGGAACAATTTATGGAGCTTTAGCTTGGCTTGCTCATTGGCTCTAATCCAAATACGTAAGCATTGGCTGAACCAATGAAAATGTAGCGTGTAAAGAGTAAAATTGATATCATCTGTCTTAATATAGATCATTTATTGATTCAGTATTCCAGAAATTAAATGGAAAGGAGTTAGAGGCAATTGTTCAGCATGGAAATAAACACACTTTCTTTTACATAATGTCAACAGAACAGGGAAAAACCAATTATAAGATTCCAGCAAACCGAAACAGTTCACTCATCATAGCATGTGAATTTGCGTTTGATTAAGTCAGATTAGCAACGATGTGGATACATCAACTTAAAGTATAGCGATGAACCTCCAGTCTGGGTCAAAAACGTCAAGTTAAAATCAGTATTTTGCATATCAAAAATGTCCATGAATCCGCCTGTAATAAGTAATAAATTCCTAAAGTTCCATATGATCAGAGTTAAAAATATTACTTTAAATTTAAAATAGAGCATAATTAAAATGCAAAGAACATACATATCAGGTTCAAGGTTTATTCAGTTCCAATACGCATTTACCTTACTGCGGTTGCTAGATAGAAAAACAAAAACATGGATCCTGAAGCATTTACGCCTTCTATAGGCAATTAAAATAGATTTTCAAGCAAAATTCCTTACATCCCTATACGTACAAGTCAGTATGTTTGCGCTAAATTTTAAATTGTCTGAACTAAAATGATTTATCTTTTTTTCGCTTTAGCCTTTCATTTGTTAAAATTATGTAATACTAATGTTCAACAAATACACTTTCTCTTCTTAGTGGTTTATGAAATTTTAAGCAATAACTGTGGCTATTTCAGAAGGCAGGAGGTAGCGCAAATAAATTTATTAGGTTTGTTTCTAAGTTCTGTTTAAAGTTACTTCATTTCGCCTGGGTGTTTGCTCGTACGATTTCAGGGCGCAAAATTCCGATGTGCTGTGGCCCACCTTGTGTTTGCCTCCCTCTCTTGGCCGGTGGTGGCTGAGCAGGGTGCTCTCCAGTAAGGTAGCGACGAACCCGGCTACAATCCACTGAAACTCTTAGTAGAAATAAGATTGCTCTTGACAGAGCTCGAAAGCAAGAGAGAAGATTTCTGTCTCTTTGCACTGCAACTAACTCTCACTCTCACTAACTAACTGGAACTGCGTTCCCTGTTTTTGTTTAAGTTGTCTTGGGTGTGTCGGGGTGATTTCCAGAACTCTCGCTAATTTTAAGAACTGAAGAAAATTCGCAAAGGACTTCTGAAATGTCGACTATTTATCCGAATATTATATGTGCCCCAACACTGATGCATTTATCCAAATAAATACCAACATTTATCAGGTATATAAAGTATATCTTTAACGTGCGTCATTCCACTCCCTTTGACAATTATCTCAAAGGCTAAATAATGAATAAGTATTAATAGTTAGGGATTATTTTGCAATCTTCATATTCACTAATAGCTAAGAAAATGTAATAAACTCTTAAAATTCTTTTGCCTTTTATTTATATTGCCAGCGCATTCAGTTACTCGTCTTCCCGTAAAGATGGCATAAAATTAAAGCTTATGCTTGTACAGGACAACAAAGCAGTGAAACAGCTTAAAATTGATTAAAAAACATTGTTCGGTTTTGAATAAAGTAAAAACCTTAATATGTAGTATTTTAGTATATTATTACACAACTTTAATTAATTTGCTTTCGCTAATTTGTTATCACCACACTGAACGACGTTTATAATAAGTCATATTGCATTGTACAGCAAAACTAGCTTCAGGCTTGATATCCGTTTCTTGTTTAAAGTTATTAACAGCGTCTTTTAATTATGACATCTTATTCGTTTCCTTTCAATAAGCGCCACAAACATTTTGATTTGTTTCTCTATTTTCTTAATGGGCGAAGAGATTTCTTCATTTATAAACTGAAGATAAGATCTAATTATAATCATTTTTACCTCTGAAAACAAAATGTACGTATGCTTTGTTTTATCATCTTTTCGTCAACAAATTTTATTATAGTTTTGTGGTGTTAATGTTTGTAAAAATAAATGTCACCATAAGAGCGTTTGAAAATTTGAATTAAAATTAATATATGTTGTAGCAAGTTCAATGAAAAGGAATGTTTGGATCTGATTATCGTTACGTTAATTCCATTGTTAGTAATCATAAGCAGGTTCAGTAAAACTATGCTTGAAATATTATTAATTTTCAACTTATAATTCTTTCCTAATTCTTACTGATGGTATATTTCGTCAATCCGTGACAATGTTTATCATTAGAATAAAAATTTAACTCAAAAATTAGATCAACTTCCAGTGAACGAGAGTTTAATCAAAAGAGCACAGCTTATAACCGTTAAAAATTACAAAGTTTGAAGTTTTACTTCCTTGTACTCCACCATAGTTTTGGTTCGACTGTGAATGTAGAAGCACTGCATTTTTTTTTTTTTTGAGAGAGAAACTTGAGAAAGAAACTATGCCCTTGCCAGCGTACAAACTACGAATTTTCCAAACGAAACACAGTAGGGCAATTCCAGATGGGGATGAATTATTATACACCTCATTTTTAGTTCGAGCTCCTTTCTAGCAATTTTACAACAAACATGAAATAGCAATTATGCTACCATTTGTACCAGGCAAGCACGTACAACGAAGGCAATTTATAACGTAATGATAAACAGAAATACCTGATATAAACGATTTCGATATTAAGTTCCTTTGAATTTTTTTGAAAAAATCAATTTTATTACTGAGGAGCTTCCTCTTTCTCACCTATTAGATGTATCATTCTCAAACTGAATTAACAAACTTATCAAAGTAATAAAAGCTAAGGAAAGAATTTCAAGTTCTTAGGTTAAGGATCAAGAATTTCTGAACGATGATTTTCATCTTGACTCTAAAATTATGCATGTGGTATACTATTCTGAATTAAAACAAATATAAGTTCTTATGGATTATGGAAAGCATCTAAGGACTATATTTTTTAAAATATAAGAAGATTGAATTTTCTTGAGGAAAAAGTTTTCATATTTTCCTTACTCACACAATCTATAGCTATCACGTACAGCTATCACGTACATAGAGGTGTAAGGTTTACAAAGTTCTATAGAGCATACTTACTTTAGGCAGATGACCTCGTATATTATGCCTTAAAAATCTGATGTAGAGGTACTACATGATTTCCTTCTACAGCTTATTAAATGATGCCTATTTTTTTGCTGCACTTCATTTAAACATATTTTCTCTGATTATTCTCTCTCAATTAGCCGATTCCCCAAGACAAGTTGAAAATGACCTAAAAAGTAGCAAATTTTGAAATTAAATATTCCGGTCAATTTTTGTTGTATGAGAGGTAAAGTTCCTATGATTTTAGTTTTTCATAATGAGTATAAAACTTTATCAAATATTAGTAACAGGAAGATCGCATTAAAATTAAAATCTTTTTATTTATCCAAAATTAAAATTTTTGATTTGACAATGCTGAAAGATGAATATTTTCTTCACTTAAAATACTTCTGTAATTGGAAGTGTGTGATTACGAAGACTAACAGTAGCTCAAATTAAAGCCCGGGTAATCACTTTTTAATACGGGTAAGGGGTTGGGTATATGTAACTGAATATATAACCAACCCCTTATGTATGTTTATTACTGCCGATTACAGTAAAAACTGGAGGTGCATAACCGGATTTACAGCAATCCCATATAAAATTTCGATGTTCTAAAGCTAATCGGGTTTGAGTTATTCGAGACACATACGTAAGTACGTACATTCAGACGTCACGAAAAAAATCCCTTTTGAAGCACATCAAATCCATTTTTTAATCCGGTTTTTCAGTAAAGAGTCCTTAATTCTGTCCGTATATATAAAGGTCAGGTAAAATGTCGTCAAAACAAGTTTAATGCAAGGCGAAAATGTCGTGGTACAAACTATCGTGAGGAGAAAAGAAAGAAAAGAGACAACATCGCAGTTCTAAAACATCGTAGTACAAAATATCGTCGTCAAAAATAAAGCGGTTCAAAAACTTCGCTGTTTAAAAACATCGTCGTCGGAAATATCGTGGTAAAAAATGAAGCACCTACCAATCATCACATGACGATAATATCGCACACATTCGTTTTTCAGGTTTTAAAATTGTAAATGCATGTTCGCATAAAGATTTGGAAGCACAAGAAATGTTAACAACACTTTTAGAATAAATGGAAACAAAACAAGCTATAATTTTCACCAAAATAATATCAGATTAGCAAACGTGAAGGAAAGCAATTTCATAATTAACTAAGCAATTTTTATAGATGTAACCTCATGCAATTATTTATCTTCCTTTTTCTAAACGTTTTAGGCTGTATTTCTCATGAAAAATTATGAGGAAAATTTTTTAAAAGGAGATTAGTTTATTAATGACCTTTTGTTAATTAACTATGTAAATTTAAAATTCTGTTAAGTGCTATACGTTTCATTTATTTTCTAGTCATTTTCCATTTTTAAATGCTTAAGTTTTCTTATTACTTTTTCAGCAAAAATTTATTAGTTCATTCAAAAATATGAAATGTGAAAGTAAAAATATCCCTCTTTCCTCCTTTCCCTCCCAAATCATTATACGAATATGCGTTTACAACTTTTGAAACCTAAAAAACGCATGTGTGCGATGATTTGTAGGTACTTTAATTTTTACCACGATATTTTCGATGAGGATGTTTTTAAACTGCGAAGTTTTTGAACCTCTTTATTTTCTAGCGCGATATTTTGTACCACGATGTTTTAGCACTAACGATGTTTTCTCTTTGCTTTCGTTTCTCCCACGATGTTTTGTACCCCGATGTTTTGTATATTTTGTACCACGATGTTTTTTCGCCTTGCGTTGTTTGTCCGCTACGTTTTCGCCCGCGATGTTTTCGGCGGACATCCCAATAGCAGATTAAAAATGAATTTAAGAAATTATCCAAACTATTCACCAGAGTGAAACACTTCACAAAGATATGAGTGAATGTTATACAATTTTCTTCTCATTTAAGAAATTTTAAACTTTTCAAATTATATATAGTAAGCTATAATGTGTTTCGTATTGAATGGGACAAAACGAATAGCATAAGATAAATTCTGTAACTTATTTATTAAGCCAAAAGAAATTAATTCCAAAATTACAATTATACAAGTTTTATCTGGCTACAGCGGAAAACTTCCCGTTACGAAGTCGTCGCTAAAGGCACTGTTAATCAAAATGGCGCCATCTATGCAAAAGAAAGCGTACTGTGTTTTGGAAGATACCAGAGCATCATCATTTATCGTCGTTTAAAGACATTTTCGCACGAAATTTGGTACAAAACCACAAGGTACATCGTCACAACATCGAACGGTAGGTGAAGCAGTTTCAGGACACGGTCGGCTTTTGTAAAAAAACAGCCTAAGACGAAGAGTAATCAAAACCGAACTGTGAAAAAATGATGAATTCCCACAAAATCAATGTGTCTGGCAAGTTTTGAACTCAATGTGCCTCATGTAGAGGTGTTAGTGAAACGGTTACAATTTCGGCCATGCACCTTGAGATGGTGCAAACTTTAAAACTTCTCACAAACCGTTGCGCAAAGCTTTCTGTGAGAATTTGCAAGATAAGCTGTAGGTATATGTTTTCGCAAACAAACTTGTGTTAACCGATGAAGCCACTTTTCACTTTCCTGACAAAGTAATTTACTGTAACTTGAAATTTTGGGTCACGGAAAATCCACAAGGTGCAATGGAACATGAGCGTGATTCTCCAAAGGTGAACGTTTTCTGTTCCATTTCCAACAATTGTGTTTGTGGTTCTTTTTTCTTAGTGGGGAAATCGTATCAAAGAGTGCATTTACCAGCATATGCTATCAAAGCAGTTGTTCCGTGAGTTGTAGGAAATGGTTCCGGGCTTCATTCTGCAGCAAAAATGTGCTCCAACACATTGGCATAAAATGTTTGAACTTGAACAAACGTCTACTCCTTCGCTGGGTTGGCGTCAGATGGTATGCCACTGTTTTGTTAGCCGCAGAGATCCCCAGACATAACCATTTGTGCTTTTTTCCAATGGAGGTTTGTTGAGAAGTATCATTGCGTCCATTTCCCCAGGACGTATAGCAACTGAAGCAACAGATAACTGAAATGCTCAGATCATTAACAAAGGATAATCTATCGCGAGTGCGATAAGAATTAGAACACAGCATGGATATTTCGTGTCACCAAAGGGGCACACATAGAACATGTATAGAAACTTGGATAACTAGAGTTTCACTGTAAATTTGATTTATCAAAATAATTACCGCTTTCATAGGTATGGTTTCTTTTTGTTCCGTTTAAAATGAAACACCCTGCATTTTAAAATGCTTATAGGACGAGCTGTTTTTTTAAATTCCTACTATTCCCACTAGTTCACACTCTCACTATATCTTGTTCAAATTTTCAGTCGTTAATAAAATACTTTTTATTCATCCACTCAAGTTCAGATACGCTTTTTTTAAACTTATAGTGGATGACACTTGATTTTAGTACAGTTTTTTCACATTTAAAATCAATTCCTACTTATTTATTCCTGTTTATCGGAATTAAATCTTTAAATTAAATAATTAATTAATCTTTCGTTATTAAATATATTATAAGATTTACAAATAATGAGTTTATTAGGAATTCTCACGTGCTGTAAAATTAATTTTATAACAACTTATAAATTATAGTACATGTCTATGATAAATGGGATTGTAATATTTAACAAAAATAAGTGGCAACAGTTGGACAGAGTTCTAAAGATTTTTAAAGTATATGGAATTAAAGAATTGTAGTTTTATAGAGGTGGATAAAGCGGATGTAATGTCCAATTATGAAGCGAAAATTCGCCCCATATTTTTATGTTAACGTGATAATGATATATGTTTAAAATATGACCCTTTAAAATGTCCCTGCTTCACAAACGGAGAATGCGAAAAGAAACTACAACACAACGCAAGCGACGATTAGAGAAAGAAAAACATAAACGCCAAGAAAAGCTTCCTACGAAACCTCTTTGCAACAGGTCAAGCATATGTCCCCTTGAAATCACTAGATGGGATATTAATTGAAGAACTGGACCACTCTAAACTCACTGGAAAGGTTCCTTGCAATAATGAAGCATTACAAGAGATGGATAGAAAAGGAATTATAGACCACGCTCAGCTTCATAAATTAAAAACAACAAAATATTAATAATGTTAATAAAAATTAACTAAAATAAAATTTTCTTTATTAACCTAAGTAGGCATTGACTTTAAAATTTTTTTATATTACTTGTTTTCAATACGAATGCCAGTAGAAAATTATTCTAAATTAATAGGAAAGCATTTGTTGAAACATTCTGTGACCGTATAATCATCTTTACAAAGGTAACGTATGGTTTATATCTAATTCTATAGAAATTCTAAAGATTAATTGTAAGTGCTTCGATTAACCAATTCCGTTTGGTTTAAAAACATCAATGAAATAAGGTTATTTATTTGCAGAAAGCTTCTAGATATACAATCTGATGTTGTAACGGAAGAGCATATTATAAAGAAATGAAACCACTTTCAAAAAGATTTTCTTTATATATTTCCTTTCAGAATATTTCCGAACTTTAATTTTTTTTAAACTAAGTATCTTTAGTTAATAAAACTGGCGAAAAGTGTGTTCTTCTATCACATTAAGCTGCAAAGAAAAAAAATACGTAATCACTCCAAATTAATGATTGCTTTCCATGTTATTTATAAAAGAATAAAGCACCATCATTTATCATTTCAAATTATGACATTCAGTGAAAGAAAATAAATCACAAAGACTTTAGCTGCAATGTGAAAACTGTGTTGTTTTTTTTAATTGATAAGAATTTCTACAGTTAATCAAGCAAACTGGTCGAAGTTAAAAGTTTTCACTGAAAGAAAAGCAGTTATTAGTTAAAAATAATTAACTCGCTCAGCTAAACTGATCTTCGGAAAGAATACCTTGCGAAAACTTCTCATTTTAAAATAAATCGCTTTTTATTTAATTAAATGCGTAAAGTTTAGTGTTTTCTGGAATTTTTAAATGCTGCGTCCATACATTCAGAAATAATTTTAATTAAGATAACTTCAAATAAATACTTATCTCATTTTATTTAATCTTTTGATTGCTGACATTTAATTAATTTTTTGCCTGACCAAAACGAAAATTTAATAATAATAAAATATATTTTTACTTAGTCTAAAATTCTTCATTATCGTATGAACTGACGCTTTAGAAATAAACTGAACGATACTCTTTCTAAATTGTTATACTGTTTTACTGTTTCCACCCCCCTATTTTTAGTGGCCTTTCTGTTCGTATTGCGTATTTTTTCGGTTGTAGTAAGAAATATTGCAATTATGAAACATTATAAGTTCGAGCTTTACAGAATGAGTTGTTGGAATTTTCCATTTGATTCTGCTGTTAGCAAATTAATGGATTAGCCTATGTGAAATTCATAAGTAACTCTTCACACACTTTTCTAGAAAAAGCAATTTTATGTATTCTGACATAGATTTTTATGCTGGTTATCAGCCATAACTTTACCAATATACACTCATGTCCATAAATTTAGGATAATGCAAAATCAGGCAAAGGAAGAGTTAGAGGCAAAACAAATTTGACCTATTTGTAAATCTTATTTATTAAACAAAAGGTAAGGAGCAAAAAAAGATGCTATATGTTTGATATTATTAAAAAAATTAGCGATTTTTTCTCCTTGGAGCAAATTACAAAAAAAACCAATATTACATGGTTGGTATGATTTTTAATACATTGTATGTCTCCCAAACGATGCAATACAGTCCGTACAACGCCTAGGCATGCATCGTTGTCAAAGCTTGGAGATGACACTCTGGGCAATTCCAAGTTCGTCTGATACTTCCATTTGGGTACGCCCACATTCCAGACGGCCGATAATTCTACCACGTAAAAACTCATCCAAATGCGTCCTTTGTGTCATAACTATTCGGTTATTGCACTGATCAATGCTTATAAAGCGCCTGCGAACAATTTTACTTCTTTGCCTGTATTCCTTATATATCTCTTACACTCTCGTCATTGCGACGTACCATCCGTGTCATCTGGTTACTTCCTGAAATTTGCATATGACTCTTGAAGATGTGTGTAGTGATTTTACAGGTGATATATTTATTTTAGAGTTCGATTTCCGCGTGACTCCGAATTATCCTTAATTTATGGACATGAGTGTAAATGAATGATTTATTATAAATGTGATGCCCAAACTGCTGTACATGCAATTTATTTATTATTGCCTTCATATTATTTTTCTTTTACTAAAAGTAATTTCTCAAACTGCTGGAGTAGAAACTTTTGAGCATGTCTGCAAAATGCATGAAAATTTTGTTCAACAGTCATTCGCATAAGAATTTGTTTAATCAAGCTTTTAAAACTAAAAAATGAAGGATTTTTCTTCATAAAGAGATCAAAATGCCATGTTCTTTTGATCTTCAAAATAAACTCAAGTATATTTTCATTATTTAGAATTTGACATTTCTTACAAACATGTTTCAGTTAATTAATTTATTGGTATGAATTTTAAACAATTTTCTTTTGTCAAACGACATAATTGTTTACAGATTTTTATTTGTTTTATTAAGTTTTAAACATTTTGGTTAGATACCGGCTTTTTCTGTTAAACCAGAATTATTGAATGTGACAGTATCGTCATTGGTTCTAAAAGTTAAATAAAATTTTCAGTTAGTTTACATTTTTGCTTGAATTCAAATTCATATGCAAAGAGGAAGAGTTTAAACACACACATACAATGTACGTCCAGAAAGTAAGTTCCGTTTGGTAATAAAAGTAAATTGTGTACAGCTACAGAAAAGTTATTTATTGCACAAAATTCAACAACTCTTAAACTACTTTTCCACATAACTGCCGAAATATTGCAGGCATTTGTCATAGCGTGGCACAAGTTTTTGTATACCTTCTTCATAGAAATTTGCCGCCTGTGTCTTCAACCAGTTGGAAACAGTTTCTTTCAGCTCGTCGTCATTGTTAAAGTGTTGACCGCCAAGGAAAGACTTAAGATGTAAGAACAGATGAAAGTCGCTAGGAGCGAGGTCAGGGCTGTACGGAGGATGGTCAAACACGTCCCAGCCAAATCCCTGTAGGAGGTTTTTCGTCACATTTGCAGTGTGTGGTCGTGCGTTGTCGTGAAGAAAAACAACACCTTTTGACAGCAATCCTCGGCGCTTATTCTGAATTGCACGGCGCAATTTCCGAAGTGTCTCGCAATAAGCATCTGCTCTGATTGTTTGACCACGCGGTAAGAAATTAATGAGTAAGATGCCTTTCCAGTCCCAGAACACTGTGCACATCATTTTTCGAGGTGTCAAGATTTGCTTCGGCTTAACCTTTGCTGGGGATGAAGTGTGCCTCCATTCCATTGATTGCCGCTTACTTTCAGGGGTGTCGTAAGAAACCCAAGTTTCATCTCCTGTGACTATCTGTGTCAGAAATTCTTCACCGCTTTCAGCATAACGGGTCAAAAACTGAAGTGCACTACCCATCCGTTTTGTTTTGTGTTGCTCAGTAAGAATCTTTGGTACCCAACGTGAGCAAAGTTTACGAAATTTCAGTTTTTCGGTAACAATTTCATGCATTAGTGATCGTGAAATTTGGGGAAATTCCATAGCGAGAGCACTAATTGTAAACCTTCGGTTTTCATGGATCTTGTCATCAATCGCGTGAACCAGTTCTTCTGTAACCAAAGATGGACGCCCACTTCGTTCTTCATCGTGCGCATCACTACGTCCGTCATTGAACTTTCGGACCCATCTTCTCACCATTGAATCACTCATCGCTTTTGGTCCGTAAACATCGCAAATTTGCCGATAAATTTCACTAGGTTTCACTTTCCTCGCATTCAGAAAACGAATCACAGATCTGATTTCACAAGCGGCGGGATTTTCAATCAACACCGACATTGTAAACAAGCACAACAAAGCGTACGTGACTGACAGCGATCTCCAAATGGCGCGCGTTTCTTCTCCTTGATACAGAGCGTCTACTGCGCATGTGCGGAACTGCGATCGCAGAGCTGCAGCGGAGATAAATTGAAACGGAACTTACTTTCTGGACGTGCCTCGTATGTAAGACATAAAATATTTAAATCAAAATTGTAACTTAAATTAACTATAGCCTCTAAATTCTTCATTTTAATTTGAGCATTGCCCTAGCATTTCCTCTCTGTATCCTAAATGCTGTAACTGTCTATAACTTTTTGAGTGTTGCATCACTTGTAAATTAATCCATATCATACGACTTTTACATAACGCTGATGACATAACTGGAACTAAAACTCGAACAGCAAATAGTATTTTTACAATGTTATCAGTTATCACAACAAATACATTAAAACCGAAACAGACACAAACTAACACATTCTGAATTAACAGTTAATCCTCAACACGACGCACTTTGCTTCTATTTCTGTTGTCATTGACACGCTACCACACTGCATTCTATCTACCGCGATAACATCAAAAGCGTTAATGTTATCGAACAAGCAAAATGTGCCGGTTAATGTGCCCGTTTGTTTGCGGCTGCAAGTAGGTTTAACACAAATAAAATTAATATTTAAAAATCTCCCGTGACAGTAAGCTTCTATTGTTTTGTGCTTCAACAGCTATCTGCCATTCCTAAATCATCATATTGTTGCGAAATGCTCAGCTGCGGTAAGATAACTTCGCCGCAAAGGAGGTTTAGGGGTGACAGATTTAGCGCGAAACAGCCCATTTAGCGACATTTGGCGACAAAACTGACAATATGCCCTAC
>KK114652.1:601924-634289 GCA_000611955.2 Stegodyphus mimosarum
CGAAACGACAACATGCTATCACTCATTCTTAGCGGTTTCCTCGAGAATATTCTCTATGGTAGGTTAAACCTATATAGACCATGCCTGTACGCGGAGTCAGTAGTGTAGTAGAGTATCTTGAGTTCAGAGATTAGCTTGAAAGCGATCGACCGAGTCGAGAGCTGTACTTTAGCGCTTTGCCGTGAAGCTGTCTTCTTCGTTATAGCCTGCAAACTGTGTTGCTGATTCTTTCAGCGTGTTCATCGTGGTTTTTCGATGACTTTAAATGTGTTCTTCGAGCTGCCCCGTATAATACGGGCAAATAAATTGGTTTTTATTCTTCATCAAGTGTTATCATCAAGTACTCGAAATCCACGAACTCGTAGAAAGCAACACTATTTTTATTAAAGTGGACAGAGTTTAGGGAACTCGCTTTAGAGAAGGAAAAGTGTTTTCGAAATATTTACTGATTCAGAATTTTTGTCAAGATCATCGATCGATTTTATTTATAAGCCTATTTTGGGTAAGATGTTGCCCGAGAAATTTCTTTGCTTCGAATTTTCGTCAAAAGTATTCCGCTCATCAATTAAACATCTTCGACTGACGTGAATAAAATTTGTTTTCATCATCAAGAATGAAAATTATGCTGAGAACTCAAAACACTTGGCTTCTAAAATTAGTTCTGAAATTTGACAGAAAAAAATTTCGTATTGTTCCAGCTTAAAAAGGCCTAAAAATTCGGTATTTGTATTAAATAATTTTGAATTTAAAAGTTCCGTGAGTAATTTTAACGCTATTTCATAATTTATTTCTAATATTTCGAATGATTTTTATAAGCCTAAATTATTTTGCCATCGTAACAAATACGAAATTTATTGATTCTGTAACCAAATTATAAATGCATACAAGGTTTAAGCCTGAAAATATCCCAAGAAACTCTGAAATTATTTCCTCAGATAAGAATAAATTTACCTTTCCTGAGTTTGATCCAACTAAGGATCTACCTGTTGACAAATACCTTATATTTTTTTGAAAAACAATATAATGCAAAAAGTATTTCTGACAATGATTAATTAACTATGTTCTTAGATTTTTTAAAAGGCAATGTTTTGTCGCTGTACATTGGCGAATGTGTTGAAATTGAGGATAAGACTTTATTGAAGGAAAAACATAATTACCTCGCTCAGAAAATGTAAATAAAATATTATATAATTTTGTTTCGGCTACATACAACAATTTCAAAGATGCAGATAAATATTTCCGTGAAAAATTAAAATTTGGCTGTGCATTAAATTTAAATGGTTAAATTCTTATGGAGTCTTTAACACAAAGATTGCCAAAGCAATATCGATATGCTACTGCCTGTTCAAAATATAAGCTCGCTTCAAAATTGGATTTCCCTAGCAAGAAAGTTATTTCAACATAAAGTTATTTCAAAGAAAGTTATTTCAACATTTCAAAAACCAAAAGGTAAGAGCAATGTGCCCAATTTACTGCTTTTAGGCGGAATCCTCGTCCATATTTTAATTATCCAAGATATAATACTCCAAGACCATAATATCCTAGATCGTATTGACCTCAAAGGTACATCTGGAGAAATATTCAGCCTCCAAAATTAAGATATACACATGCACAATATCAAGGCAAAGTTTACAGAGCTGCTATTTCTAGAACAGATAAGGGAAATACCTAAATTAAAATGGACAATTAAGGGTCTGTTGCTAATTTTATAAGGTATTTCTCCCGCCTTCTTGACATGCCTTCGTGGTGTAGTGGTCAGCACGCTCGGTGTGTACTCGAGAGGAGAAGACATAGCCCCGGAGAAGGCATAGCTCATTTTTTCATCTTTCCTGCTTTAAAAAAATCCTAATGACTCTACAATTTAAATTATAATTGTGATTTATTTTATATCTTATAAATAGATACATGTAAGATAAAAAATATGTAAATCAACTTTATACTTTAATTTGATAATGTTCTCTTAATTCCCCATTTTTAATTTGGGTATTTCGTTCTCTCTATTCCAAAAATAATAAGATCACTTTTGGACTGCGCCATTTCTACTAGATTAATCTGCTCCACAGAGCTTGCATAACGCTGATAACGTAGTTGTTTCGGAACCTCAACTCTGAGACCTGAAACTTTTTTTGACCTAAACAAAAACTTTCTTGGCAATCTTCCATATTGGATAAATGTGCACTTTTAGCTGGAACCTTTGTGCTACTTAGACGCTCTTTTGCTGTGCTCCCTTCCTATCGCAATAGTATTCAAAAAAGTAAATGTTCTTGAATACGCACGATTAGAGGGCCAAGTAAACTGTGGCCACAACTGTGAATTTAAATAAAAATGGACTTTAATCTGTCTCGACTGCCAAGTTTCCTAATGGATTAACATTCTACGCAGTCAAAATTCTTTCTGTTCAATATGCCATTTACGTGCTTCGCAATCGCTGTTTCTTCGTTTCTATCTGTCAGTGTTCCTACATCAGCACTTCTCTAAGTTTTGTTTTTATCACATTATATATATATTGCTACTGTCAACTAAGAGGCTGCTGGGGGTAAAAATCAGTATTGGGTTTAAAATACACACATACACTCCCTTATGTTATCCTTATTGGGTTATATATATATATATATATACACAAAAGTGTAAACCAGAAACATTGCCATTTGCTATCAAGCTATAATCTGTTTTGTTCCGTTTAATGTTATGAAGCAGTAACACAATATCAGATTACATAGTCCTTGGATATTTCTCCTTAGTGTTGCATTACAAAACTACGTCGTAAATTAATATGCGTACACAGTTTTGAGAGTATGAGTGGACACTTATGGTAAAACATTCGCTTCTGCAAGTACGTGTTATACCAGAGAGAAATCCGTAGCAATCATATTTTACAAACGGATAGGGAAAAGGCGTATCTTTCTCTTTTAAGTATGTAAAATTTGGAAATGAAAGAATGTAGAAATTGGTTTAGCCTTAAATTTCAACGTCAAATAGAAAATTTGCCTGTGCGTTCCCATCAGAATATTCGTTAACGAGAACTAAGTACCAAAAATCTTAATTCTAAATCATATCCATTAGTAATTAATATCAAATAACGACTCGATTAAGCTTAATTTAATTCTAAAATGCTGAATTTAGATGTATGTCTATTGAACAAAATAATGAGGAAATCATAAAATTAAATTACAGCTAATTTAAATGAGGAAAATAATACTTAGCAATTCCGTAATATCTGTCTAGGAATCGAATTATGAAATTCTGGATAACTGAAATAAAACACAGGAAGGTACTAGTGAAATCTAGAAATAAATTTTTATACTAATTAGATGCTTTTCGAACTAATAAATTACTATGGCTGATATTTTTCTTGAGTTTTCAAGCTAATAAATTACTATGGCTAGATGACGAAAATCAACAATGTATAAAGGTAATATGTCAGCCAAATCGAGAATTTATAAAAAAGCAATAATGGCATGTTCGTGTATGGTATTAATTAATTAGAATGCTATGGTACGGTAACGAATATCTTTCGGTTTTCTCCAAAAAATTATTGAGGTCTCTTAATACAAAGTACGCAATACATCTATGAAGTTTTAAAATTGAAAACAGGACAATACAACATTCTCTAATTCTTAGCCTTCATCTTTGCAAGTCTAAGCAATGCTTGGCATGTTCATAAATCTATTTGTGTCCTTCTTAGAACTACCTGATTTAAATGTTTGGTTACGGTTTTCGGAATCTCTTCAGCGCTGTTTAAATAATAACCATCGAAATGAGATTTCATTTTAGCGGAACAAAAGTAGTTTGCAAAACTAAATGGGAGGTGGAAGTTGGTTGAGAACTGTGACATATTTATTTTATCACACATTGTCACGCTGCTTGACGAAAACGGATTTTGAGGACGGCACACTAGCATGCAGCAGAAATCAGTTTCGACTGAGTTCTCCAGGACTAAGGCACTAATATTTTTTCGCAAATATGTGCAGTAAGTCTTTACAAATTACTGATTTTAGTATTATCCTTCAGGCTCAAATAACTTGTGAGTTCTTCCTTTTAATCCAAAAGGTTTACCAAATGAGCCTTACTCTATATTTCTGAAATCGAAGTTACTGAGGGTTTATTGAATCTTCTCCAGTCCAACAATCGGTTTTTCTTTAATCATATATAAAAGGTCAACTTTCATTTCCTGTCATAATTTGTCTAAAATGTCAGGATTAATATTATGTTTTCTATCAAATCTAAATTCTATTTCTTCTTGCTCTCCTATTAATGCGTGAGATACAAAACAAGAAAAAAGTTTTCGTTTTCCCTTCAGATTTTTCCTGACAATTTTACGAGTCTTTATTAATGAGAACAAATGACGAGTTCATCAGATGTCACTCAAAAAGACAAGCGATTTTAGTAGATCGTTTTTTCTCATCCGTTCCAAAATGAAAAGTGTTACCACCCCTAGGTTCATCGTCTTCAAATCAGCAAAAACTAAAATAACAAATAACGTAAAATCATTAGATGGTATTGATTCCCATATACTCAACACTATACCTAATCACCATACGCAAATACACTCTACTTAATTCCCATGTGCAAATACACCATACTTAATTCCCATATGCAAATGCACTATACCTAACCCTTACATCCCCATATACAATATTCAAATGTCTCCATTTTTTTCCTTTGCCTTAAAATATTATCACTGTTCTTTGGTCAGCTTTTGAATCCATGACATCAAACTTTGACTGAACAAATGATTAACTAAATAGAAAATTCTGTCTGTAACCAGACGATAGTTTTGGAAATGTGAGTAAAAATGTCGTGGTAATATATGCCGTCAATTGCATCTGGCAAGTTCCAATTGGAATAGTGGTTAGCGACGCTGACTGCAATATTGGAAGACTCCGGTTCGAATCCTGGAGAAGGAGTGGATGTTTGTAAATGTATTGTGTCTGTACGGCGTGGAAGAACTCTAAATATGCAACGAGCCGAAAGTCCTCTTAAGAGGTTGGTGTTATGGGAAGAGAGGTGGAAGACCCTCGGAATCGTACCCCGCCCCGGGGTGCTCCGCATCAAAACTGGGGGCTGAACTGAGCAAAATCATACTGTGATCTGCATGGTGCTTAGGGCTCTTGCCAACGATAGACGCAATCTTAACTCCTTGCCACGATGAAGTTGGTGGGGTTTCTCTTATTTCAGAGACCTGATCTTATGTTACTGTAGATCACGTGGTATAAGTCATAACGACAACAACATATTTCCTGAATTTGTATTTTAATTTTGTCCTGAAACTTCGTAAACTCAGACTAAAGTATGTTTCTATGGAAGCAAATTATTCGTGAAATTACTGATATTGAACTTAAACAAGATTCATTAAATCCGACTGCAGAAAATCACTATATTTTATTAGCAAATGTTATTCTCTTTTGCTAATGGATTTTAAAAATAATTTCCTCCTCTGATATCGACTAGAGGTAAACTGCTGAGGTGAGAACTGCTAGTGACAGTTACCTCTCTTTGAAAGATATGTGACACAAATGAGGCTATAAAGAGAAACCTATGTTGTTACTTTACCCATCTCAATATATCTTTCTTTTCATTGTTTTCTACCATTAAACTGCCGAGTGCTCTATTAACTTGCTTTTCCCTCCTCACTAGCGAGCTGTCATTATCTTCAAATATAAATCGATCCCATAGAAAAGTGTCAGTAGCTCTTTAGCGGGAAAAGACCATCCTGAACGGTTATTCTTAGAAAAATATTTTGTACTGGAATGATGCTATTCCTTCACTTCGCGCATGTGCATTACGCACTTTTAGATTAATCATAAAAATTCATGCCGTCAGAGACTTCCGGAAGGAATGACGTGAAGGGCATTTAAAGAAAATATATTCGCCGTTTAGAGGAGGAAAGGAATTTATAGCGCAAATCGTTAAAATATAACCTCGAAGCGAACAGAAGTGAAAGAACGTACATTAACTGAATGAAGAAACAAGATTTAAAATAGTCACATTTCTATACCAGCAGTAATGTTTAATGACTAATAGAATTTATTAAAAATTATTACTAATCTGAAGAATCACTAGATTATTTTGAAGCAAGAGACGTGAAAAATATGTAATGTCTTCGCCGGGACTCGAATCTGGACTTGTCTAATATGCGCCGTATGTGCTAACCATTACACCACGAAAGCATGCAGAAAGAAGGAAGATAATACCTTATATAAGTCGGCTGAGGATTAGGGGAGCCAACTGCCCAATGCTGGTGGTGAAGAATCATCATCCACCACATTTTTTGTAGTTCCGGCACCACTGTAAAATCATTAGGTTATTTTGAAGTAAGAAAAGTGAAAAATCTGCAATGCTATTGCCAGGGACTCGAATCTCTACCTCTTGAATAAGCGCTGAGTGAACTAACCATAACACCACGAAGTCACGCAGAAAGGAGGGAGGAAATACTTTACAAGTCAACCATAGATTTTTACCCTTCGTAATTTAAAAATATCCTAAAATATTGTATTCGGCCTCAAAAATATAATTTTTATTATTCTTTTTGACTTTCAAATTGCACAGACTAATTAAAAATCTGTTATTTTCCCTTTCCGTTATTAGCGCGAAGACATCTCTAGCCCACTGTTTTAAGCTTCATGACAAGTCGAATATGTCGAATATATGCTTGAGTAGAGATCTTTAGATACAGAGGTAAATGTCGGGATGAAATGATTAAGATTTTAGATAATTTTAAGCCACAGATCATGCAGAAATCAAACATATTGACCAGATACTTTATATTGCTGAGAGTTCTGAAGAACGCGCCAACCAAGCAGGATTCGAACATCCTGTGTATTAAGGAATAGTAAGACAGATTGCATAACATGCACTCTCATATTCTCTGATTAAAAGTTTACTAACATTATACTCAGAAGTTCCGAATATATGACGCAATGAAGGGTCTTAAAGTATAAGTAATCTAAAGATGGCTGGTCAAATTATCAGATGTGCAGACTAGTTGTGAAAGTGACGTATGCTCAATGGCCATCCTATATCGTAAATCGAGGTTCTGATGTGATATGAGCAAAGAGAATGAACAAGAATCCAAGTTCTTCTTGGTCAAATGTTTACGCACGGATACGACTATCATGATGCTGCGCGATAGACAGGCTTACTCAGAATGGAAAACTTCACAGTACTCAAATCCTGAAATGAGATGAGTTGGGCTTCCGTCCCAGAGTGTCCAGACATAATCCATACAGAATTGGTTACCAGCGCAGCAGTTTAAGGTCCTTAAAGCACTGTGTTTCTTAGGAAGCCGAAGTTCTTACCCATCGTACATAATGCAAATAAAAAATATAGATTCAAGTATGCGAAGCAATTACATAATACAAATACATAGCACATTCTTGAATAAATGCTAATACATTCTTAAATAAGTACTAAAACATAACTGAGTTGTTAAAACATTACACAAAAAAAATTACGTCTTATGAAACTAATGCATGCTTCCAATACCTGTACTTTATACCTATACACTATACATTTACCAACCATATGATTACAGAAATGCATTATATAGCATGTACAAGTACAATGTATTATCAATCTGCTTCTATCATGAGCATTTTTATATAGAAATACATTATACAGCAGGTACAAGTACAATGTTTTATCAACTCTTCTACCTTCTAGTTTGTCCCTAAGACCCACCATGAGCATTCAACTCACTGCATCGCTCGTACTAACACCATATGTGACGACAGCCGGAACAAAGCGAGGAAACTTGCAAGCTACTCACGGCCTAACATCAGAACTGGAACTGGAACTGTTTCATCAATCTACTTCTTAAAGAGTATTTTTACATTCCTGGGTAAATACTAAACCTTGATTCAAATACTGATATATTACACACAAGCAAATTTACCTTACAGTATATAGTACTTCATTCAATCACCTATAATATTATTGCATATAATAATAAAAAAAAACCTCGTAATACATTATATGAAATATATTATACAAATATGTTATCAATATTTAATACAATTGCAAGTACATATCTAGTACATAAATAGATAAATGACAGAAGTGCGTTATTTAACAAATACAGTTACGATGTTTATTACCCACTTATTGATTAAATATCTATACATTACGGGATAATTGCATCTTACAATATCTAGTACACATTAAAATCGCTATTACATTATACAATTAATATGCACAATTTCATCTGTTTTCATCATATTTCATCAGCATATAACTTAAATTGATACGATCCTGATTACATAATATTCAGTTACCACTTTTTTTGTCATGAACTAAGGCATTACACAAATACAGATTCCTCTTACAAAATCCAGTACATTATATAATTGCTAATACTTAAACAGTTATTGTGCCTTATAACGCAACCTCGGAACGCTGGTTTCCTTCGAGTGTGCGGAATTTTATTCCATGTTGCAAAACCAGTCAAACGTTTTCGGTACATTAACTCATGAAACAAGTATATGGACATTTGAAAGTGAATGATATAGTAATTTTTGTAGTCAAAACATCAGGTTTCAGGCATTACAGTCATTAAATACAATTGTCATCCAATTAGTGACCTAACTATTCTACGTATAAGTGACATTATTAAGCATGTTCAGTCTTCGCTGTGAGACATCAAGAACATGTTTCTCTCCCGTAATATTCTTTAATACTATATTTCAAAATGAATAGTTATTTCATAGAGTAACGACTTAACGTAACCATTGCTGTTTTAGTTGAGGAAACAAAATATCTGAGCATTAGCTGGTGCTATAATGGGCAGATTATTTGGGACAAGGCGATGTTTCCACAGTATTTTAAGTTGGTTTCCATCTGGCACCAGTATGTCCTTCAAAGCCGTTTTATCTGCCATTATATCATCTGGATGTCTGCTTTCAACTACTTAGAACAGTTTTAGATAATAAATTAGGATTATTGCACATTTCCACACTTGTTGCTGTCAGAAGAAGTTATTACTTTTGCATACATTTTAACACCTTCTGCTTTCATTCATTTTAAGTAATAAAAAGTTGTTTATAAAGCTTAGAACAAGATTAAAGATTGTCGCACTCAACACTCACACATTTATGACTGTAATAATATTGCTTCCTTGAGTGGTGTTGGAAAATCGTACATTTTCGAATTCTGGCAGACACAATGAAACCATGGTCTTTAGAAAAGGAAAGCAAATGGATGGTAGGAAAAGGAAACACTCCAAAATCTGTTCGATTCCTATTCCGAAATAGCATTATTTACCCAATAAAAAATAGAAAACATCTTTAAAGATATGTATTTTTTATTAATATTGATATTTATCCTCCAAATGTCAGGTGTAGTCTTTTCAGTCCTGGTCGGAGGACGATTTAGCCAATGAAAAAATGTTTATGATACTTCAAATGAAGTAAAATCGTTTATGGCGCGACATAAAATACAAATTCTGGACAATAATTGTAGAGACATTAAGTTATTTTTTGAAGGAGGAGACATCAAAAATGAGCAACGCCTTTGCTGGGACACGAACGACGGATCTCTGGGACACGCGCCCAGCTTGCTGACCACTACACCATGAAGGCATGCGAGAGAGATGGGAGAAATACTTTATATAATCATCTGGTTAAATATTTGTTTTAGCGAGAAGACGCCTTTATGGTTACATATCTAACGTTGTTAGATATGTAATGGAAGCGTGGGTCAATAATATCTCAACATGTCAAACAAACCATAAAATTCCTTCAAAAACAAACATTTGGGATTTTTTTCACAGATAACAGCACTGGAAGTCTAGTTCCTATTGAAAGAATGACGAATTCATCGGATTGCGAGTATGTAGAAACATTTAAATGTAAGTACAGTACCATTCTTAAAAACATTTGCAGGGACATTTCAACATGACTTGTTTCCAGGCTACAGATACGAAATCTGTCAAAACATGCATGTTGGAAAAACAATGATGTGCTAGATTGTCCTGGAAATTCACTAGACTTTAATCCGATCAAAACCTTGTGGCACATGCTCAAGGAAAATCTTAGTAAAATGGTTTGTACAATGAAAATACGCATGAGCAAGAACTCTGTAAAAGTGTGGTTCCATAAAAAAGAAGTAAAAAAACATATACATAAAACAATGCCTAGAAGTCATTTCAGCTAAAGGAGAACATATTTCATAGTGAATTTATTATTATCACTGTACATCAAGGTATGTACACAGCGCAAAAAAAAGAGGGGAAAGTTCTATATCTCCCGTTCTACTGAGCCGATTCGATGACCAAATCCAGCTTGCGTTTTTCATGTCTCGAAAGCGCGACTTAGGATATGTATTAGATTTATATACATCATTGTTCTGATATAGGTATTTTGACACAAAATCGGACTCTTTCTGAAATGGCTTCGCGTTTAGTTTCCAAATTTCGATTCTACGACTCAAATTACGAAAAACTGCCAAGTTCTGTAAAAATCGCACAAATAGTTTTTAAAAAATTAGTTCTGTAAAGTTTAGCTCCTCCGTGTTAATTGAATTTGATATACATTTATCAATATCTCTTTTTTTTATTAAATTTACTTGATTCCTTCTTTCATAATGCAAAATTTAGGGTTAATCCAATTATAATTCTCACGCTTTTTATGATTTATATTTAAAATTTGTATTTTTAAATATTTTTATAAATTTTTCGAAAAAATATTTGCATAATATCCTATAAAATTTTTAACATTCATCTTAAAGTAGATGTATTTCTAGGCACACCTGCAAACGGTTAGAGATTTTTATTCAAAATTTCCTGAGATATACGTGAATATAAATATTGGCGCGTTTGAGATTTGTCATATTTATTATAAACGATAATAACGTCAAACGTGGTTTGCGCACTTTATTAAAATGATTTGAAAGTATGAAAGGTGACCTTTTTTCCGCTCTTTTACAAAGAAAGAAACCAAAGGAAAATATGTTGCTATAAATTAAAAGTTTGGCAAGTAAATTATTCATGGCGCAAAGTGAAAAAAATGCGCAAAGATAAATGTTTAAATTTCTCCATACATTTCTCACCAAATTTTGCAAAATTTAATATTTAGGCATAGTTTGAGTAGTAAAATCGGAATATAAAAAAAAATTTGCATGTCTTTTCGGAAAAAGTCCGATTTTCTGTGAAAATACCCATATCAGATCAATGCTATACACAAATCTAATATGTATCCTAAGTCGCTCTTTCGAGACATGAAAAACGCAATTTGAATTTCGTGAATCGGCTCAGTAGAACGAGAGATATAGAACTGCCCCCTTTTTTCCCCCGCAATGTACATAAATAATAAAAAAAATCTCTTTCTCCCAATTAACTTGCGAACTACAATACTTCAATATATCACAGTTTGCTGAGAATTTCAAAAGATTAAACTTCTTTAGTATGCATTAAGTTAAAAAAATTTATATCTATCCCCAAAATTCCTCTAAGACAATGTAGGAAGATTTTTTTTGAATAACGGTAAAGAATATTTGACAAGGGACGCATTAAACTCAGTATGAAACTTCGAATGTACACTAAGCTTGTATGTACACTAAACTATGAATGTACACTAAACTATTCCTGTTACTTCAAATGTATGGAAAGGAGTTAATTACATGTCGAAAGGTCAGGAAATGCACATGCCAAATAAGTACAAGTTATACGTTTGTTATGTATAAAGTTATATAATATTGTAAAGAAAAGCAAAAACAATGGTCTATAGAACGCAAATTTCGTATTGTAAACATTTTGAATCTTTTTAAACCTCTAGATCTCTTTTTTATTTATGTTTCATAACCATTAAAATCCTTTTCAAATCTATGAAAATTTCAGAAGTTACTTAATACAAGCGAAGTCAGTAAGTTGCAGGCACAACATGACAATAATTAGTCTTAATGGTTATTTCGATACCGTATAGTTTTTCTATGGATTATTTAAAACCCCTTTTTACTTACTTTTTTTAACACACCTGCCTTCTGCTTTAAATATGTATCACGCCTAATGCAAGATAATATTGTAAGTACGAAGAAACCTTTTACTTGTTTCTGCTCCTCTAATTTTTATTCAAATTAATTTTTACAGCTCTTCCAAATTCTATTCTAAAATTAATATTTTTATCTTAAATCTTTCCTAAGTTTCTTCTGCAAGAAGCTAATGAGCCATGAAATATGCAATAATGTTTTTTTTTTCATAATTAAAAATTGTTCTTAGCTGCCTTTCTTCACATTAAAAAAGTATAATTAAGATAATCGTTTTTGAAGTTAGTTTTTTATCATTTTGTAAATTTTATACCTCATAAAACAAAGAGTCTTCAATTAATATTAGACATTCCAGCAATTAACTTACCTTTTTCCACAGAAGCATTAAAATGAATTCCTTTTTTATTACCAGTATAAAGAAATTAAATGTTATAATGTTCTTTTAGTTTTGTTCATAATACTAAATGGTTGATATGTGCACATTGTTTTTAGATCATTTAAAAATACTGTTATTAAGTGCGATCAAATCATTTTAGCTATCCGTTTTAAGAGATATTGCATTTCCCTGCTTTAAAAGTAGCCTTTTTAAATTAGCATAATTAGGAAATTACGTAACTAAATTGCATTTAAAATCCCCCATTTATTCATCTTGGGTTAATTTCCCTCGACTTGTCAAAACTCTTCCGAGAAATCAGCAATGGTTTACTTCCTTTTTTTCTATTTGTTGCTCCACCTCATTTTTCCCCTTTTTAAAATATACAATTTTAATGCCTACCATAACAAATTTTAAACTTCTTTTAAGTTTATTACAAGATTTTAAAAGTTTTCACACAGTCGCCTTAAGTATTAAAATTTCTTGATTTCAATTTGCAGCAGTTTTATATTTCCTTTCTGTAGGAGATAATAATAAATAGAAAATGAATAATTAATATGAAAAGAAAAAAAATAGTGTGTGTATACATATGTATATTATTAGAAATGTTTTTTTATATCATCTCATTTGTGTAAATGTATCATTATCAGTAGTATAAATAAATAATTGTAAATCAAAACTTTTTTAACCCACAACAGAAACTTTTGATTCCCTCCCTTCTTCCTCTGAATTGATGCGTCACACTTTTTCGCTTGAACTTCTGTGCTGCGTGGATGTTTCCTATGCTTGCTTCTATCGCCATAATATCAAAAATTTAAACGTTATTAAAATGGCACGATTAGAGTGCCAAGTGAATTCTGACCGAAAATGTGAATTTAAATAAAAAAGGAAATTAATCCGGCTCGACGTTTTCCTCTTTAGTACGGATCAAGTATCGACACTAAACAACATTGCTACGCTTCTACATCTCAGTGTTCTTACATCAGTGCTTCAAAAACTGTGCTTTCATATCATCACACATGCACACACACACACACATATATATTAATGTTTTATTTTAATTAATTTTACGTATAAATCATAATATATCCAACTGATAAGTCATTTTATGAGCAGTTGCAGCATTATTTTACTTAACAGAAGGTGCTTGCAACGTCATACAACTCTGCACCTGTTACTTCTTGCTCATTGATTTTAAAAATATATCCTCAAAAAGAAACAAATTGTAATACCTTTCACTGATGGGACAAATAACGTATAAACAAGACTTAGAAATTTTAATACATTATAATGTTACTTTTTTCTAGTTTTCATCAGCTGAGTGCGTCATGTACCAGATTAAAAGCTCCGAAATTGTTGATTAATGTCTTGCAATTAGTTCAAATTATATATAATTCATAATCATTCTTCGTTCAAGATAAAACTTAATAACTTTGTCAACTGACATTATTCAAGAGCATTGTGTGTATCTCTTCCTCAAACAAAATGACATTCAAATTTTCTCCTCCTTCACGAAGCAAACCAGGTGGAACACTTGTCTTTTGTAGAATTTTCAGGTACTTAACATCCCACGATTTCTGTCGTAATTAGTGCATTATAATTATTTTCAGAATGAGCAAAGGGGAATAGCGTTTGCTATTCTGAAATGATGTTCATTAAGGCAGAAGTTAATAAGAAGAAAAATCATAAATTTGTACTGACATAGTAATGAATTTCTTTAATGAGCGAACATACATGCCATTTTTCATCCTTTGTGCTTGAGCGTTATTTAAAGTTGTTGATACAGATAATTTAACAATATTCAAAATATTAATAAGTGATTGTGCAGTTAAATAGATACACAATTCGTTGCTTTTCGTCATGAAATATATTTTTTAAAGAAGATGGGAGTGATACTGAAGACCATTCTATTTGGATGTTGAAAACATGTATTACATATTGCAGCTTTGCTATAATATTATAAATATCAGTTAATTAAATGCTCAGAACATTCAATATAAATCTAATAACGTCATATCAGATGTTCATACATCTTTCGATTTACACAATAAACTTTTTACTGCAATATTTAAAAGTTGGTGAACAATTTATTTATATTTCTAAAATAGCAGCCTTAGGGAAAAGCGTTGAGAGCCAAATGTTCAAGCGTACAGAGTGAGGTAGAAGTACACAAATTATTAATACCGCATGAAATCTACTTCTCTGATCAACAATCTGCGAGCAAGACACTTTTATTATTCACATGATATCCTTCAAAATATTTGCAAATGAGAATTGCTCTCTCTTACTTCAAATTAAAATTTTAAGCTATGACCTGATCCCTATCTTTTAAAATCGGTGTGATCAAATGCATTCAATGTACAATTATTTGCAGTATACACTAATCAATCAAACCATTGTGGCACTCTCTAATACATTTAGAAATAACTCGCCCGAATGATGTAGATGGCCTTTGACATGGTAAGATGTCCGTCACTGCTAAGCGCTAGCATCTCTAAACACTGGTAATTGAACACGGGTTCAAATCTTAGCGAATGGGCTGGCTACAAAAGAGCTTTCTTCATTTTTATCAAATGGCAACATTAAAAGACTTTGATATATGTGAGGACATATGAAAGATAGAATAAAAGTCTTAAAACATGCAGCAATGGCAAAAGTTGCCAAAGGCTGCTTTTAGGTTTTCCCTTTCATCTCATTCATTTCGTCTATCTTTCAGGACAGGAATTTAGTTGCTAAATGTCAGTTTCGATATCAAGTGAGAGGTTAGATTAATATTTAGTAGCTACTTAGGATACTTAGGTGTCACACTCTGCACTACTTATGCTTTGGAAGATTGCTGATTCAAATGACTTAAAAGACCACATTATGAGAATCCAGAGGCAAGGACTGTGTAGCTTGGCATAGTACTACTCATAGGTATTCGCGAGCTGTCATTGTTATTATCTGTGAAAAGCAGATAAAGAACGCCAACGTCAGAAGCTGCCTCGCTTGGTGAGGTCGAATTGTCAACTTCTGGTGGCTCAACTGACAACTGAATACATTGCAGGTTCAGGCACATGCACATGTCAGCAGAAAAGAAATCGGATTGTATCAGATATTTAAATATGTAATTGTCTAGCATCAATGACATTATAATTACCCTGGACTCATTGCCACCTTAATCAGATAATAGCACAACGAAAAACGTTGTCTTCTTGATAATCACGATTCCGTTTATATCATATCGATGGCTATGTCAGAGTATGCTGTTTTCCATATGAACAGATGATCAACACGTATACCGTACGTAAGGGCCAAATGGAGGATATATGGAAGTGGACTTTCTAATGGACTGTGACTGGTAACAATTGTGTAACTCGTAATGAGAAATGAGAATTATATGAACATAAGTCCTGAATTAGTTACACTTTATAGAAGCTTCTGTTTTCCTCATTATCAATGGACTTATTCAGTCTTGTTGGTGGCTTGGCGCCCTATCTCGCTGGCTATTAATCTTCTTTTTCACATCTGGAATTCATGGTGTTCAAGCTCAGACCTCGCAAATTACTCCTTGATAATTTACGAGACTTTCTGTACTTAAATCTGCTTCAATCTCCATTCGGACAGTTGCAGAAGATTTGTAGGTTCCATGGTATGACGGGTTGCAACTGTTTTGCGTCCAAGTATGGAGTAACAAGGTATCTGACGCATCTTATCAGAATATACTGATGTGCAGTGTAAATTATAGACTCCCGATGGCAGACCACTTAGTAGCATGTTTTTAAAATTCTTGAATGGTAGGGCAAGCAACCCAGCCATAAAACGCAAAATATGTTTGCAGATGTTGACGGATATCAGCAAGGAAAGGTGTTAAGTCAAAATTAAATTACATGATTAAATAAGAAAATATTATGTGTGTCTTGCTTCTAAAAGTCATTAAAAACCGTTTACCCCAACAAATCGAAGCATATTTAAATCTCAGATTATGGCGTTCAAGCAAAGAGAGTATAACACATTCTTCAAGATAGCTCAAATATGACGGTAGTCTCGGCTTAGCCACTTTGTAAATTGTAATGCAGTTTTGTCTAGGGCTGTCATAAAAATGAATAATATTTTTTCCTATTTAATATATTCGTTCATATAGTCTTTGAATTTCCGAAAAGTAACCGAAGCCTCTGAATTCTGTCACGTTTCATTCCTAAAGTCTCAGTTTATGGTTATTCATTTCCAGCTGCTGAAGTAAGAAGGATTAGTTCCCAATGAGACGGATTCGTCTCTGGTAGTCAAACATCTGATTCAGAAAGGGAAAATGGGCGCTTAAGAACTAGTTTGAAGTCCCTTTGCTTACAAATGCATAGCTTATATTGAAGGTAGACAATGCCAAACATGCAAGTGTGAACAAAGACAGTGTGAACCACGTGAGATGGAATAAAGGTTGGCTAACTGTAGTCTAAAATTTGCGTTACGTTGGATAAAACCGCTTAATTTAAAATTTGAATTCAGAAGTGGATTTTAATGCATAAGTGCTGGCAAAGACCATGCTGGTAAATCTTAATTGAAACAGTTTGCATCTGGCAAAAGGGAAAATGCATTTGTTGTGCAATGACATTATAATGGATAGATTGAAAAGTCTTAATGTTGGATAGATTTTAAAGTCTGATATTCTTAGGAAGCATACATTACCGACTTTAAAAAGACTAGTACAATAACAAGGTAGCCTCAAATAAGCAGAACACGCTCTAAAAATCAACTTGCGAAACCTTCTCTTAAATAACACTTCTTTCTCCCTCAGTCTGAATAAACGCTCGCTATATCATTTACATTCTGGCATAAAAAGTGAGAGTGAAAAGAGAATAACACAAAAGTACTTCAACTTAAAATTAATGATTAGTTAAAAATAAATATATATATCTTCATAAGATATAGTGGATAATATGGACAGGAAATGTAATAATATATCTTTTAATAGAAAAGAAAGAGCAAACCGGTTTTATAAAACAGACCAAAGACACATTTTGTTGATTCAACTGATTTCTGCATTCCTGAAAGATGAAATTATTTTATAACATGTTGTTCAATGAGACAAAAATAAATTTAAAATGTATTTTCGAATACATAATGAGAGTTGTGATTAAATACAGTTGAAAAGCCTATTAAAAACGAGTAAGATCATGAAAGGTTTAATAATAAGATGAAGGTGTTGTTAATTTTCTAATAGTTTACACTGTGTTGAAATGATTATTATACAAACAAAGAAAAGCTATGAAGCTCTTTATATTTTCATAACCTTCCTTTGCTTTCATAATTAAATTTGAGTGCATAATGGTATTGCTATTTCATTATTAAACCACCTCTTTAAAATTGCTATACAGTTAACGGTGTTCATTTCTGTGATACTTTATATTATATTATGGCATATAGAGTACAAACTAAGATTTCTAAAATATAGTCAAAACAAGAAAATCTAAGTGAAGTTAGCATTTCTAATATGTGATATGAAGAAATTAGTACCCCATTTCCAGAACCGTTGAACTCAAATGAATAAACTTAGAACAACGAAAACCAACAATTAGATTTATGTAAGACTTTGAAAAGGCACTGACTTAAATGGATAATTAATTACTAATAATGGATGATCCATTTGTTTTGTATTAAACGCCAACAAAACTAGATTTTATCATTTCCTGCCAGAAATATTAAACTTATTTTAATTTATAAATAAATCTTACAAATAAAGCTTAATACTTTTATTCTGATAGGTAACTGAAGCTTTAAATTAATGTTCCTAAAACTATTAAAAGAAGAAAGTGTCAAAGTTTACTTCTCGAAATGTGAAATTATCCATATGTTTTGGATTGGTTCTAGTAAAATGAAATTTAGTTAAGTCACTAGCCGGTGTGTCATTACGATTCATTACATTATGAATCATTCCTTAAATTTACGATTTCAGAAAATATCAGATTTCAGAGAAAAGATTTATTCTGTTTCCTAAGAAAAGGACGTTACGATACTATTTATAAAAGCAGGGTATCCCTCATTTAAATTTTATCTTAAAATACACCTTTATATTCAAAGTACTTTAAATAGCAATACTTTTTAAATTCAGTAGTATCTGGTTTGGTGATTACCAAAATGAAAAGCCATTGCATTTTACCGTCCACATAAAAAAAGCTTTACTTTCATTGATGAAAAACCAGACGATTCATATTGCTTTATTTTATAATTTAGCTAGCAAAAACTCATAAAATGTAATGGTAGAAATATTTATCCTGAAACTGGCTTATTATTCGGTTACATGTTTTACTTAACTGACGCATGCACTTTTAACTAATGTAGTACTTATTTAACTGCGTAACTTGATTTTAGTTGAATAGTCGATGAGAAATGGATTGGTAAAATATTTTTTCTTTATACCGTGGTCGTTTGGATTGTTATGAAAAGTGAAAACGTTTCTATTTATAAAGGAAGAAGATAATAATTTATTTACCGAATTGAATTTTAGTTCAGTGATTTTAAAGTTTCTATAAAGTTCTGATAGGAAAAATTAAATCGTGATTGTTTTCCTATCAAAATATCATTAACATATAAGTGTTATATATTCTAGTTCTAAACTAGTTCGCATGAATTACTGTAAAACTGTCAGATTAGGTTTTCGTATACAAAGAAAGTGCTTTCTTATACAAAATTGCATTATTTCTTGATACCAGTGTGCGATAAGTTTATAAGGAATTAAAGACAGCTCTTGTCATTAATCTGCTCTGTTGCTGTATGTTATATGAAGATGGAAAGGCACGCGAATATTTCTACTCAAGTCTAGAATGCTTTCGTGGAGGATTTTCTAAAGAAATATTCACGTTATTAATATAGCACATATTAGTAACGCATGGTTCACGTTTTATATTTAGTTTATCACTGCAAAGCACTAGAGGGCTATCTGCCAAAACTGAGGGGTGCCTTTATGGAGAAATTTCTAAGGGAAACTGGTTCGCATACACATTACACATGGCGAAAACCACGAAACACCCATGCAGTCAGCCCATTCACCTGGATTCGAACATAGGTCGAAACTAACAGTGTTTAGCGATTTTTGCTTGGCTGCTAGTACGCGCTAGTAACGCATGAAAAATCCACTTAAACCAACAGTGCAAATAGTTTGTTCATCTGGATTGAAGTACTAGTATTCAACGATTTTAACTACTCGGCTATTAGTGGAGCGCTGAGTTCATGCAATGAGCAGAACGACCAAATAAAAACGAAAGCATCTAGACTAAATTTCCGTAAAAGGGAACGTTAATTTGTTTCAAGATACCAAATGATAACTAAATTTGAAGTATAGAAAATTGAAATCAGTGTAAAATATACTTTGAGAATATGCGAACGTATATTCCGAGTCATAAAATGTAAATATGTTTTCATTAAACTTTTTTAATTTAATAAATTGTATTTGAATTAAAAAAAGAAGAAGAAATTACAAGAATATATATGCGATAATTTTGCTTTTACATTGTTAGCTCATTTTGCTTTTTTCGTTTACGCTTGACGACATATTTTCTAGAGATCTTAAGTGTCACAAAGCTGCTTGATGATATCAATATATAAGAACCAGCTAAAAAAACACTGCCAGACGAATAATATTTTTTAATTTTTAGGCTACCTTATAAAGTATTTCTCCCGCCTTCTTAGAATGCCTTCGTGGTACAGTGGTCAGCGCGCTCGGCGCGTATTCGAGAGGTCCGTGGTCGAGTCCTGGCGAGGGCATTTCTCATTTTTCATCTGTACTGCTTTGAAATAACCTAATATCTCTACAACCTCGTGTAACATAGGTAACGAAAATTGAATAAAATGTAGCTTCAATAAATATGACATCATTGTGTAGTATAGTACGCATTTATGAGCACTCAAATGTACTTCATTGTTAAAATAATACAAGTTGTTGGTTTTATTCAAGATGCAGAGAACTTCCTAAAAAAAACTTTTATTTACTTATGCTATGCGCTGAGAAATTCACAGAAATTTCCAAGAAGAACCTATCGGCAAAACAGATCCAGAAAGCAATTGCCACTGGTCAAAGTTTTATAACCATTGGACATTGATAGACATATAAATGATAATAATCCTTAGTATTTGTTTGAATCATTTGTAGTGATACTACGATTATCGCGCGTATAAAACAGATACTAAGAAAATAAGGTATCTACAGAATGAAACCCTCAGAGAATAATCATTATAACACAAACTACTCACGAACGAGGAACTATCGAATTTTCGGGAAGTTGTCTAATCCTCGAGAAAAAACAGATATTCTGGAATATCGGATGCAGTTCTTCGCTCTTTTCTATCTCTCTTGCTCCCAGCTTGGTCTGAAATAACAAATCTATTTCGAAGGAATATGCTTGGAGGGAATGTTTACGGTAGCAGGAATCAGGGAAAAAACGATTTTCGAGCTTAGGGTAGTGCCATAGGACTATTTTTCTCACTTTTTCAGCCCGTGAGGGATGACTGTTGTGCCATGAAATGATTTTTCTTGGGGGAAAGGATATCGTAAACTTTGCGAAACGGAATAGCAGGGTTTAGAATATGCATATGAGGTCGAGTATTCAGAAAGTGCACTTACTGAGTATTTTGTTGCAAAAACAAAATTTATTTCCCATAGTACAGCTGGCACTGCATCTAAATGTATGTTGTATCTGGCACGTTTTACGCATGCTTCCTGTTCCTCGTGTATAATGTCAAAAGATATAGGATGTGTCTGCTGTCCTTGATTCGATGAATATAACGAGAACGAGATTACCACATTCCGAAACACATCCCGAAACGAATTGTCATAAGCATCGAATAGGATTACGATGAAAGCTACTGCAATGAAAAATTAGTTTGTAAACATTTCTTCTACCAGTTTAACGAATTCGTTAATCCAGTTTTATGAAGTTTATAAACTCTGACTTCCTTTGTTAGTATAAACTAGTATGAAATCCCTAACAAAAGTTAAACGAATTATCGCTATGTTTAGACAGAAGTGCAAAGACTTGTGAAGATTTGCAAACAAACTTTTTTATTATAGCCGAACTTTGAACATATATGCACGACTCGTACTTACACACTCTGCCACCACTTGTGGCGAGATAAGTTAAAATAACTTCCGAATTCAAATTTAAATTAAATAAGACTATACAACTCAAATTAACGCGAAGTTGGCTCAAAACATCTTACCGGCGTAACAATTTAAATATTGGAAACTATAATGCAAGGATACAATCTTATCTGAGCTATCTAAGTTATTAATGTGGCCTCAAGATCCAAAACACGTTCGGAATTAAGCTTCCAAAACCATTCTTCAAATATTAATTCAACTTGCACTGCGCACTACGCAAAAAAGAACGGGACAGTTCTACATGTCCCATTCGACTGGGCCGATTACAAAATTCAAATTGCGTTTTTCATGTCTCGAAAGCGGGATTTAGGGTATATATTAAATTTATATGTAGCATCGTTCTAACATAGGTATTTTGACACAAAATCGAACGTTTTTCGAATTGGCATGCCAATGTTTTTCCATATTTCGATTCTACGCCTCAACTTATGCCTAAATATTAAATTTTGTAAAATTTCGTGCGAAATTTCGGGAGAAATTTAAAACTTTATCTTGGCGAACTGTTTTCAGTTTTTGCCAAGAATAATTTACTTAGCGAACATCTTAATTTGCAGCAACCCATTTTCCTTTTCTTTATTTTCATTGCAGATGAGCGGAAAAAATACTATCGTTCATACTTTCAAATAATTTTAACAAACTGAGTAAACAACATTTATGTTACTATCGCTTTTAAGAAATATACCAAATTTCAAAGCGGGCAAATATATAAATTCACATAGCTCTCAGGAAATTTTGAATGAAAAACTTTAATTTTTTGCAAGTATGCTTAGAAATGTATCTGCATGAAGATGTTGAAAAAAATTGATGCATTATAATTCAAAATTGTTTTCGAAAAATTTATAAAAATTATTTTAAAATAAATCATAAAGAATAGATGAAATTAATTGGGAATGAACCTAAATTTTGAAATGTGAAAGAAGAAATCAAGTAAGTTTAATAAGAAAAAGAGAGATTAATAAAAATATATCAAATTCAATTAACATTGAACTAAAATTTTGAGAGCTAATTTTATAAGAACTACTCCTGCGATTTTTACAAAATTTGGTAGTTTGGCAAAATTTGAGTAGTGAATCGAAATATGGAAACAAATCGACATGTTATTTGAAAAAAAGTCCCATTTTGTGTCAAAATAACTACATTAGAATAATGCTATATATAAATCTAATACATATCCTAATTTGCGCTTTCGAGACATGAAAAACCCAATTTTAATTTCGTCAGTCAGCCCAGTAGAACGGAAAATGTTTTTTCCTCAGTGCACATCATTTGCATTCTGGTAGGGAAGTGGAAACGAGAAGTGACAGTAAAGATCCAAAAAATAAAATAACTGGCTAGTGAAACTAATAGAAGTAATCAAGTGCAATCTACTAGCAACAGGCTTTATATTGCTCTGAATATATGATACTATATACTGGTTTTGATATGTTTAATTATCTGTTCAGTTTTTTTTTCTGTTGCTAATTCTAAACGAGCTCTTTATACCATACTCTTTATATATAGTTGAGTCAGAAATATTACAATATACAGTTGAGTCAGACTTATGTCTTTATACATAGTTGAGTAAAAATATACACTTGATCGTATCAAAATGGTTGAAAGTGTGTGAGAGAATACTGAAATGCCAAGTTATTAAACTGAAGAATATTACCAGCCAGACTCACTATATGTTCTCAAACGGCTCTCAGTTTCAAACGCTTCCAAATTTTACTCCCTGATATTGATTGCATCAGTGCTATTGCGATTCTACGAGGTATTTCGAAATTGCAACAGTCATGTTCTGTTTTCAATGATTGCTTCTGTCTGGACTTCAATAACATAAAACATTTCAAAATTTCATCAAAATGCTTAGCAGTTTTTAAAATTAGGATACGAAAAATTTGAATGAGGAAAAGCAGCAAAAATTTGAGCTTACGAAAATTAAAGCTTATGCAGGATTCTTGGGATTCGAGAACATTAAGGCCTATCTGTAATTAAAATCAGCATCTCCATGATCACCGTCTCAAATCTTGGCAATAAATCAGTCATCAGTCAAATAATTTTGATTAGTAAAGTTCAGATCATTTTGAACAGTACTGCGTGTTAAATTGCAACCTCCAAACGCCAGTGTAGTAACTGTAAGTTTATACTGCATGTTGAGTGCTCTCTTTACTGAAGAATTTTAAAACTTCGGGAATGTTATACTTATATGAAGTGAAAAATTCAAGTTTCAAATTTAATATGCCATTTCCCATTTATCCATACAATATACATCAAGTCAACAGTTCATAATTACTTCAGATGACCCCATATATATCACAGAATAGACATGACATAATTCGATCTTTGTTCTCCATTGCATAGAAAAAAGTGATAATTATGAAAATTATAAAAGTTCTTGGGGTTTCTAATACGTTCTTATAATATTAGTAGTTATTTAACTTCTGTAACCTTATGGGTGAGCTTCTGTAGTCTAGGTTTATTTCTTCAGTATTTTCCAACGATTTCGATCGAATTAATGGCTAGTTAGGAAATCATTGTCGGCGCGTATACTGCTGAAATTAGTTACAATTAAGAAAACCATAGTAATAACAAAATATGTACAAGTTTGCGATAATGTTCTAAGTAGGTAAACGCTGGGATCTTTCTTCCATGTAAATATATGTACCTAGAGATTTCAGCAAGAATATTGCCCAGAATAGAGTATTTTCCACGGTCTTTATTGATACCAAAACATCTCCAAACAAATGAAATGCTCGCACAGCAGAGTATGTTGAGAATAAACTTCTTTTAAGCAGGTAATCGAAATGCTCTAAGTAAAAATTCAATTCCGCAACTTTGTGCGTATTGTACGTATGAGAACTGAAATAAGCTTCAGTTCATTACACACAACTAGACTGCCAATTATATTTCATTGAGTTCAACCTTCTGTGATAATTTTAGCATCCGACGGAATAACCCTTTCTTAAATTAGGGGCTGAAGAATTATGGCCACCTCCTTAATTGATTCTTAATTTTGTCATACTTTGATTATTAAAAATAAGCATCAACCATGGATGATCATAAGAATTCCTCAAGCAGTATGGTCTTCAAAGCTCCCAGATCCAGCCTTATACTCCTGATGCTTTATAATCTTATAAAAGTTGCGTTTCCGAATCTCTTCTTTAGCCGAATAACAAATATATTTAATATCAGATCCCTGTTTTTTGTCTTATCTATACCATGCTATGAGTTTGACGTATACGTATCAGCTTACTAGCATTTTGTTATGGTTATATTCGAATGAAACTATAAGTAAATGATAGTAACACAATATTTATAAAAATGGCAATTGTACTATTGCGAAGACGTGAATAATTATTAAATTATCTATGAATAATTGTTGAAAGAACTAAACAACTAGGCCATTCAGTTAGGTTCTATTTACAATCAAATTTCTCTATACTTATGGCAGTTTTATTCTCTCTTAGAATTTTTGAATTAAATCAGTAATAACACGCAAAAAAGAGCCAGTTCCTGTTAAAAAGCCATATGCGGAGCATCCCCTCCTTTCCATGCTGCGCCTAGCGTTGGAGCACGTAATAAAAATAAATAAATAAATAAATAAAATCTCAATGCTTTCAGATTTTACATTACGCCTAAAGGGACTTTTGTAACTTTTCGTGTGTTTTATTAAATATCATAATCTTTGCAATTGAGCCATAAAATTCAAATCAACAGCAATATCAGAAAACAATTTTAAAATGAGCATATCTTTAGAATTTCCGATACACAGTCTCGCGCGCTGAAGATAAAAATGTTTTTTTACGTACAGTGTTACCATTGCTCCCTTTGAAATCTTGAGTTTTTTACTCATAAACTCGTTAAAATGTTACAAAATTTGAAATAGATAATAAAACAAATTCGAAATTCCAAATTAGGGCTTTCAGATGCCCAGATTCGGTGAAGAGTGACGTTATTCAAAATTCGATGGTTCTAAGTACCGCTGTTTTATCACAATGCGAGAAACATACATATATTTATTCAGATTCTTCATTATTTAATGTCTTTAAATATAACGCAGGGCTTCTATATTTGGTGGTAACAATTTGGAAAGTGAACCGACATTTATAGTGAACCAACGCAAAATGCCAAAACGGAATTAATAGTCCTTCTGGGCTAAAACGTCTGAAAGCTTTCAGATTTTATATTACGCCCAAACGGAAGTTCTTTTCAATTTACAGACATATGCAGTTTTCAAGAGCATTTGGGGGCTAAAAATATTTGAAAACAGCACATTTTCTAGAATTTACTATAGGCAGACTCGCGCGCTGAAGATAATATTTTTTATTATTATAGAGTTGCCAGTTATTGCTTCGAAATTCTTGAGTTCTTTAATCAAAAATTCGTTAAAGTTTTACAAAATATGAAATAGACAAAAAACTAAAATGGGAATTCCAAATTCGGGCTTCCATGTGCTCATGTTAGGATGGAAGACAATATTATTTAAAATTTGAAGACTCTAGGTACTATTGGTTTTTCACAATGCCAGAAACACGCAAGTAAATTCTTCATCATTTAATTTCTTTAAATAAATTACAGGGTGAAAATATTTCGTGGCAACATTCTGAAACGTAATCCATCCGTTAACAGTGATGCGATGCAAAATGCCCTTTCGAGACTAGTAGCTCTTCTAGGCTAACGTTCATTTGGGTTAAAAAATAGTAATAATATAAAGATATATAATCGTCTTATTAATTACCATAGACTAAGTGCCAACCAACATAAAAGTTCTATTTATAGATCTAAAGCTTTATATCTAAAGATTTATATAAACGTACTACTGCAATCTGGGTACGATTTATTTGTCCAGCTAATATAAGAGATATTCTTAAAATAAAAATCAGTCATTCATAAATTGCAAAATGCTTTCCTCAATTTCAGATGAGGGAAATCATAACTCAGATCCTTCTACTTCTCTTAAATTTTGATAAACACAAAATAATGGCTCAGAATGTATCTTTAGTTATCAGTCTGTCTCCTCTCATGTTAGCTACAGGGTTAAGAATTCGCGCATTTTACCAGCTAGAGTTTTATAAATCGCCGATGTGACCTTTAATTTTTAGTTATTCCTGGAGACTCATTGAATATTTTCAGAAATCTATGGAGGATATCTACTTTTGATTGAAAAGTGCGATAGAAATTTTTCAAATCAACTAGATTGTTTTGTGCCCTGCTCCCTCCCCCCAAAAAATGGCGGCATGTTTGCTTCTCAAGAATTATCAGGAATGGCTAAACACGTCTGTCATTCAGGCGTCTCGTCACCTAAATCCCTGGTCCAGCTAGTTTGCAGCACTACACTTAGGCTGGATATTATGACCAGGCTATTGCAAGGTGCAATGTTGCAGGTTCTTGAAGTGATGCCCTAAGGCACATGACATAATGAGCACTGGACGTGGAGAAAATCTCTGAGGAGAAATCAGAGGCAAGGTAAAAAAAGAGGAGGTTGGCCTAAAAGAACCAAAGCAAAAATGGATAAAAAAAAGATGACTCAGTTCCTGACGAGAGTAGAAAAAAACCGTAGGTTACGTGATGAGTGAGAAGCAAAATACAGAATACGAGAAAAAGTCAAGAAACTATATTCAAAATACAACCTATAAGAGTACATACAATTACAAAATGTTATAAAATAAAAACAGGAAACAGAACCACAGTGTAACAAATGCAGAAAAAAATCCATACACGTTCAAACAACAATCATGGTTGAGATCAGAAAATTGGAAAAAGCTATAGGCAGCCACCGATCGAGGAGCTTAAATAACGAAATTCTGGTCGCCATCGATGATAGTGTGTGCAGCAAAAGGTCTAATATTTCTGTCTACATAAAGTATCTCGTAATTAAAAACTTGTGAATAGTTGACGAAGTTACATTGGGTAGCCTTAGAAAAAATTTATCATTTGTCCTTTTGGTATAGTTGGAGATTGTTTCAATTTTTAAATCCCTGTGAAGAAGTTCATACCTAATCAGGTTGCCTGCATCAGTACTTGAACCACTTGTAGTTGGTAAAGTTGGTTATTCGTTGCTATGTTCCATGCAGGAGCTGCCTAATATAAATTAGGCCTGATGCACGTAGTGTAGATGTGTTTCTTGGTACGCAGTCTAAGGTTAGAATACTTCTCTATAACAGGGAGGAATGTGCTCATGATGCTAGTGGCTTTGCTTTTGACACTTTTGATGTGGTTAGCCATGTAAGTCTTTGGTTTTGGCTTATTTGACAATAGGAACTGATTCTTCAAACAAGAAAACTTATTTAAAGTTGATGAGTTTGCAAGCCTTGCTGAGAAAGGAAGTACAGCAGATTTATGTTCTGGAGAATGGAGGGGAAAATCATGCCTATACGGAAACAACCCATGCGGAAGTCAAACCCGCTGCCTTTCAGATTAGCAATCGGCCTCAGCTAACCACTGTACCATCCAAGCGGACTTCGTTTTATAATAAGAATTTTGCACATCAAAGTATAGAACTCTTTACAGTTAACTTCTAAAGTATAAAGAATATTTACTAATGCGATGTTTTGCTCTCCAGGAATCATAAATATGATTAATTTATATTTTTATGTACATTTTATTAACAGTGCTGAAAGTATGCTCATAAAACTCTCTACTCTATTTCGAGAAATATGTAAAGTGCAAGCATTTGTTTGCGATGAATATTGATGGAAATAAGTTTACAACTAATTTTTTGATTATCTTCCATAACAGAAAATGGAGATTTTGCGCTAAAGCTTAAAACTACTCTAGAAATCACATAACCAAAAAAGGAATAGAAAGGCGAGAGATTTATTTTACGGAAATAAAATGAGCAAACAGCCATTCAGCTTTCAGTTATAATAAGCTAACCTTGCGTAACAGGAAATAGCTGTGATTTCACCCACTGCAATTTCGTTTACACTTGTTAATTTTGAAATGTTTACCTTACTCTACTTTTCAATTTTCGTTCCTTTTATAATAATGCCCATTTATATGTATTTTTTACCTGATTCATGAGAGAAATGTAATTTATCAACGGGTCTTTTTTCTTCCATATTCCAGTCCAGAATTAGACCAATCATAAATGCTATTCGCAGCATTCATGCCCTGAATCTTCTATCTCGGATAAACGCGCTTACAGTCATTTCCATGCATTTCTCGTTACTTTATCATTCGATTCAAATTTCTGTGAGAGCGGCCAGAATTTTGAGTATATTATTAAAATCCAGCATAAGATAGTGGAAGCGGTACGCCGAATATATATTTGCAACGAAAGGCAAAAGAATTCGTAATCAATACTTTTTCTATTCGTAGGTTTTTTTTTGGGGGGGAAGAACACCTTCCTGTATAAAATCCTGCTGGATAAATTATGCAGGCTCGAGAAGGATTTATTTTCTAAATTCCCTATTGCAAAAATGCATTCAAACACACGGCTGGAAAGGAACTTTAAATCTTTTGGGAAGAGGAGAACCGCTATTTTTGACCTGCTTAAAACAGCAGAATTCTGTATTGAACACGTTTTTCCTTAGTTTAGCTTTGAGTTACCATTCTCACTGAATATCACAAACAAGAATTAGAAAACACGTTATTTTCCCCATATTTTATTCGAAAAATGGTATTTCGCGGTTTTAATGCACTGAAAAATGCGTTCTTTTATTTTCTCAGAATAGTAGGTAAGGCAGAGCTTATTATATGACACATGTTAATTTAAACCTAAAATCAAAATGTAAAATGTTAAAATTTCTTAGTCCCTAGTTTTACAATTTTATGTGTAATAGTATTTACTTAGAAGTGATAAAAATATTACTAGTTAAAACTTATTTGCATTAACCTCACGTCCTGTACACAGGACGACAGTTTTCAAACAAGTATAAAAATATTACTAGTTAAAACTTATTTGCATTAACCTCACGTCCTGTACATAGGACGACAGTTTTCGAACAAGTATAAAAACATAAACAGACGCTTTAAATGCTGTAATAAACAGATTTTTTATACATATGGAAAAAGTGGCGGTTAAAATATACATTATACAAATATAGATATACATTTTAACCACCACTTCTTTAGGATTATTTTCCTTATTTGCACACACAAAAAAAGAAGATAGTTATATTCCAGTTAACCAGCTGAGAATTGAGGTGTTTAGGTCTTGGATAGTATCCCAAGGTACTCCCAGTTGTCATCAAAATAGCCATCGATATCCTGAAAAGGGTCAAATGAATTTATCTAGCATTCGTAACTCATAAACATGTTTGATTAAGACATAAATCATTTACAGGCCTGGCAGTTAGAAGTCTTGAGAGGGGCTTGAGTTGGCAAATATTTTCTTGCTGAAGAACAGAACTTAGGAATGATAATAAAACTAACCTTAGAGTATTGTAGTCATGATGATACTACAAAGGACTACCAAGAATATATGGCTGTATAGAAAATGGGTCCTAAATAATCAGTCCATATGTGTACAACGTGTTTTATTTTCGCATAAACAAGGTTCTGTGTATTAGCCGGTCCATGTGCTGAACTTGAACGTAGACCCTTGATTCCTAGTCTAGCTGTTTCTGTTTATTGAAGATACCATATCTATATTTGTATAATATTATAATTTTATAAATGGTGCAGTTATTCCAGTTTGGAAAAAAATACAGATCAAAAAGCGATTGGACATAATGTTCACGGAATTGTTTGTTGTCAAATTGGACATAGATTTTCTGAATTACTAGAATTATGTAAATAACTATAAATGAGCACTTAACCGTGCAGCTTTCGTGATCTAATTGCCTTTATTTTTGTTTATTCAATACGTATTGACCATGACTTTCTATATTTCACGGGAATTATTTTAGAGGTTATATTTTTTACATTGTATTTGTATTTACAAATATCTTATTAAAGCTGCTTCTTATTTCAAATATTCATCATTTTGGTCGCAAAAAGAACAATGAGGTTATTACGTAAAGCATCATCTGAAATTGCAAATCAATTATGGATTAGTACATAGCAGACCGATTATCTTGTTGGCGTGCCAAAATGTTATTTAAAAGTACATTTTTATGTGGCCGCTTCGTTACATTGATAGACAAAGTGTTAAAGTCAAGGTATAGTGTACATCAAATTAAAGCATTGTTAATAAGCTGCAAGAATATATGCTTCACGCATTTTCGTACCGATTTTCACCTTTTTCACACATCTGTTTTACCTAATCGTCATGGAGTTAAATATTTTTGACACTGGAAATAAAGAAATTTGTTGTCCTACACCATAAATGAATATCGTCAGAAAATGACATTTTTATAATCTTTCTGCTTCCAGGAGGAATAAGGTTTTTAACCAAACCACCTTTCTTCATATGGATTGTAAAACAAATATTTTCTACGCTTAAGCAAGTTTACAATGATTAAGGTAAAATTACACGTCAGACAAATATTAATTTAGAAGTCAAATAATAAAAATCAGGTTATATTTGAAAACTTTCCCAGGACTAGTTTGGATGGTTTTAGGGAACCATCAGCCTCAGCTGCCAGAGTGCAAATGAACGAGATAAGATATAGTGATAAGATAAGATAAGAATAAGAATAGTGATAAGGTAAGACAAGAATAGTGATAAGATTCTTGTACAGTCATTCTTATCTTATCTTATCACTATATTTTATCTCGTTCATTTGCACTCTGGCAGCTGAGGCTGTTGGTTCCCTAAAACCATTCAAACTAGTGTTGCGAAAATTTGCAAATATAATGCTGATTTTTGTTGTTTGACTTCTAAATCAACTTTCCAGTTTTTAAGTAATAAGTCAAACCTAAGCTGTGGACTTAAAAATGCATTCAAAAATACAGGAAAATGCTTATAGACTCCAAAATGGGAGAGTTATTCTCAATGATAATTCCTAAAGCCAAAATTTTGTTCTGATTTTCTAGTCAAGCCAGTATCACCTCGACAAATAGTTCTTTCTTCTTAATTTAAATTTTGTGGTGGGGGGAAGGGAGGTCTCTGATATTATTATGTTTTGAAAGCTCAAGAATATTGTTAAGAATTCCAGTGCATACTTCATGCATTGTTTCTTTCAATCAGATAAGTGTTTTGATCTAGCATAACAATTATACTTCTTTTCCTTTGAGGGATTTCTACTGTAAGATTTCAAGCAAATAAATACTCTTCACAAAATATAAGAATTTGGCTAAGAAAATGTAACGAAAGTGTTTCATATAACGAACAATTAAAAACTATAAATAACATACGAAAAAAAAGTAACAACGAAAGGGCATTAATTGTAAGAAAAAATAAGATTTTATCATTTATGGTAAATGAAATAATTAAAAAAATATTTTCATTCATAGTACAGATGTGCACATAGAATCTTACGTCGCATAATTTGAAAGCATGCCGTTATTATCTGTTTTGCACATTAATAGTAAGGTCGTAGATATCTAAAGAATCACAATTACTTTGCTATAATAGTTTTTCAAAAGTCAGCGAGAACAAATCAGGATAGCCTGTTTTATTCTTTTTACTATGGATCCAAATGGTGTTATGTCTAGTCAAATCTTTGAAATTCAGATTCAATATATATTATATTATTACTAAACCATATCAAAGAATTAATTATCATCGTAAGTTATTTATGATTATATTAATTTATTTATTATATTAATATTGTGTAAAATTGTATCACAACCAGTAAGTTCAGTGACAGAAGAAGCAAAAATGTTTTTGTACTGACCTAAAAGAATCATAAGTTCATGTCTCTGTTGTTCAGGTAAATGACTTAAGTCAAACTGACCTCCCCAGGGTTCAAACTGCTCACCAGTCTCAAGACTCGTAGAAAATACTGGTTGAATATCAGGTGTTTTAACATTAACAGGAGCCAAGGTGGCTAGTTTCATACCTTTGTTAATGTGTACAA
>KK114652.1:639036-672894 GCA_000611955.2 Stegodyphus mimosarum
GCAGCTGTTAAGCGATTAGAAATATATTCAATCTTTTCAATTGAGAAATCATCGTTCAAAGTATCAATTTCAGTAGAAAAGCGAGAAACATTACTTCGCACGGCTTTCCGCTTTCGTTTCAGTTGCGTCATTTTGTCTACAGCTTCAGCCGTCGGCGCCATTGCTCGAGTAGTAGAGAACACAAAACAAAACTACGCTTTAATGTCGGGAGTAAAATAATTCAGCAAAAATAATCCAACAGTAGGAAGTATAAGTTCAAGGTCCTGTTTCGTAAATGGTTATTTCGGCACCAAATATTAGGAGATAGTATTTTTATGCCTATTTATTTCCTAACATAAATATAACGTACAGCACAAGCAAGAACATTTATGAATACAAAAAAACGTAAGTGATTCCATTCACAAAAAGGGTAATGTTATTTTTAATAGTTCGATGGCTTTGCCGCAACATACTTTGTTAGCTACAGAAAAAAATATTTAGTTGTCTTTCTTATATTTAAATTTATACAAAACGTAATTTTATCGGGCCAAAGAAATTATAATTTTTCTTCGAAGGTTCCATTTTTTTATATCACATTAATTGAGATGATGGAAATCAAAATTCAGTTTGCGTTCATTTGGATTCAAATTTATATCTGATCGTGATATTTAACTAAAATTTCTTTAGTGAGTTAATAAATGAATACGAAGGCATTAAGCACAAGAAAGAAATTTTGCAGTGAATTAGCAACATATTGTCTGTAAGCAACAATAAATTGCTAATTCACCTCGCGCAAAATTATGATTATATGAAATTTATTAGACCCGAATTTTCTTTACTTAAAAACCTACAGAACGAAAATTAAGATAATGCCTAAAAATTTCTTAATTGTTGCTACAGCTAACTGTATAATATTTTAGTAATTATCTTCAAAGTACAATCGACACTTGAATGAAAAGGGAATGAAGAAAGCTGAGGCCCTGCTGTTTAGAAATAATAAACCGCATATAAATTTTGTCTTCTCTTATAACGTATTCTAATCAAGATTTACAGGCAATATGATCAGACGATTAACAATATTTTTTATGTTATACATTATATATGCTATATTCTTAGAGTAAAAAAAGCTGTAGAAAAAATAAAATTCTATGGAGAAAAATCCTCAAGAAATTACTTTAATTATATTGGACTACTATCAGTAGTTAGTCTTATGTCATTTATCAGCATATTAATCATCTGTCAATGAATAATACATCAATATTTCTAGCACAATAAACAATACTCTAGCTGTTACACATGTAATAATAAAATTAGACACTCTACTAGGAATGCTTATGATAACTATAGAGTCATTAGGATTTCTTCTGAAGCAGGAGATGTGAAAAATGTGCAATGCCATTTCTGGGACTCGAAACGGGATCGTTCGAATACGCCCCGAGTGCGCTACCATTACACCACAAAAGCAGGCTGGAAGGAGGGAGAATATCGTATAAGTGTTTGGTTCACAGCAAAGAAACTGCAATACTGGGAACAGATATAAGTCAGGTGAACACAAATTCCCCATTTGTCGTACTGGTGTAGTTTTGACTTACTAGCTGCTAAACTCTGCTCCGTTTTGATTAAGAACACCCCGGGAAAAAGCCTAAGGATTTTCCATTCCTCTTTCTCTGTCACCAAACCGGATGAGATGACTTTCAGCCAGTCGAAAATTTTGAGAGTATGTGTGCCGTGCAAAAACAAACATGTATGCCGTCAATGGAATTCATACACGAGCCTAACGATACAGTAGCCAGGAGCACTAGCTACTATATCGATCAGGGGGGCAAATGCAGGCTCACAAGATCTCGTTCCCAAATGGGAAAACTTTTGCCATGCATGTAGAGAAGTACATTCTCTGTCTACATTCCGCAGTTACGCAGCGCCCAGTAACCGAATTTATTAGGGCAATGTACAAGCTATAAAACCTCCATTCCGTGAGATGGATTCAGTGAGGGCTCCTGGCTTACTACGGCGTATTTAATAATTAATATTAATCCCCAGTTCATGATCACTGAAAATGATAAAGCACATTCACGAGTTTTCCCGATTTGCAGTGATTTTCGATTAAGACAGATCTAAAGACCGTACTATTAAGGAATCCCCTCGATACTTTGTGAATGATGTTTCATCATATTAACTGTGTGTTTCCGAACATTTATAATGGTACAGGATCTCACAAGATATGGCGGGAGCAAACGCTAACATATCATCAATATCTAAAAATGCCGTCAATATACGCACCAAATGGGGATCTGCTGTTGATGTTAGTAACACCTCAAACTAAGATTCCACGATGACAAGTCATGTGATACACAGCAGTGAAAAATGTTTCAGCACAATTATTATACCTTTTCCCGACTTTTACATGGTGATCACCATTGCTCAAACAGAATTCTGATCACAATGTTGCGCTCTCGTGACAGATAACAATGATAAGATACTTCTAAAAATAATCACGAAGACAGTTTGGTGTTAGTGGAAGTCTTCGCAAAAGATGGCTTGAATAAACAACATTCTCAGCCAATTAACAGGAAATTATCAACGCCGATATTGAACAGGTATTTTCTTATATCACCATGTACAAACGTCTTCAGCAACTTCACCTTTTTGAAACAGAACACTACTGAATGGCATGAAATGTTCTATCTAGTCATTCGTGGTGAAAATTTATTTATCACAATAGTTAACAAACTATACATAGTCTCATTACGATTAAAATCCTTATCAAGGAGATATGTAACAAATTCATGTGTATCAATCACATTTCTAAATCACATAATTGAAGAATAATGTGTTGGCCTAAACACAATCTGATATTTGCAAAGTGGAGAAGACAATTTTTCTCCCTTTCTTATTTTCTCTGCAAAGTCGCTTAAATGATGAAACAGACTAGAATTACAATATACTTTAAACATTCAACGGCACGTACAATTTTTTGTTCTTTATTACCCCAATACCTATTAACTAAGCGAAGAAAGTTTTCTGAAAATGTTACAAATCTCGCAAATATTTTTCAATTTAATGGGAAATGTTCATTAAACTGGAATTATAAATTAAAAGTATAAAAAATTAAATTAATTGAATAAATAATTAATGATAAATTTAAAATTAAATATAATAATAAATTAAATAAATAATTAATAATAAATTAAGAATAAATATAGTAATAAATTAGCAATTAATTAAAATTCACATACCAAAAACCAATTAGAGCCAAGCTAGCCTTTGAAGTGCTTTTGAATTTACTGAGAACTCAAACCTTGATGGAAAACTAGATTTTGTAAATTTTAGATTATTTTAGATACATTCTTAAATATGCATTCGTAATAGCTGTAATTACATAAATCTGTGATATTTCTTATATCTTCAAATTATATCCTTAAACACTTAGAACAACACATTGTCTGTTAATAAAGAGTGAAAGATATTTTAGATAACGGCTAAAGTACATGAGCTTCTAAAGAAAAAGGTTTCTCTTTCCAGTTAAATATATTTTTCAATAAAAGTAGGGGAAAATGTGTGCATAAATTTAAGAAAATTAGAAATTAAATTTCAAATTTATGTAAATGTCGTTTTTATTCTTAAAGCAGTGAAATTTGAAATGCGCATACTTAATTCAGAGTTAAGATAGAGTAATTACTATCAACATAAGGTTTGATGTGCATTAATTGCATTTGTATTTACACATTGCGGTTCCTTTTATATGCATTAGCACACCGGTATTTTAAACATATAAAATTTTAAAGTAACCTCGTTATTTTTAAAATTTCGTCGCTGAAAATTCATCTCTTGATATTGCTAAACGTTTTTCTTTTTAGATGAAATACAAGGAAATATTCTTATTCTGATCTGTTTTTCTTGGATAACAGGTTCGCATCAATTTTTCATTAACTTCAGCGAAACTTTATTTTAATCTGCATTATGACATTCATGCGAACACAACTGCCTTTCATTTTTACTCAAATTTTGTAATGTAGTTCGCTTTGAATTAAGACAGTCTCTCATCTTAATCTCCTTTCATCTTCCTTTGCCGTCTCGATGAGGCTGTAAACTAATTTTGGCCTGCTCTAATCCCCTCGTAATTATCCCTTCAAGGAAGACCGAGTAGAATGGAGGCGATAAACTCGAAAATAAATGACAAATTATGAGCCAGCTCTGTTGACAAGAAGGGAACTATGAATTATGTGGAAGGATTAAAAATAATCGCGGATGAAAAGCAACCTCCTCTGGGTAATAATGAAACTACTGTTTCTCCATAATCAGGAAAATGTGTATCTCTACAAACGAGCATGCGTAGTGATCAGAACTTGAGATCTGAAGTTAAACTTGCAGTTTCGAATGGGATAAATTTTCTGGGTTTTTATATACGAAATGCCAAGGAAGGCTGTTGAACTGAAATAATTGTTAGTTTTCAAATGTCACTTTTATCTTCTCGAGTATACAGATTCAGTTAATACTAAAGAGGAAAGGCAATGCGGTTAATTTATATCGAAAGGTTTTTCTTCTTGGGTTATTTGAAGGTGCTAGCAATAATGCTAAATTCTTAGTACTGAAGCAAGAACAGTTTAAGCTGATCGCGTGACTAAATATCTCGAGCAAATTTTTGCGTATAGTTATTTTAGAAGTAAATAGAAAGATATAAAATAAACAGAAAAAATAAAAGGTTTCAGATTTCATATTACGACTAAATGAGAGTTTTATTCAACATTTTGTGTGTTATCTTTATTTATTCAATATCATGTTATTCGCACGTAAACCACATTCAATTCAACAGCAGTAACCAAACTGCTGGCTTTGAAATCGTTGTACTTGATAATCAAAATTCGTTATAGTTTCACAAAATATGAAATAGATAATAAAACAAATTCAAAAACCGGGCTTTCAGGTGCTCCAGTTCGTGTGGAGGATCACGTTACTCGAAATTTGATGGTTCTAGGTATCGTTGTTTTTTACAATGCGACAACCATTCACACATTCATGCAGATTCTTCATTATCTGATCTTTTAATATAATACAGGGCGATAAAATTTGGTGAAAATATTCTGAAAAATGATTCAGACTTTTAGACAATTCTTTTTTGGGCTAATATAATAAGTTAAGCCTATAACTTCTAAGGGTAAGTCCAAAGAGGAACAGTTCAAGGTAGTTTTAACAACAACCTTGGACTGTTCCTCTTTACATTTAATGGCTAAGCCTAAATGTTACTTAAGACGCTGGCGAATTATTGCTTTGTGCTGCTTTACAAGTAGTACGTAAGATGGCTCATAGTTATACTCAAACTCTATTAGCCACGGCTTTGGGGCAATGTAACTAAAACCAGAAACTAACCATCCTTTGTGATGTCTGCATAATCTCTGTGATAATGTGCATTACAGCCGTCTGCTTGCCTGCAAATGTTAAGTTGTCAGTTCAACAACAAAACCTGTGCTGATCTACAGAACACTTTGGGTCAGAACGAGAAATTAGCTAATCTGATAGTACTTAACAGAACTCCGACAAAATCTTCGATAGGTCTAATTCCTACCTTGCGAAAGGCTTCTGCAGTAAGATGTCAATACCAAGGTACAAGTTCCGATAACTTCAACGTTAAGATTATATTGAATATTAAACTACACTGCTTACGGTGCAAATTCTTAATCCGAGTGAGTATTGCAAAGAGACAAGAAACGTAGAAAAGACATTAATGTAAAGATTATATTATTTGATTATGAAAAAGCACACGAGGATTATCAGCCTAACAAGAAGAGGGACTTCGTGTGGACTTTCTAAGAGAAACTGCTGTTATTCACGTTAAAAATGGGGAAAGCCAACCACGCAGCCACCCCTTTTGCCTGGATTCGAAAACGGGACGAACTACCAGTATTCAGTGACTATAATCGCTCAGCCACTGGTGGACTTGAACGAAGCTAACATTTAGTAATACTAAGTCATAAGTTTAACAAAGTTGTCGAGCGAATAAAATATGTTCAGGTGCTATCTGTTAATAAGGATATGCGGAAATATAAGAAACTCACCTATGTGCTTTTTCTAGTTGTCACATTTATTTCAATGTAATGATTTTATTACTATTACATTCTTTGTTAGTTCTTTAAGAGAATAAGCATGTTGGTTAGAAGTATGTGATTTTGTTAATAGTTTTTGGTACATTTGTTAACATTTCTGCTACATCCCTTAACATTTAAGCGTCAGAAAAGTTGTTTACCCTCCCACATGTTAAAAAGTGTTGTAAATTTTAATTTTGTTTTAACATCGTCAAATGAGCACCTGTGGAACCTTGATCAAATGATAACTTTCTTTCTGTTAAGCATTTAACTAGGACTTAAAGGTTAACATTTTATGGTAATGAATACAAATAAGCAAAAATTCATGTATTTGGTTAAAAGCTTTTCTTTAGATATAGGATTGGGTAGTAAAAAAAATGTAGTTCTGTGATATCACAGGCAGAGAAATTATTTTTTAATCAGAAATTCGGATTGCAGTTGGATACAAATGAAGAAAATCACATAATGTAATTTCAAGGATAATTACAAAGAATTTTCTAAAGAAGCGGAGGTTATGTAAAAAAGAAAAAGAAAAACACAAACATTATATTTCTAAGTCATACAAATCCCTGAGAGGCAGCAGGTGTTTAAAACTTCTCTTTCCGCGCTTTCTTTAATATTTCTTCCTTTCATTCTCGAAGCAGCGTGTGGTGAGTCAAGAAATTTCACCCTAAAATTCCTGCTTCTAAAAATGACATCATCAAGACCGCTGCAGTTTCAACATTATTTCCAAACTTATGTTCTGCACCCATAAGTGAGACATTACTCAAACCAAGTTCGACATAAAATCTTACATATCCATATTTAAGATGATTTTTTATTTTCATGCGCAGAGGAATTTATATATACAGATGGAAACTTTAACTACACAGAAAAAAAACCTCCTAATGTGACGAAAAATCCCGATTATCTGTAATACCCAACGATGCGAAAAGATTCATACGCTTTGTATATTAAGATGATAATAATTTTAAAATTTGAAACTGTATAAGGTATTTCTCCCTCCTTCTTCGCATGCCTTCGTGGCGTAGTGGTCAGCACGCTCGGCGCGTATTCGAGAGGTTCGTGGTTCGAGTCCCGACGAGGGCATTGTTCATTTTTCAAATCTACTGCTTTCAAAATAACCTAATGACTCTACAACTTATTTTAATTTGAAAAGTATGCGTCTAAAATTAGTCTTAGCAATTTAAACGAAATCAGAACTATAAAATATTGCATGTATTTGTTTTCCAAAAATAAATTAAAGCACTTTGTTTTGTTTTAATTATTGATTTTCTGAATCTAGCTGTTTCTGTTTGTTTAGCTGTGCAATTTTCTCGGTTTAATTTGCATTTAGTGGTGTTGCAAAGCTGCATCCATAAACTTTGAGACTGATATTGGGCAATTTTAGCAATGTAAAATAATAGATAAAATATAGATTAATTATAATTAATTTTTAGCTTAAAGGCGAGTTAGCTCAGAAGGACTAGTGGTCTTTGCGTTGAATCACTAAAAGCTTTGTATCACTTTTTTAATTGTTGCCACAAATATTATCGCCCTGTATTATGTTTAAAGAAATAAGGTAATGAAGATTCTGCATGAATGCACGTATGTTTCTCGCATTGTGCAAAAACAACGGTATCTAAAGCCATCAAATTTTGAATAACGTAGTCCTTCACCCGAATATAGGTACCTGGAAGCCCCAATTTGGAATTTGTTTTATCATCCATTTAATATTTTATAAACATTTAACTAATTTTTATTAACAAACTCAAAGATTTGAAAATGAATGGAAAAAACCCCCTTTAGGAGCAATATAAAATCTGAAAGCTTTCAGACGTTTTTTAATAATTTTAATAGTATCAAGAAACTTCTAGAATACAATTTTTGGCATTGGTGTCTAACCAAAAAGAACCTGAGGGAACAAAATTTATGCATTTTCAGATTATTAAATTTTCTTTCAATTGCTTTTTCCATAAAACAGATTCAACAAGAACATTCCAAAAACTAGAGCTCTAAAATATAAAATTAAACATTTCATAATTCTGTTTCTCTCAACTTTAGTTTGAAGCTGAATATAACATAAAAATTGAGAAATGAAATAGAGTTTTGACTGAAATCAGATACGCATTATAAAACAACAACAGTTTAATTCAGCTAGAACTAATAAGATTATTTTTTCCATCTTGATATTATTTCAATGAATTAGATTTCTTTTTAAAAACGTTAAAACAAAGTACACAAAATGAAACATGTTACGAAGACGATTTAAAGCTCTATCACCCTAAAACAATGTTTAAGTACAATCAGACTAGAGTAATCGACCCCTTTTAGTTTCCACGGTAGATATAGAATCCGATTTCGATTGTAGGGTCTTGCGTATCCAAGCTATACCTCTTTGAACTCAAACCTCATATTCTATCATTGTCCAAAGTCCGTACAATTGGGTAAAGACAGGATTTAGTGAACGGAGAGTGATCATTCGCCTTTCGCCAGATTGCACTACAGTTGATGACGTCACACAACCCTCCACCACAATTACTCACAAAGGATAGTTGAGGAAAATGACAGCACTATTATTGAGTTGGTATGTTTTGGATGATGAAGTGTATTGTACATAATTTTCCAATGATACGAAGACTATGTATGCGAGCTTCAGAATGTGAAGATATTCTTTTTATTAGTAGATATTTGCAATTTCGTAGTTTATAACAAATGTTCAAGTAGTGAGTAAAATATAGACATTTAATTTTGTTTAAAATTGATGCTTCCATTTCAAACAGAAAATGAACTACAGAACAAATCTCACTGAAACCTATCATCAATTTAGAAGCTCATTTCAGCGAACAAATTTTTCGGTAAATGTAAACAATAGGCAATTTAAATAGACAAATTCTACAACGTATACATGTAACTAAACTGTAATTTATGTATACAAAACTGTAATCAAAGTATAATTAATTTACTTGGTGAAAGTAATCAAAGTATAATTAATTAAAACTGTAACTAAAGTATAATTAATTGACGGGGCGAAATTGCAGAAATTGAATGCTATTATATGATCTCGTTCATTGAAAGATCAGAATTAATAAGTAATATGAAAAAAAAGTTAAAGTCAATTCCTACTTAGGTCAACAAAGAAACATTTTTAAAATATAAAAAACATTTAAACAGAAAAAAAAATTAATTAAAAACTGAAAAAAAATTTAATATGCGAAAAACTGTATTAACATCAAGTGTCATCCACTACAAGTTTAAAAAATGTATTTGAACTTAAGTGGATGAAAAAAAGTATTTTACCAAGGATTTAAAATTTGAAGAAGATTTAGGGGAAGTGTGAGCTAATAGTAGGAATTTAAAAAAACAAAAAAACGCAAGCCAAATTGTTACGTGCAGTAATTATTTCCGTTGATTCTATGCTTGTTCTACACTGCTGGCCACCGCAAATGCAAGACCCTGAAGGAAGCATGCAAATAACATGAAATTAACAACGTACATTAATTGAGGTGAGATATACAAATGATTAGAATTTCAGCGCAGACGCACATCACGCGCGCCTGTGGCGCCACTTCAAAGGCTATTTAAGGCTTCGAGTTTTTGACGATTTCAAGTTCGGCAACTGTGTCTTTCTTCTGGTCTTTTTTTCAAAAAAACGATCAATTATGCCTCTTAGTAAACAGCGATCATCGTTTCATCAAGTATCCGAGTTCGACAGAGGAAGGATAGTGGCCTACCGAGAGTGTGGATTATCTTTCAAGAAAATCGGTAGTCGTGTTGGACGAAACCAAACAACTGTAATGCGGATATGTGACCTTTGGAAGCAGGAGGGTACGACGGACCGACGTGTTCGATCGCATCTCCCTCCGTGCACCACTTCACATGATGACAGGAACAATGTGCGCGTGGCAGTGACTGATCGCTCAGTCACATCACGAACCATATCACAGCACATTCAGGCTGTAAAGCATCATCCAGTGTCTGCGCGTACTATTCGACGCCGTTTACAGCAGAGTGGTCTGTCCGCAAGACGCCCATTGCTTCATCAACCCTTGAAGCAGAACTACAGACGTCTCCACGTCCAATGGTGCGATGACAGAAGGATGTGGACGGCAGAATGGAATGAAATTGTCTTTACTGATGAGTCACGGTTCTGTCTGCAACGCCACGATGGGCGGATTCGAGTCTAGAGACACCGTAGAGAGAGGATGCTGAACAGCTGCGTTATGCACCGCCACACTAGTCCTGCACCGGCTATTATGGTATGGGCCGGTATTGGATATCACTCTCGCACTCCTCTATTACGCACTGCCGGTACTTTAAAAAGCCAGCGCTACATCTCCGAGGTGTTGGAGCCAGTTGACCTTTCTTACCTTCAGGGCTTGCTCACAGCCATATTTCAACAGGATAATGCTCAACCACAAGTGGCACGCATTGTCCAAGGGTTCTTCGTCAATCGTTAGATTGAATTGCTTCTCTGGCCGGCTCGCTCTCGGGATCTTTCGCCGATAGAAAACATGTGGTCCATGGTTGCTTAATGATTGACCCAGATTACATCCCGAGCTGCTACACCAGAAGTGGAAGGCAACATGTGGAAGCTGCTTGATCTGCTGTACCGCAAGAACACATCCAAAGTCTCTCTGAATCAATGCCGAGGAGTGTGGCAACGGTAATCTCTAACAATGGCGGCTACGCTAGCTACTGATTCTGGAAGGAACCACACTTCACAGAAGTCTATAAATTTAATCATTTGATACTTGGCCAACATGTTATCTACTAAATAAATTTTATTGTGATATCTCTTGTCTTTCTTGGTGTTGCAATTTGGGTGGCCAGCAGTGTATAATTTGTCAGTTTAGAATAATTATATTATAAATGTTAGGAATTTAAACGTTAGATCGGGATTAACATATTCTCAGAATATATTTTTACTTTACCCATCTCATATCTCCCTTGTTTATAATAACGCATTATCCTTTAATCTTCTGCTTTCAAACTCAAGAGGTCTTTGGCACATTTTCCGTACCTGCTTGATTTCTTTTTTCAAAGATTATTTGATGACGTGTTTCACTGATCTGCTTGCTGTCTTAATCTTATGTCGAGAAGGAGTATGTAGTGCTTGCACACGAAATAAGAATCTATAGTGTATCTTATCGTATATACTATATCGGTTATGCATTTTAATATTTTTCGATACATAAATAGTATCATTTTGTATGGTACAGATAATCCCTCTGATTTCCATTTGTTCGAAAAATCAGAAATTCTTCAGAAATCCCACAGTGTGATGGTTATGGCAATTCTTAACTAGAATTGTTTGTCTTCAAGCATATCGAACCTCAAGAACAAATCACCAATGCTCGGTATTATTGTTTAGTTTTGAAACCAAACCTACAACCAGTGCTGCAGAAAAAGGAGCGATACTTTCTTTTTCTTTGGTTATAGGACGCTGTAAAATCTTTCGATCATTGTTCAGAATAAGTACGTAACGTAGCCTGTGTTTAATTTGTTGGTTCCTTAGGGCTGAGAAATGCCCTGCATTCAGCATACACATTGTACTTAAGCCCCTGTGTTTATTACCTGATTTTTAAAACGAAGAACCACTTCGAGGCTTTCGATTCCGAATTGTTCCAGAGAATCTTCAGATCATAGCCAAAGATATTGGAACCATCAATAGAATAAGCGTTATTATAGATACATTTCTAACTCCAGATGGCTGTCAAAGGGTTGTACCCACCTCAGGCTTATACCAAAGTATAGTAAAAGTTTCACGGAGATATTTCTTTTCTTTTGAATTGCAAATAAATTGTTAAAAATCAACTCTCACGTTTGTTCTTGTCTTGCAAAATGCAATTAAATTCGAAATTTGAAATTCTGTAGCATATGATGACAGGAGTATAAACTTTAAATTCTGAAATGAAACAGTTACCCTCGTTTATTTGTAAATTAGTGCATTGAGTACAACAACATTCCATATACATATTCAGAACATTTTAGCGATGTCCTCCAGTACCCATGAGACGCGTTTGCCCTAGATAGTTGCTGACGATGGACTATAGTACCTATCTCGGTGATATTCAGGTATTTAAGTATGATATCGTCTATCGCCTATTACTTACAAACACAAAAACTCTGTGTGTTTCTTGAAGTATTATACGAAATCAAAACTGAAAACGTAAAATGTTTTTTACTAATTTCAATTAAGAGCGCACGAATAAAAACTCTAAACTATTCTTTTGAAACTAACAAAATGATCAAGCATATAAGCCTTTTCATTTTAAAAGGCTCATGTATTAATTAAGAGCTCACGAACATGCCAAGCTTTGTAAAGACATAAAAGAATTGTATTTTGAAGGCTAAAAAAGTCAAATTCATGTTTTCTTCAACTTTTCATTGTGTATGAAATTAGTCTTGCTTCACTGAGTCGAACTCGCTTAGAACGAGTGAAAAAGGGACCCGATAACCGAGTGTTCATAAAAAACGGTTTCGTGGAAAATCATAAAAATTCATACATAATAGTATATACTTAACTTTAGTTATTTTTTTTATTTCTGTTCAATACAAAAGAAGTTGGTTAATTTATTTTTAACTATCGATTTGTTTCTTTCTTTTGTTACTGTTCTACGGAGAAGTCTCATGGCTCGGAAAACTGAACTCATTTGCATCCTAGCTTCCAAAACATTTGAAGTCTTCCGCGAGCTTAGAGGTCATTTTGTATGATGGGAGCGGATCAGGTTGAAATTCTTCACATTCGTAGTCACCATCGTCGCTTTAATTTTTTTTCATCTGTTTTAGTTTGAATTTCAGCTACAATATCCTTGGGAGTAGGCATCTCGGAAGTGATAACATTGGCGTCAACAGACATATAATTTTCAAAATCTTCTCTACTTTTTCCAAATAGTTTACTTCTTCTTATTCCTTTGTGACTGACTCTATCTTCGGAAATGTCTAGTCAAGCCTTACGGAAGCAATTGGTAATGCATGATGATATAACGTTTTTATGGTATTTTTAACTTTTAACCTCATTGATTCATTACTCATGAGTGTCGCGAATATGGAAACCAACTTTAAATCCTATCAACACTGAAATACTGCAAAGGATGAAATTGTGTGACAAACATTGAAAACAACATACCAGTAAGTTAAATGAGTATCAACAAATATAGTTGTAAATACCATAACAATAATATAACAAGTGTAAATATACTTAAAAAAGGCGTTGTGTTCAATATTAGCAAAAACCCGTTCAAGTTTTAATTTAATTTATTGGGTCCAGTGTTCTAAAATATGAGTGAAACAAACAAGTTAAGGTAAATTTAAACTTTACATTTATTGAAAGCAAACAAAACTAGCGACAATATTTTAGCTACAAAGTGGTAGTGGTTACAGATGAGGTTTACCGGTATGAAACAGAGAAACAGGTAGAAAATGTTACCTTTAAACAAAGAGGGAGGGGGGCCCGCAAGAACCAAGTTACTTGGGACAAAGCAAATCCATTACACTGATGACAATATAAAGGTGAGTGGTGACATCTTTGATTACATTGATATCTATAAAGAGAAAACAATACATGTTAGTATATATTGGGAGCAAAAACTGGGCCTTCCGTCCTTTCTATCTAGACTCGGACCTCCATGTGTTTCCGACCCTCGTTGGTTTCCTCTTCGCTAACTCTTCAACAATCTCTTCCAGTATCGCGTTCCATATAGCTCTCTCGAACAATTTGTCGGCCTCAGCAACTGCTTCTTGTTTAACGAAAACTTCCGATTCCCCGTCTCGAAGACCGCTGCAGGCTCTTTTTCTTCATCTCGCCAGCCCCTGGCTTGGCGATGCTTGGAGTTCTAAAAGCTGCCAGTTGCAAGGCAACCCTATGAGGAGAATTTAAGGCAGTAAGGTGAGGATATGGGGTGGTAAGCCGGATGTTGGCGGATAATCCCTATATCTGCAAGAGTTACAATCGACCCAAAAGGATAATCCACCTATTCTACGAAATAAAAAAACACATTCCTGCAACTAGCCTCGCACATGGTGTCACTTTAGCATGGTGGAAGCCTAGCGGACTCTAAATCACCCAGTACCTAAACCCTGGCGAGGCGTAGCTGCATACAAAAAACCTTTTAAAGCAGGGTGCAGATTTGCACTTGGTTAAGGAAATTTTCCAGACGACTGTCTGGCAAAGATAAGCCTTCCAAGAACTGAAACTCCAGGGAAATTTTGAAAACAAAGTGATAAATCATGATTCCCAACACAAATGTAAAAATTTGTGAAAGGGAATTAAAAAACTTATTTTTAATCACTAAATTAAATTAAACACCGAAGAACGTTTCTATAGTTGAAATATAATAATTACATAGCGAAATTCATATTTCTTAAGAATATTTCTACAACACCATAAACGACTTTACCACCAGAGTCAGAAAGTATGGATTCAAACTTTACCAGAAAGAGGGGTACGTTAACAAACTTATTAAACTTTATACGCCAGCTTGTGTAAAACAAAGAACTTTAAAATTCAAAGTGAAAATGACCTTAAGAGTCAACCTAACCAGAAATTAAACATTAATCAAAACAAGTTACGATTAAGCGTTAACAAAAAATTACAAAAAGCAAGCTAAGATTAAGAGTTAAAGAACAAAATTAAAAAGTTAACCAAACAACCTTAAGGATAAAAGAAAAAAAACTAAGACAAGCACCTTAAATTCAGAGTTAACCAAAACTGCCAAAATTAAATTGACAACAATTACTTTTCAACAAGACAAACATTAAGATCAACTTAATAACTTCTATGACTGATTACAAAATTATGATATACATTATAATTAAGATAAGTATACTTCAGTTACTGATGCTGAATTAAGATAAGTATGTATTACACAACATCATTACATAACAACGTTTTCTCCTGCATCGTTTATCAAACGTATCGTTTCGAGAGTACGTTTATATTAGCATTTGAGGTTATTCTTATTTTTTCACTTCTATCGAGAAACATCAAAATCACGTGCTTACGAAAGTTTGATTAAAACTTCTGATAAACCCTTGATCCATAAGCTGGATAACACTTGTAGGAATCGGTGTTTTTGTTTTCAATGGCGAGCCCTAGCCATTTTTAGGCTTTCGCCACTGCTAAGGCAAGAATTGATGGCCACTTTATTATGGAGGCACCCAGCAGGATACCACAGTTACCTCCTTTGACGAACAGACAATTTGCGTCCATGCTTTCTCCAGGATTCGAAATCGGGCCCTTCGATATTAACCACTATACCGTCAGGGCGGCAGAATTGGATGTACTTTTTACAATTTTAAATTAAATGGAGAGTTTTACGCTTTTTTTTTCTTAGTTGCCAATCCCATTTTGGAATTAATTCGGAAGACAATCAGGTTTCTTGCTGTGGTCATAATCAACAGGTGGCTTCTTACATGCTTAACAGAACTAGGGTTTTGGACTTTCCAATAACCAACAGTTTCTTCATATCCGAGAGCTGGCCACCCACGCACTTCTCACCAATTCTGCTGTGCCATTTCATCGGCATTATAAATGCTATCTTTTATGTGTGCCTCTTTGATGACTCGCTTTTTTAGCCCATCCACGTAGTGACATCCCCTATGTTTGCAGTCTTTGCTTCACAACAAAATTTTTGCAAAAGTTATCCTATGTCTATACTTGAATCAATCAAACCATCCATTCGAACATGCAAATCCAGTATGGCCAAATTATTCAGCAAATGCCTTTGCTTGAACTATTAAAAGTGAATTGTTTATATGAAAATCTGCATTCTTTGCACCTTCATCCACTTGAAAAGAAATTCTTCCAAATCCTCTTTAGAACACTTCTCCAAGCATTTATAAGCATTTTTATTTTGATTGAATGCAGGCATTAATCTTTTTTCTTATTCTTAAACAATGTTGAAACAATAGAAGATAAATCATACGTTTTGTAAATTTCGTAATTTACGACATCCTCTAATTCCCGTAGGCTCTTTAGTTTTCAGTTAGCTGATAAAATTTTACGTTTCGACCACGCAAGATAAAATTTGATGTGCACGCCCTATAAATGCAGATCAAAAGATGACCTCCACAAGAGCCACTCCTAGGTAGAGTAAAGTTCCGTCCAATCAGGAACCTCCACCGTCTGTGTCCTCAAAACTGTCGTGGATCGCAGGAATGTCGTGGGATGTCCTCGTACATGCACTCCACATGATAAAGGAGGCCGCTATCACGTGTTTGCAGTATTTATGACTCATCACTAATTTTGGTTTGACTTCAAAATGTTAAAAGAATTTTTCTACGAAAGGCTTAGCTAAGCTGGAGAGATGGAACTCAAGAGATATTTTATGAGTCACGAAAATATTTCTTGATATAAGCGGGGTTTGTTCTATAAACGTGAGTAATGCTAAGCCAAGTATTTCAAATTTCCTGGTTAAATCTGGGCTCGTTATAAACGAGTGGTCTGAATGTATATTTATATATATATATATATATATATATACATTTCTCTGCACTATAAATGCAGTAAAAAATAGAGAAATTTATATCAGTGCTATGAAAACAAAATTTATTGGATTGTTCGACATCTGAAAATATACGTAAAGAAGAAAATTCAGAACTTCCTGAATAAGAATGTTCTGTTTTACTCAGTGCGAAGTTGCTATGAACTTCATAAAACCTTGTAGTGAGTAAAGAATTGCAAAATAAGCTGCTTGATATTAGATATATCAAAGATATATATCACTTTTCTTTAAAGCCTAAGTTATTTACGAAAGAATGTTTTTTCAACTGTTTCTTCATGATTTCCATACAAAAATGAGTTAAATAAATTCCCCCAAATTCGTTTTTTATACGGCGACGAAAAGATATGCGGTCAGTGAAAAATGATAAGGAATATGTGAAAGATGTTTGCCGAAGGGTGAATAAATGTTTTCGTTGAGATTTGATTGCATTGTGTGCAAACGCTAAAAAAAGAGAGCAGAGGGGAAAAGTCATTAAAAAGGACAAAACGTTTATTCTCAAAATTCATAACCTTACAATCTTTGTAGAGAATTTCGAAATTTTAATGAATGATTAGAACATACATTTTAATACTGAAAGTAGTTTCTGTAAGCAGCAGCAGATAAACATCACACATACCATATATTTTTTCATCTAAGTTTAGAACTCACACATTATAATCGACTATAGAAGCTCAAAAACTGTTTATCCAAAAATATTAGGTTAAAAACATGACTGTAAGCTTAAAACCTGATATGCAAACGATTGGCTAAATATTAAATCGAGTAATAGGGTTAGCAAAAAGGCTTACACGTGATAGAAATTAGCAATTATGACCTAATTCGAATCTTCAGCAAGGTTAACTAAATCAGCTTGATCCATTAGTAAACAAAAGTAACTTCAGTGCTTCCGACTTTAAATGAACGATAGTAAGTTTGTGCAATCTAAGGTCTCAGAGATTTTATTATCAATTAACCCGGTCACTGATACCCTCAGTGAGACACTAGACTGACTGTCATACCCACACATCATCTCTTTCATCTTTAAAGTTAAAAAGCGTGTGGCTTAAGGTAAAATATTCAAGAACGACGTTACTTACAGAGAAACAGAGAAATTGAAACTCCTGAAGCCTCCAAAACGTTTACAGATTTGTCTCATTGCCTCTGTTTTTGCGAATTCTATGAACGTGATATGCCAGGACAGTTAGCTGTAAATTCTGATTCACTCATACTGCTTCTCGATGCCTAATTTAAATTTAAATTTAAATTTAGCGCTTTAAAAGTGGATTAGTGATTGAAGCGACTGAGTGAACGCTTAGTGAACAAAAAATAAAAAGAGATTACACATCGCACAGCATATAATATCTCATTCTTTGAAGTCGTGATCTATTTTGATCATGTTCTCATCATGCTTATGATCTTTATTCACACACTACCACTCTCAATTGCTTCAAACAATTTACAGGACGAAAAAACAGCGAGTTTCACCACAAAATTGTAGCCATTTTAGACACTTTAGTTCGAACTATGATTTTTCATTTAATTATCATGAAAGATATCAACCATACTCTAATCTTAACATATGTCTTTCATCCCGGAAGAGTCAGCGCTTGCAAGCATTCATATTACTATATAATTTTTATGATTCCTTAGGAAAAAGGTTAAACAGTATATTAATAGAGATCTAGTATATTAATAGAGATCGCATAATTAGCTAGTAAGGTCTGATTCTCTAACGTATAGAATAAGCCAACGCCTGGAACACGTTACAGTGTGAATTACAAGAGAATGAGAAAGAGAGAATTAGGAGAATTAAAAAGTAGGCAGTACTTCGAAATTTAAAGTTGTCTATACATGTTTAGACTTAGCAATAATATTTAACGAATATTAGACGAAATTAAATAATAATAAACAATTAAACAAAAAGTGTACCAATTCTTTTATTGTTTTATATTGTTGTTGTTACTTATGCTCACTTGTCTGACAGCAACATCAGCCCAAGCCCACGAAACTCCTCATGGCAAGCAGCGCTCAAGATATGCCTCTCGTTGGCAACAGCCTTGAGCACCTTATGTCCCTATCACATATGTTTCCTCTACGAGGGACACGACGTCGGAAGGGACAATTCTCAGAACCCGCACATTTTCACGAAACCTACGTAGCTAGGTTACCATTTTCATTTACTACAAAGACTTGAACTGCAAACAGTAATCGATTATCGCTCAGATAGGGATCACGTGATCCTTCAGAAGCAGAACTTTCGTCTGATTCACCCGAGATAGAGCTGCAGCCAAAACATTTTCTGTGAGGTTTCCGAAAATCCCGTGTAGCCAGTACATTGTTTCCGTAGCTAGGTGGAACTTCGCTTCCAGCAAAGCTGTTTTTTGTAGGAATTCTCTCGTTTAAACCACTGTGACTAGAATCTCGTTTCTTAGAAAAGTCCCGTCTAGCAGGAACCGTTACTAGATATGATAACCTCTTTACAGGTGATAAATTTTGAAGGAGAGCACCCCGGAAATACGTATCCGAGGGTCTCCCACGGTCTCCCCTTCCACCAAACCACATGAGAGGACTTTTGGCTCTCCACATATTTAGAATGCCGCCGTGCCGCACCGACAATATACACTTACAAACATCCATGCCCTCTCCGGTATTCTAGCCCCGGCCCTTTGGCACGATAGTCAACGACCCTAACTATTGTAACGGTTGGGCGGCTTATTGATTTATTGTACGGCATAATTACTGTAAAACGTTGCACAACAAAGAGCAGTAAAGTTGATAAATTAGTTCATGAAATCAATCAAAACTTCACTGTAGGCTATTTCGTGTAAAATCGATGTCAAACATTAGTGAACATTGGTCACCTGACTGCTTTCACGCGACATACATTTTTTTTCTCTTTGCCTTTTGTAATGTAAGATTTTATGATATTTATGCATGCCTTTTCTGTTAATTGTTTATCAAACAGTTTTCAGTACTTTCTAATTAAACAAAGCAAAATATTTATTATATTTGATATAGGTGCGATTTAAATGTCAGATTTATATCCGTACGCGTGATTATTGTACGTATATTCCTACGTGCGATCTAAAGGTCGCATGGGATATTTTACAGGTGTGTTTAAGATTATGTTACTATTTATTCATGGATTAATCTCATGAACAGACGGTGTATATGATCTGCGTTCCTTATCTCTGGATGTAGAAGAAAAGGCTCAACAGATTTTTAATCATGAGTAATAGTTACAAAACCATACTCTTGATTTAATGAATCACTGATATTCGAAATGCATTTTTCTCAGGTATTCGAAATAGATAGATATTCGAATATATTTCACTGATATTCGAAATGCATTTCGTTTTTTATTTTTCATGTTTTATTCAGGAATTTTGAGCAAACCGAACTCTTCTTCTGAAGATTTTACAGTTTAAGACAACACCCAGAAATTTTTGCTCAAGATTTAGACAAAATATAACATATAGCCATCAGTTTTATTAACCATCGAGGCGTGAAAACATAAAGATGTTCACATTGCATTTTGCATATAAATTTTCAACATATAGCTACATTAAGAAGAGGCTTTTATTCCAGAATGAATAATTAAATAATAATTTCTGAATCATTTCTAATCTTATTACTAAACTTGCAAGTGTCTTACTTTATAAATTTATAAATTAAGTTACTCAGATTGTGATCCAAGGAACACTAACCCAAGTTAGCTTCTCTAGGTGGTTCCTGAAATTCGTTTTACTCCGTAACATATTTTAGCCTTATCTCAGCAAAATAAGAAATAGTGTAATATATAAGAAAATCCAACGTGCAAGAAAAACTTCTTCCATAGAAAATAATAAATTTGAAATTGTGGTATGGAATTGAACGCATAGAAACCTTTACAAACCGTACTCTTATTTACATTTATGAAAACCTGGCAATCTATCGAGATCGAAATTCGAATACAAGGAAAATCAATGAAGAAACATTTGGACCATTTATTTTGAAAGTGGTGTAAGTGTATTTAAAAAAATTGAGATATCACATAATTTACTTATAAGCTAGTGTTCACATTTTATTTATAAACAATTCACAGTTAGTATTTTAAAATATCCATGTGCTTTGATCAATTTAAATTTCATCAACAAATGACACTGCGAACGACTGACTGCGAAAATGATGTAAGAACATTTTTTTAGAATTACTGTTTATGCACTTATAAGAGTGAGATAAACTTGAGAAAAGTTGTTATATTAAATTAAATTTAAACCATGATATTTTACGTATATGTATTAACCTGAAATGTCAGAAGATTTTATTTCCTGGTTTGGCAAGAAAAAATTATTCAAGAATTGGTTGTTGCCTAATGAAAACAGTATCTAGGTTTAAGTTCGCGATAATGATAAACTTCTCATTAAATGCTTTAACAATAAGTAAGTCTTTTTAACTTTGAGAATAAAAAAAAAATTATTTTTGCTATTATATTTTATAACAAAATCATACTAAAACACATTGCATTTCAAGTAAAATCCAATCTTTGATTATTGAAATTAATTGATTTTCACAATTGAATAATTATGAAAGTGGTATAAGTCCATTTACGACCCAGAAAAAATATATTATTTTTGTTAAATTCAAATAAAAATCAATTATTTAATCAAATTGTATATTTCTAAATTCGTTGAAACATTGCCAATTTTAGTACAATATATTTATATTGTTTAATTGACTAAAATTCTAACCTTTACATATCTCGAAAGAAGGAAACATGGACTTACACCATTTTCAAAATAAACAATACATTTGATGTCGACTGACAGAATGACGGCCTAGTTATTAAAGCAGTGAAACCCGGATATTTTGCTACGAATACTATTTCCACTAGCTGAGTAAAGTGGCTTTATAATCTTATAACTTTTTTTTAATGGCATTCAGCGAAATTTCCAATTATTGGTAGTTTGACTACAAAGTTGGCTGCAAGGACTTTCGTGGTTTTCCCATGTGTAAACAATAACTGGAGCTATTTTCCTCTCAAAGGCGGCAACGAAAGCATTCCATATTTTGGGTTAAGATATTTATGACATGTTTTGCCTTAATTGATAAATTTAAACTCTGTGAACACTTATTACTGGTGTATGTATAAATAACGTTAATAACATAATTATAACTTGTTCCTGAGATATTCGCAAGTGCTTCTGTTGAAAGTTGCATTGCCGTTAACATCAAAACATTTGGGTTCTAAATTAATGTCAAATAAATTACGTAAATTTATTTACTTTTTAAAGATCCATTTTCTCCTTTAAAATAAGAAAATGCATTGAGGATTTGCGCTTCCTAATTTGCTTGCATTTGTATAAGTATTATAATGCTTCTCTCCTGTAATATATTTTATGTGCAAAATTTAGTGGGATTTTTCTTGAAAAAATAACTTATATTTAAACTGAAAATATTGCAATACGAAAAACTGCGAATATAATTTGTATTGTTCTTGTGTATTTTTCAACTACATATTGCCGCTGTTACTCAGTAATTTTTAATGACATACCTGAATTTTTAATGAACTTTCGCCAGTAATAACAGGCGGAAGTTCTTAATCTTATTAAATCTCTGAGCTCGCGCTTTTATTAATATTTTAAAAAGCAAAGCGAATAAATGCTACATACAAAGAAAGCTATTGTATAAAGAGAAGAATGAGTACATAAAGAAAACACATTTTTATGTTGCTGTTTGAATGGAACCTCAACACAAACATATGCATAAAATTTGCCTTGAAAGAGGGATTAACTAATAAATTATTGCTATTTTTGCTTTCGTATTCCTCGGTAATATTTATTAAATTGTTAAAACAAAACAACAGGGATAGTAATTAACTGCTTTTGCAGTGAATGATTAGATTTTTCTTTCTCGATGAAGATTAAATATTTATAATAAATTTGTTATTTTAAATAAATTTATTTTACGCTCTAACTTTTAAACATTTTGTATATGCGATTAAATCAATGGTAAGGAATGTGGTGTTTCCGTCAGTAAACCACGTGAACATCTGGAAGATGTGCATTATTAGGTAAAGCAAAATATCTTCTTTCAAAAGAAAATGATGATATAAGTTAAGAAATCTTTTCTGGGTAAGGTGTCTGTAATATGATTCTACATTCTTAGATAAAATAAACGACGCACCAAGAAGATATAAAGCAAATTGGACACAAATTGATATGCATATGGGTTTCCACGGAAAATGCAAAATTTTACATTTTGGCTGCCAATAAATGAACGGTTGTCGTTACAGCGCATCTGATCTCCCCAACTGGCAGGATATTTAAGAGGAGAAATAACGATTCCAGGTCATAAATTCTTCACGAATTTCATTCCGTGTACTCTGGTAAACAGTAACTATGCCTCGCATACAGGTGCGCGAACGATATGCTCAGATGTCAGAATTCGAGAGAGGTCGTGTAGTTGGGCTCAAAGAAGCCGGTTGGTCTTATCGGCGAATAGCTCGACATTTGAGCAGGAGCGATGCCACTATTAGGCGATGTTGGCAGGAATGGGTGAGCCATAGCCGCACACAGCGTCAAGGGGGAAGCGGTAGGCCTAGAGAAAAGACAGAACGTGAAGACCGAGCAATCTTCAGAGCGGCTCTCACAGCCTCAGATGCATCATTATCATCGATTGCACGTGGAACTAGTGCTTCAGTGACCATAAAGACCATTCATAGACGACTCTCAGAAAGGGGGCTGAGGTCACGGCGCCCCTTGCGCCGACTACCATTGACCTCTGTGCAACATCAAGCCCGTTTGCAGTGGTGTTGGGCTCATTCAGAGTGGAATGTCACTGACTGGAGTAGAATAGTCTTCAGTAATGATTCCCGCTTTGAACTGAGACCCTATGACTGGCGAAGGCGAGCCTGGAGACGCCCCGGACAGCGATGTTATACCAACCTGACTGTCTTTCGGCAGACTGTTCGACAACCAGGAGTGATTGTCTGAGGTGCCAAGCACAGCGGTACGTCAACGACGTTCTAAGGCCCATTGTGTTGCCCTTCATGGTCACGCCACCCTGGGCTTATATTTCAGCAAGATAATGCCCGCCCCCACACTGTACATGTTTCTACTGCTTGCCTTAGTGCTTGCTGAACATTACCTTGGCCAGCAAGGTCGCCGGATCTCTCTTCTATTGAGCGCGTTTGGAGCATTATGGGCAGGACCGTCCAACCAGCACGGGATGCTGACGATCTAACGCTCCAGTTGGACAGAATTTTGCACTATATCCCTCAGGAGGTCATCCGCAACCTCTATCAATCGATGCGAAGCCGAATAACTGCTTGCATAAGGGCCAGAGGTGAACAAACGTGTTAGTGACTTTTTCACTTTGTGAATCTCTCTCACTTCAATAAATCATCCAATTTTTTTCAAACTGTAATCATTTGTTTTTCTGTACATGTACATGACTTCTATCGATTTTCGTCTAATTCGGATAACTCCTTCTTGGTGCGTCGTTTTTTTTATCTAAGAGTGTATAATTTTAAACTAAATCAGTGGACTGTGTAAAGAACACTAACAACTGTATTACGGAAATTACTACATTCTGTACTGCTACGTGTTGCCCAAGCAGAAGAAACCAGTTGCCAGGTGAGAGTTTCTGTCTCCCCATAATAAGTGGCGCTGTATTCTAACTTAACAGTATCAATTAAAAAGAAATGAAAAACTAACCTTTTTATAATGTGAAGTACATTGGGTATTGCAGTCTTTCAGATGCCTGATTAAATACGTTGGTTAGTGAAACACTGATAATTACATCTTAAGAAATGAATCAGATGAGCTAGAGGAAACACTGTCGGTCACATGATCTGTTTTAATAAAATTATACAGAATTTCTGTTCTATGTCTCTGTAATTATACAAAATTCTGTTCTTTGAGCCTTCTGCAAAAAGAATACTAAATGCTCTTCAACCTAATAAACACCATCTGAGAAAACTGGGCTTTGAAGTATGGAAGATTTGGTCTGAAACGGAAAAGGAAGAAACAGCATTTTATGATTTAATACAACCAAAGGGAAACTGCTAATTTTGGAAATCGCATAAAACTTCACTTATGGCATTTTTTTTAAATAAGTCGGTATAAGTAATATTATTACAATAGAATCAAATTTGGATAGTTGATTTTACATTTAATGTTTACCTGACTCAAAACATAATTGTTGGAAATCTGTTATCCAAAGTTTAAGCATTTGTGGTTCGTTTTTCAATATTTGTATGTCCATCCGTGGAAGCAGCGTCTTAAATGCATTTGGTTCAATCTTTGGGCGCATGAGTCATCTCTCAGTGGCGTTAAATATCCTATTGTCTTCAAGAAATTTCAGTTAAGATACGTTATGCAATTTTGATTATCTGATACTGGATGCACTTTTGTTTGACTAATTTATCTATGAGAACTGTTTCTTTCAATGTATTTTGTTTTATTACAGGACCCTATTATACGGATCCGAGAAACAATTGAAATGAAATATTTAGTTACAATTATTAGAAAGAAATTTTATATTTTATCTTTAGAAAAAAATATTTTTAGTATTTTGTCACGCTATTTTTGAAAGACAAATTTCTAAGTGAACTATATAGACACGGAAAATATATTAGATTTTATCTTTAATCTTTTAAGTATCCAAGTGTTGTCCTATCATAACACTTTTCGGAAATAAATACCCTTGTAGTGGTTTTGAAGTTCAAAGATAGTATTCTATTTGTGCTAGCAAGTCGGCATCTATCATCAAACTATCGCTTCAAGAATCGTTATCGTTTCGTCCAAGCCCTTGGTGGTAGTTGTTGGACCATTTCTGCCTTCTTCGCTGCTGGGAGTTCAAGGGTGAAGGACGGGCTTCGGCCTGTCACTTCACCGACTGTCTCTTCACCTACCACCTCGTTTCATGATGCACGTTTAACTCTCCTGAAAAGTCCGATGATATGGTTCCTGATTTATAGAAAGCCAACTGTAGTTTTTTATTGAATATATTCATTCTATATGGAGTTTCTGAAAATTTATCCAGGATGGAATGATGTTTTTTAAGCAAGAATCATGAATGATCTCATTGTGCAATATAAGACTCATCCATCGTCTATCGCCACGTGGTGCATTGCTCTAAATTAATTCACTGGTAGAAGCTTCAAAATCATAAGAAATTTCTTGATAAGTATATTGCTGGTCTACATATATTTTCGATTCCAGGTTTTTTGTGATTTATAGAAAGCGATGCAAGACGATTGTGATCTCAAATGTATCGGTAAACGAATGGACGTTCTGCATTTATAGTAGGACTATAGTTATGATCTGATTATTTAATTTTCTTGTTTTATTTGTGTGAGCTCAGCAGTAAAATTTTTGATTGGAAAAATAAATAGAGTGAATTGTAGATGATTAACTTGTATTTTCTTCTTCAACAATCACAACGTCTGGGGTAAGTACATTATTTTGTCATCCTCTGTAGGTCACATATTTTATCCTTATCATTCGGGTTATTGCGGAAACAACGTGATGTACTCTTGATCACAGGTTATAATCCTATACTGGGTGATTGGATTTCTTCATTCTTATTCACGGTTTATCGCTGATAAAATTAATATTCAAAATTTTGGTTATCACTTATACACCAGAATAATTATTATTAATATTTCTCATAACCTACTGAAATTAACACAATTTTCATTACATAAGAAATTAAAATATATAAGTATTTTTAGTACATATAATAATTTCTACTACACTATTGAAAGTTTTAGACTGTAAATTTTTCGTTGAACTTCACATTTTAGTAAAAGCTATGAAGTAGGAATGGTTACGGTTTCCGAAATGTACGAGTATCTCACTACATTTTACAATGATTATTTTTTAATTTCTCAATAGAAATATTAAAAAAATATATTTTGCACTTATTTTTTCCCAGTGGCAACAGAGCTGCGCGTTGGAGATAAAAATGCTTAATTTCGAAAAGCATTGCTACTGCTCGCTTTCAAATCGTAGAGCCTGTTAATCAGAAATTTGTAAATTTTACGAATTATTTTTACGAAATTTAATTAGTTTGTTTTTTGTTCGCGTTATTGATTTCTGATCATATATCATCAATTTTTTTCCACATTTAATCTACTAAAATTGAATATAGCTGAAATATTGGAAGGAACTTGAGCTTTTACGACCATTTGATTAGAAAGACGAAAATCATTAAAAATTGCGTGCCATTGTTGCGATGTAATGAGAGAGAATGAGTTTACTTTCTATAGAAACTTTTATTTGGGTTCCATATCGCATCAGCCTGAAAAATGTATGGCTGTGAATTGTATTTTTTGCATCGTTATTAGAGAAGGATTATAGCGGTATCGTTCTCTCTGTTGTTAGATGCATTACTCTCATTCTGACTTAACTCTCATCAGATACTTTCGCTAGTAAATGAATAAATAAAAGCGTTTAATCAACATAAATTAAATCAGACAGAGAATACTTCCAACACGAAGTCAGCCTTCGCAGATTGTCTTATTTGTAACGGGTAAAATCTCTGTAATGTATGCAACATTACTGACAAAATTCTAAATTACAATAGACTAAATAACATTAACCGGAAAGTATTTTTGCTGTTGACGGAAATATATTGGATAATGCACTCGAAACTGAAGCACAACATTTCTTTTGAAACAAATATAAATACTGACCTTTTTCGAAAAATGGGAACTGCTTCCCATATTTATGCCTCTGAAGAAATTTGTTGCTTTGCCGTAGAACGGAACCCAGAGAAAATGACATATACTAATTGCAATCTACTTTAAAAATTGCATACGTTCTTGTACATTTATTTCTGAATAAAATTTCTGTTTGATCAATTTATATTGAAATTAGACATTTCTAAAACTATTGATTATGTAGTTATAATAGGCAATACTCTAAATTTTCATACGTGGATGTGTTCGCAAATAATCAAATGTTGGAGAATTAAAAAGAGGCATTCTATTTTCGCCTTGTAGTAAAATGCTTTCAAAACGGCTGCAAAAAACATAACTCCTTTTTGGCATTTTGAGTAAGTAATGCTTTAAAATAAATATCTAACTGATGACATGTAAGAAGAGGGAATATTCATATTAAAGCCGTATGCGCATTTCAGGTAAATTACTTTTTGCGGAATGATAAAAAAAAAGAAAAAAAGAAAATAAACTGGATACTACACTAAACCGCTAAAATATCATCAAACGCGCTTTTTCCTCCCTCTCGCAGTTCTCGAAAAGCAGACGTAGGAACAACTCAGCACGACATTTTTCGCAGCATCCGTCGGTGCAATAACGACGGCAGAAAGACAAGAGGAAAACCTAGAGGGGGCGGGAGAAATTTTCCTTTCCCATTTTGGAATATTTCGCATCTCGAGAAGTAAGAGCAGTTTTGTCGAAAACTTTCTTGCCTGTCTTCCGCTCTCAGATATCTTTAGAGTGGGAAAGTAAATTGATAGACTTTGCCGTAAAATTTTCTTTTGTTTTATAGCTGAAATGAAAGAGTTGGAAATACGAAACAGGAAGACTTCACCAAGCATAAACTGCAATAATTTACTTCAGGGAAGTTCTGAATAGGCACTATTAGCAAATTAAAATGTTATTTTAAAGTTGTACTCATTATTAATATCAATTCGAGATATAAGCATTTTTAATGAACTGAATGCAAAATTTAAAATTAAGAAAAACAGCAGCATTATTTTTGCTTACATTTTTGTTGTGTAGATTCTTTAAGTATTATTTTACAATGCTTAATGATTTTACTAATGTAGAGTGAGCAGTGAAAAATTATGTCCATGTTTGAGATGTAATTCTTAAATTATGCTGTTGTTTAAACTCTTTCATTTGACTTGGGTAAAGTTATTTTAAGTCAGCAGAAAGCGTGTACAGCAATATGCAGTTTCTGCGTTCTCACAGACGGAGAATTTTGGGGTCAAGGGTCGGCGGCCAGCTGAATTTTTTCGTTCCCTCATCTTGGGGAGGGACGAACATGTGTTTTTCTCGTTCAAAGGCGAACAACTCTAGCAGCGACGATTCTTGATAGAATTATGGGTTCAAAGTGTTTAGGACTTGTCTGAAGAGTGGCAAGGTTAACGGATTTACGATGTAAACATCCATTGGTTTTGCGCGTGAAAATTGGGACTTGTCACTATGAAAAGAGAGGTCTGAGTTTTCTTCGAATTTTGGTTAATATTAATTGCTCTGGTTCTAGTCGTTAGAGAGGGTTATTGTTTTGTATAGGATGGGTGAATTTTAATATTATGGATTTCTTGAACCAATAGTAATTATAGAGGCGGTCCAATTTTGAGGTTCCCGAGTTTCTAAAAATCTTCGCACACGGAGATATTTGAAGATTTGCTGATATTTTCGAGACTATTTTTGAGGAGAGGGAGAGGCCCGGTGGCCTCCCTCCCGGGGCCGACGCCGTCCGCTGTACGTTTGCGGGTGTAGGGTATTATAGTGGCGAGAATTTGTCCGAAACCGTTGCGTGCCCCTATCGTTGCATCGTCGGTGAAATTGACTGAAATCTTGCGTCTACGTCCAATTCTGAGACGTTGGGTTCTGTTTAGTCGCTGATGTGTTTTCCCTTTGGAAAAAAATCGTGCTTGAAAGAAAATGGAAGGCGGCTCCCTTTTGTTTTTTTCTTGCCGGCATCGTAATCTGTGAACATCGAAAGAATGGTTTTTCCCTTTCGGAAAGAAAGGTGTTTTAAAGCTCACATTGAAGCTCCTGATTACTATGGAGAACATAGAAAATGGGTCGACCACCCAGTTTGTATTTTTCCTGCCGTTATCCTCATCTTGGAACTGGAAAGAAATGGGAAGGCTGCTCCTTGACTGAGTACAGTGCTGGATTATGAAATGTATTCCACCGTTGGAAGGAGCTATTTGTTAGTCGAAAGTTTTCCACATTTAGTGCTATGGAGCAGACATATGGTTTTCTACGATTTCAAGAAATGGTCAAACAGTTCCTCGGGTCCCACAGTTGGTAGTCTAGGCGCCTTTTCCGTGAGTGATTTTTTTTCCTCTCATTATGTTTATTACTAATGATTTAACTAATTTGAGGGAGCGATTTTTATTTTTTAAATGTTTAACTGTCATGTGTCATCACTTAAATTTTAATTAAGGGAGAATAAATGTGTGATTCTATCAAGAAATTTAATTATATCTGTATGTCCGAAAATAAATATACTGAGGTATCACAGGTAAAGTTCTTCTAAATTAGCTTTTCATGTGATCTTAAATTTCTTGAGTAACTACTTAAAATAATCGTAATTGTAAAGTGTTTATTAAGATTTTGGTAGTATCTATTATTTAAAACTGCACTAGATTCCTTGACGAAGTTCACAGTGATAGTTGGCAGGTCGTGTACATACAAAAACACTCAACATACGTGCAGAGTTTTGTTGGAAGGTGGCCACCCCCATTACTCCTGCTGATATGTGAACGTTACACATAGAGCCCCTCAACTCTCGCAAATTTGAAAGAACGGAATTCTTGAACCTAACGCACGGGGGCACTTTTGCGTTAGTGGTAGAGAATTCGACTCGCATTAAACAGACACAGGATTGAATCCCAAGGTCATTATCATCTTCAAGGGCATGAGAAACTTGTGCGTTGCAGCACTTTTCACTGGTGCTAATAGATGGCGACATGACCAACTACTTACTCGAAGACTCCAAGGTCTCTAGCACCACGCGATCGCTATGCTGGCGATCCGAAAAACTACAAACACTTCCCTCCACTAAGAACAAATGACAAAATACGTCACACACTCCAATGCGCTCCTTCACACACGCTCCAACCCATAACCTAACAGGCGACACGCATGCCAACAAACGGGATTTCTCAACGATGCTCCAACCACGAAGGGATCCAATTGAGCACGTCCATACACTGCCGTCATCACCCACCAAACGTAACAATCAATCACATCAATGCACTAGGCTCGCAATCATGACCAAAAACTGAACTTCTCATATCGCATCAGAAATGCTGTGTAGCGATCTCGAGAGTTACTCATTGCTCGCAAATTTGAAAATTTAAAATTCTTGAATCTAGCGCACAGGAGCTCTTTTGCGCAAATGGTAGAGCATTCGACCCTCATTAAACCAACCCAGGATCGAATCGCGGATGAAAACACCACGGCGAAAACAACGCAAGGCGAAAACGTCGTGGTAAAAAATATCGTGGAAAAAAATAAAGCAAAGCGAAAACGTCGCAATTCTAAAACATCGTGGTACAAAACATCGTCGTCGAAAATGAAGCGGTTAAAAAAGTTCGCAACTTAAAAACATCGCCGTCGAAAATACCGTAATAAAAATTAAAGTACCTACAAATCATCGCATGACGATAACATCGCAGACATGCGTTTTTCAGGCTATAACTGTAAAATTTAATGATTGTTTAATTATTGTAAAAACTCGTATAATGATTTGTAGATGGAAAGAAGGATAATTTTCTCTTTCATATTTTTTATTGACTAATAAATATTTGCTGAAAATGTAAAATGGAAACATAAGCATAGAAAATTAACACAACTTATAGCACTTAATTTTAAACTGGCATAGTTAACTAACAAAGGTCATTAATAAATTATTTTTTATGAAGTTTTACTGGTAATTTTTCCTGAAAAGTATAATCTAAAAAAGAATAGGAAAAGAAAGATAAGATAAGTAGCTGCATGAACTTATGCATAAAAAATTGCTAAGTTAATTATGATACTATTTTCTTCACTTTTGTTGATCTGATACTCTTATAATGAAAATTATTTCTTGTTTTGTTTAAATTTCTTGCTTTTTAAAAATTCATAAGAAGAATTCATGAACGAAAGCGGAATTATCCTTCTTTTCACCTTGGTCATAAATCATTATGCGAATATCTATTAACAATTATTAAAGCCTGAAAAACGCATGTCTGCGATGTTATCGTCATGCGATAATTTCAGATACTTTATTTGACGATGTTTGTAAACTGCGAAGTTTTTGAACCGCTTTATTTTCGACGACGATCGGGGAGGGAGAGATAAATTGTTTCCTTTGGATATATTTCTATTTTGGATACTTTTTTATTTTTCTAATTTTCCTGTGCATAATCTGTTAGCGTACGCTTCGATGTATATTGCACATATTACATAGTATTAAAAACTATTTTTATTTTAACCTATCTTTACTGAAGTAAGCTTTGGTATTATCTGTTAATTATACAAATATAAAACATGAAAGAAAAGTAATGACTTTAATTCGGTAATAGTTCTTTCAATTTAATTAGTTCCCTTTTCTTCCTTAAAAGTAGAAATCATCATAATATAATTTATAATAACTTTCTGAACTGACTCTTTCAAAATTTATCCGTTTCATGCTTGCTAATCGTTCTGCAATGCAATAAGCTCTCATCTAATCAGGTTAAGAAATTTGATCTACAGTCTGTTTATAATAAGAAAAGCTCTCGTCAGTAAGTCTGCAGCTGTCTGTTGCCGTAGAAACGAGCCTTGACCCACTTTCCGTTGGGTTGTCTTGAAGACGAATGATAACTCTTTTCCCCTAAGCCAACGGTCGCCAAAAACAAAATAAGAATAAAGCAATCCTAGGTTAGCCCCTGTTTGAAATATACTAGCCCTCTTGCTATAGCGATCGCTACTCACCAGACACTGTGGCGGGAGATGTTCTTCTAGTAGACAGACAGCATATATCTCGCAGTTTGCTGTTGCAGACCCCTTTTTTCTCTGCATCTTCTTGCTGGTGCTATAGCCGCCCATCGTTCTATGCTTCGCTCTCTCGTCTATTGTCTCAAGAGGTGAAACGCTACAGAAAAGTGTGGGCTATATACCGCTCCTGTATGATGATGTGTAATGTGTCACAAAATCAGTTATCAAGAAATGAAATTATATGTTGAATTTAGCCACCTCTACCTGCAAGTCTGTCATTCCATCTACTCATTCCATCTTTGGCCTAAAATCTCTGAAACGGAAAATTCCCATACTGCAGATGGAATAATATCACTGCTTGCTAAATCAAAACAGTCAGTAAATTTCTTATTATGTTTACTGTTAATACTATTATTTTGCTATATCAGAATTCTAATCTAATTTCTTTATCTATTTTATTATCTTTATTCGAATATGCTGCTTCAGAAAATCGATTTCTATCATTCTCATTTTTGTCTTTTTTTCCAATATATATTTTTAGATGTGTAGCGAATTACACTGGGATTTGGGTTTACATAACACTATCAAAACAATTTATCAAACTAACTTTTTTATGTTTAGTGTCTTGTTACTTTTTTTTCTTTTCAAGGGATAATGGCGCGACTTACTTGTTGTTTATATTTAATGGAGAATTCTGTCGTCACGTACCGACAAATAAATAAGAAGGAAAAAATGTCGAGGCTAAGGCTGAAATGTTATTTTTTAATACACTCTCTATTTTTTTAATATATTTAGTTTCTTCTGTACTTTATAACTAAATTTTTAGTATTCCAATAAGTTCTATTTTATCAACTTCTTATTAATTCTCTTAATTCTAATCAGTTTCATTTCAGTATCATTTTGATCACAGCTTCTTTAATTATAATTGATTTTTTGGCCCTCATAAAAATGCTTTTCATGTCAATATGTATAAATTAAGCAATATTTTAATACACCTGTAGAATCATCAGGTTATATCGAAGCAGGAGACATGAAAAATGAACAATAATCTCTCCAGACTTCGAGCCTAGACCTCTTGATTACGCGGCGAGTGCGCTACCGTTACACCACGAAGGCCTGCTGGAAAGGAAGGAGAAACTTTTTAAAGGGCGAGTGGGGATTAGGGGACCCAAACGCCAAATTCTGGTGGTGACAAATTATTGTTCACCTTCTTTTAGTTCGGGCGCCATTGTAAAGTCATTAGGATTTTTTGAAGCAGGAAACATAAAAAATGTACCATGCCCTCCCCGGGACTCAAACCTGGCCCTTTGGGATGCGCGTTCAGTCTGTTACAGATGCATACCGAAGGCATGCAGAAAGGAGGAGAAAATATCTTATAAAGCATTTTTCCTTACAATGGTTTACTCAGAGAAATTATTGATCTAAATAAAATTTCATTTACTGATATAAAGATAAAATAGATGGACGATAGGTTGCGCAAAATTAAGTAAGTATGAGCATTTCTTTTCGAGAGGGAACCATTCAAAAATAATATATATATATTTTATATTCATTATGTAACAAAAATGAAGTCCGAATATAATATATAACTAGTAAATGAAAATCTAATACGTAATTTCTTTAAAATACACATAAAGCTGCAGAATAGGGCTTTCTAGCTTAAATATACAGATATAGACTG
>KK114652.1:672923-707688 GCA_000611955.2 Stegodyphus mimosarum
ATCTGTATATATATATATATATATACTAGCAGAAGTACCCGATGGTGGTTAATTTAGATTGAGAGTAATGTATCTAACAACAGAGAGAACGATACCACTATAATCCTTCTCTAATAACGATACAAAAAATACAATTCATAGTCATACATTTTTCACTCTGATGCGATATCGAACCCATATAAAAAGTTTCCATAGACAAATGAACTAATTCTCCCTCATTATATCAGCAACAATGGCACGCAGTTTTTTAACTATTTTCGTCTTTCGAATCAAATGGTCTTAAAAGCTCAAGTTCCATCCAATATTTCACTTATGTTCAATTTTAGTCAATTAAATGTGACAAAAAATTTATCATAATGGATCAGAAAAAAACAAACAAGCATTCTTCCATATATATGGATAGATAGTTTTTGTAAAACTTACAAATTTTTGATTAGCAAACTCTACGATTTGCAAGGGAACAGTAGCAACACTTTCCGAAATAAAGCATTTTTATCTCCAACGCGCGACACTGCTGCCACCCGAAAAATTAGTGCAAAAATTAATATTTTCGGAGTTTTTAATAAATATGTCGGCTGATTAAATTCGTACCCAGTCGAAATGGTCTCCCACGAATTTTTGGAATCGGGAATAATGCATTTAATGTTTGGCAACGTTATTTTTATCGCGTTGTAAAGCTTAGAAATTTTTTATTAACAAACTGTAGGATTTGAAAGCGAGCAGTGGCAACAACTTTCGAAAAAAAGCAGATTTTTATTTCCAGCACACGAGACTGTTGCCACTCGGAAAAATAAGGACAAAAATTATTGTTTTCCCGTATTTTTAAATAATGTCTCTGATTTTAGCTACGTTTGGTTTTCGAAAAAGAGGACGGGACGTAGAAGAGAATTGTAGAAAGTTTAGTGACGATAGCTGTAGGAGTGACTGAGTTATTAGAGGACAAACTAACAGACATTGTTCTTTATATATATATATACTAGCCGCTGCGCGGCCAGCCTTCGTCTGGCTTTTAAGTGTACCGGAAAAATGCCTAAAGGGAACACCAAACATTAAATTTGAAAACTGAACAGAATTTTACTCTGCAGAACAATTTTATCGAAAAAGAAACAAACAACAACGGAAAAAAATTCAGTTAAAAAGGCATTACACATAAAAAGCATACAATGAAATAAGCAATATCCCTTAATACAAATATTACTCATCCTAATAAATAAATTAACCAACTTCCTTTTGCAAAATCTTAACAACTCAAATGGTATAAACAGATTAAGAACTTAAACAGATTAAAAAATATCATGCAAAACTTTTTTATAATTAAAATTATATATAATTAAAACATAATATTACAATGAAACAAGCAATATCCCTTGATGCAAATGTTAATTATCCTAATAAAGTAATTAAACAATTTACCGTTGCAAAAAGGAACAACTTTTTAATTTCTTAAACTTTTCAGTCTCTTAAAAACAGTAACATAAGAAATACGATGAAAAAATTGTTGCCAAATCGAAATTTTTAAAAGAATGAAACTATTCAAAATGATGCAATTTCATCAAAAATCTATCCACAACAATAAGAAAGGAAAATTGTTGCCAAAACTACATTTTAAAATATCTGAGATGTGAGAAGTGTATTCGGAAGCTTCATTTAAAAAATTTTAAAAAAATACAAAATATTCTTATTTTTCCAAAATTCCTTTTTTTAAAAGGAGTCGAAAGGATTAAAGTTCAACGTGTCCAAAAATCAAAGGAAAATAAACAGAACATGTTTTAAAATAAGTTTTTTTAAAAAAAAATTCCGCTGAAAAGGTGTTAAGCTCACCTTCCTAAATAAATTCGTATTTAATCGATTTATTGAAATACAAAATTTATTTTAAGTTCGTAAAATAGCTAAGTGTCTACGCTTTACGACGATGTAAAAATGAAATGTATAGAGTGAAATCTCGCTTTCCTGTAGCCCATTATATCACAAAATGACGCGATTTGGTCACAAAACATAAAATAAAAAAATTCGAATTTCGAAAAAATCGGTTCGAGGTGCACTGGCTCTTGTGTATGTACACCCATGTACCGAATTTCGTGGCCCTGGGTCTACTAGCTTACTCGCAACACGAACGAAACACACACACACACAGACTCTTTGTTTTATTATATGTAGAGATAATTCATTTTACGATATTTTTATTTTTAAAATCGTGCACTAAAGACTTATCTGTGCGAGACTTTATCACGTCGGCGTAACTGCATAATTTTTTTAGTACGGGGAGTAAATAATGTATATGTTTTTTAATTTTCTGTTTTTAATTTTCATTTCTTTTTATTCTGTATTTTAGTTTTATCTTTAAATACTCAAAAGGTCACACGGAACGAAATGTGATAATGATCCCTTGGACTATTCAGTTTTGATATTTCAGTTTATTACTTCTTGAAAAGCAAGTCAGGAACATAAAAATATTCACAATCAGTAGTGTATTATAAATTTTAATGTTATTGGTATATCCACTTATCGAAAATTCTCGAAAACAGTAAGACATCGACTGTAATTTTGATTAAGAATTTCAAACTGTAATATGTTTCTTTATACAATTTTTATCCTCTTCCTGGGATTGTTTAATATACTTCTATTAAATTATTAATTTAAGTGTTTTATATGATACTTTTTATTTATGTAATTCAGTTCTCCTTGTTTAGTGTTGTAAAAAATATTTTATATATAGTAAAAATACTTAAATATATTTTAATTTCTTATGTAATTAAAATTGTGTTAATTTCTGTAGGTTATGAGAAATATTAATTATAATTATTCTAGTGTACAAGTGATAACCAAAATTTTGAATATTAATTTTATCAGCGATGAACCGCGAATAAGAATGAAGAAATCCAACTACCCAGTATAGGATTAAGACATGTGATTAAGAGTACATCACGTTGTTTCCGCAATAACCCGAATGATAGGGATAAAATATGTGACCTACAGAGGATAGCAAAATAAAGTACTTACCCCAGACGTTGTGATAGTTGAAGAAGAAAATACAAGTTAATCATCTACAATTTACTCTATTTATTTTTCCTATCAAAAATTTTACTGCTGAACTCACACAAATAAAACAAGAAAATTAAATAATCAGATCATAACTATAGTCCTACTATAAATGCAGAACGTCCATTCGTTTAACGATACACTTGGAGAGCAAATCGATTTGCATCGCTTTCTATAAATCACAAAAAACCTTGTATCGAAAATATATGTAGAGCAGCAATAAACTTATCTTGAAATTTCTTCTGATTTTGAGGCTTCTACCAGTGAATTAATTTTGAGCAGTGCACCACGTGGCGATAGACAATGGATGAGTCTTAAATTGCACAATGAGATCGTTCATGATTCTTGCTTAAAAAATATCATTCCATGCTGGATGAATTTTCAGAAACTGCATGTAGAATGAATATATTCAATAAAAAAAACTACAGTTGGCTTTCTATAAATCAGGAAACATATCATCGGACTTTTCAGGAAAGTTAAACGTGCATCAAGAAGCGAGGTGGTAGGTGAAGAGACAGTCGGTGAAAAAACAGTCGGTGAAGAGCCAGGCCGAAGCCCGACCTTCACCCTTGAACTCCCAGCAGCGAAGAGGGCAGAAACCGGTCCAACAACTGCCATCAAGGCAAGGGCTTGGACGAAACGATGACGATTCTTGAAGCGATAGTTTGATGATAGATGCCGGCTTGCTAGCACATTCCCTCCGGCCAAAGAAAAAGCACAGATCACCGCATGATCTTCACTGACGCTGAACACTGCATGATAAATTTCACCGAAACACAGTTCATTGCACGATAAATTTTACTGACGCACAACACTCATTACAAGTATGATCTGGTATAATAGTTAAATCAAATGAAAAATAGTCAAAAATTATTTTATCATAATTTCACTGTCTGGGATAAGTGCTACACATATGAAGTACAATCAAAAATTAATAACTAATACATATCATACAAGTTACTCATATAGTTACAGCATACACTTTCATTATAATCTGTAGTCAAATTACAATTTTCTCTTTGTAAATGGAAATTGTAAGCTAATACCTATTTTTACATTTCATACATTTTCTCTGTTAAACATAACTCTGCATTAATGATCATTTTTTTGACAAGTTTCTAATTATACAGATTCTATAAATTCTTCTGAATAACATCAATTTGCCCTTGAATCTTACTAAATTCATCTAGACCAATTACTCTACAATTTCATTTTCTTGAACACATTAATTTTCTTCTTCCACTTTTTATTATTGTTCTATATATATATTTTTTTAATACTCAAACTTGTTTTAGTAGCACAATTTTCATGTCTAGCTCGTTACTTGTAATGATCACTAAGTGTACTGCACACTCTTTTTTTTGTTTCTGTAAATTCCATGACATTAGTCAACCCGGACCAGCCTGCAGCCAACCAAACGTATGAGTGAAGGTGGCCAACCGACACCCAAACAAATCATGAAATCTCAAAAAAATTTTTTTTGTTGGAAATAAATCCAATAAATTCCTAACACTTACAAATGTGTGTATGTCTTCTATTTATTTATTTTTTCTAACTTAGTGAACAAGAAAAACAAGCTCGATGAAATAAATGTTCTTAATTAATCAAATTGAACCTTGGATCAACTCTTTTAAATAATTTGCTACAATGAATTTTTTGAGTTTTGTGGTCCTCGATGTTTTGAATTAAGTAGTTTTTATTTCGAAAAATTTTTATTATTTTGAAAGGTCCAGTGTATTTTGGCTGAAAAGCATGAGGTGGTTGTAAAGCCTTTAAAAATACCTCATCTCCAATATTAAATTTTGGTGGTTCTCTGCCTTTAACAACTTTATTTTGAGACTGAAAATATTTTTCTTCGTTTTGTTTCACTAATTCTCTAGTTGCTTTAATGTGTTCTCTCTGACGTAACAAGTATTGTGAAGGATTATCTACCGTTACCGGTTCATTATTTGTATCTAGAGGTGTATTGAGTTCGCGCCCAAAAAATAACTGTGCGGGAGTAAAACCTGTAACAATGTGTTTAGAATTGTTGTAATATAGTTTGAAAAAAGCTAATCTATCTGACCATTCGATTACCTTATTGGATAAAGAAGCTATGCTTTCTTTCATAGTTCGATGAACTCTTTCTATGATTCCATTAGACTGTGGATAATAAATGGAGCTTTTTCTGTGTTCAATATTGAGATCTTTTAGAAATTTTTCAAATTCAGCTGAACAAAAATTTGAAGCATTATCAGATAAAATTACTTTTGGAATACCAAATTTTGAAAAATAAAGATTCATACACCTTATTATTGTAGCAGATGTAATATTTGACAGAGGAATAGCTTCTAAATATCTTGAATAATGATCAATAATAGTTAGAATGAAAAATTTGCCATCATGTGATCTAGGCAATTTACCCACAATGTCAATTGCTAACATTTCTCCAGGTGCTAAATCAGATTTTTTTATATTACTTGTAATTGTTTTACATGACTTTGGTTTATTCTCCAAACACTGTTGACATTTTTCACAAAAGTTTTTTGTATCTAAAAACATGCCCTTCCAGAAATACTTTTTCTTAATGAATTCATAAGTTTTACTAGTACCAAAATGCGGAGCATGAGCAATCTCTAAACAAGGTTTTACTAAAGAATTTGGAAGTAGAATTTTATTTTCTAAATGCCTTGTCTTTAAATGATGCGCTCTAGGTCTTAATTTTATCATTACTACACCATTTTTTTAGACTACAGATTATAATGAAAGTGTATGCTGTAACTATATGAGTAACTTGTATGATATGTATTAGTTATTAATTTTTGATTGTACTTCATATGTGTAGCACTTATCCCAGACAGTGAAATTATGATAAAATAATTTTTGACTATTTTTCATTTGATTTAAATATTATACCAGATCATACTTGTAATGAGTGTTGTGCGTCAGTATATTTATCGTGCGATGAACTGTGTTTCGGTGAAATTTATCATGCAGTGTTCAGCGTCAGTGAAGTGCAATTATCATGCAGTGTTCATGCGGTGATCTGTGCTTTTTCTTTCGCCGGAGGAAATGTGCTAGCAAGCCGGCATCTGTCATCAAACTATCGCTTCAAGAATCGTCATCGTTTCGTCCAAGCCCTTGGTGGCAGTTGTTGGACCGGTTTCTGCCCTCTTCGCTGCTGGGAGTTCAAGGGTGAAGGACGGGCTTCGACCTGTGTCTTCACCGACTGTCTCTTCACCTACGACCTCGTTTCATGATGCACGTTTAACTCTCCTGAAAAGTCCGATGATATGGTTCCTGATTTATAGAAAGCCAACTGTAGTTTTTTTTATTGAATATATTTATTCTATATGCAGTTTCTGGTAATTCATCCAGGATGGAATGACGTTTTTTAAGCAAGAATCATGAACGCTCTCATTGTGCAATATAAGGCTCATCCATTGTCTATCGCCACGTGGTGCACTGATCCAAATTAATTCACTGGTAGAAGCTTCAAAATCAGAAGAAATTTCTTAAGACAAGTTTATTGCTGCTCTACATATATCTTCGATTCCAGGTTTTTCGTGATTTATAGAAAGCGATGCAAATGGATAGTGCTCCAAGTGTATCGTTAAACGAATGGACGTTCTGAATTTATAGTAGGACCATAGTTATGATCTGATTATTTAATTTTCTTGTTTTATTTGTGTGAGCTCAGCAGTAAAATTTTTGATAGGAAAAATAAATAGAGTAAATTGTAGATGATTAACTTGTATTTTCTTCTTCAACTATCACAACGTCTGGAGTAAGTACTTTATTTGCTATCCTCTGTAGGTCACATATTTTATCCCTATCATTCGGGTTATTGCGGAAACAACGTGATGTACTTTTAATCACATCTTATAATCCTATACTGGGTAGTTGGATTTCTTCATTCTTATTCGCGGTTCATCGCTGATAAAATTAATATACAAAATTTTGGTTATCACTTTTACACAAGAATAATTATAATTAATATTTCTCATAACCTACAGAAATTAACACAATTTTAATTACATAAGAAATTAAAATATTTAAGTATTTTTAGTACATATAAATATTTTCACTACATTTAGGTTTCGGTTTTTTAAATTATTTCCCTTTAAGAGTCGATTTGAAGCATTAAAATGTGAATAATTAATTTTCATAGTCACTTTACTTTTTTAATTCTTCAAAAAAATTATTAAAACTTCTTCTAAAAGTACTTTTCTGAGAATTTTTACTTTTAATTTAAATTTTTGTTATAAAATAGTATTATTAAATAAACCGCTTTACATAGAGAAATATAACAATCTGTAATATATTTCTATCTTTCCCTTTCTTTTATTAATTTAAATATCCAAACGTTAGAAAATGCAACGGAATTTAACTTCATGAAAATTTTAACACGAAATTTATCAACATAATTATCTCGAAACAGAAAACGTGTGAAAGGAAACTACGCTGTAAATTCTGTTTAATCTTTTGCTGACTACAACAGAAGCCTTATTAAAAAAAGTAGAAAGAAGAGAGAAGCTAACATTCAAGGTAACTGAGCTAAAATGCGCTGTCATTTTGTAAGTTAGAAATGGAAAATGTAAAGAAATATTTTTTCCATTTAAATAAATTTCTAAATATCGGTATTGGAAGAGTATTAAATTCCGGCTTTGAAATTTATTTTCCATTACGAATAAATTAAAAATCTGCTCTGACCTATACCTTTGTTCCAGTCCTTGTTTAGTTACTACAGAAGTATAAACTAGAAACGATACACCAGATGACTCCCTTGCTACTTTTCTCCATCCAGGTAGAAAGATATGAGTCTAAGTACCAAATACCACAGTACTTCATCCGCAACAATGGCAGTACTCATCGGAGAATTGTTCCTCTGCCTTCCGGTGTTGTAGTACCAGACTGTGAAACACAAACTGCTTAGGAGGTAAACCTGCAACTTACTATCCGAAATTCCATTCTGTGAAATGATCTAGAATCCTATTAAAACTAGATGTGGATTCAGTTGCCCACAGACAACTAACTCCTCTCGTAATAATGGTGGTATCACTCCAAACATGGGATGTGTCCTGACTGCGCAAACTACTGCTGCAGCTCAAAACAATATAACTCATACTAATGGTGCTTCTAAAGGAAAATTTAATTCGAGAGGCTTAGTTGACTTGTTTGAATTAATACAAGTTATATCAAAGTTTAAAAAGGCTTTTGGTGCAGATCTATGTTAAGTTACTCAAACATTCAAAAGCAAACTCCAGTTAAAAATAGCAATGGCCTAACGGAAAAGCTAATATTCTACATATAGCTTGAGATAAAATTAATAGCATAGCCAGAAGTAATTAAGTAATATAAATATTACCATTAAAGCATTTATGATTTAACTAGTCTCATAACTATTAATTTAAATTTTAGTTATTTTATGGAATTTGCATACATTTTATTTCATTTATTCCCCTTTTACTAAACATTTAGGTGGTCCTTTAAATTTCATGTGGTTTTGGATTGAATCTGCCTACCTCTTAAATATATTAACAAAACCTATTTTTTTTCTAGTGCTTGATAACTATTCTGAACTGTTCATGCAATCTCCAACTTTCTTTATTAGCCTATCAGGACAGCGGTTAATCACATTACTGAACACGGATTGACAAACTCGTTTATCTTATCCCTTCAGTTCTGATATGCTACGGACATTCTTTGAAGTATTACTGTCATTCTCAGATCTGCAGCCAACCACCATGTACACGAAGTCCGTGCTTTAACTACGAGGTTTGGACAAACTGGACTCATCACCGATATAAATTCTGAAACTCTCATTACTCTGGTTATACCTTTTAGTTCAGATATACTTTAGACTTTCTTTGAAGTATTGCTGTTATTCTGAGATCTACAACCATCCATCATGTCCACAGATCCATGCTCTAACTACGAAGTCTGCACACGCTGGGCTCATCCCTGATAAACGTTTTGTAACTCTAATTTCTCAGGTATACCCTTCAGTTCAGATATTCTATGGACATTTTTGAAATATTGCTATCGTTCTAAGATCTACAGCCATCCACCTTGTACATAGAGCCATGTTCTAACAACATGGTTCTATGTACACGTTTGTTTGCACACGCTGTACTCATCACCGATAAAAGTTCTGTAACTAATTACTCAGGTATGCCTTTCAGTTCAGATATGCTATGGGCATTTTTGAGGTACTGCTATCGTTCTGAGATCTGCAGCCATCCACCATGTACATAGAACCATGTTCTAACTATGAAGTTTACACACGCTGGACTGATCACCAATAAAATTTCTGTAACTCTAATAACTCCGGTATGCCTTTCAGTTCAGATATGCTATGGACATTTTTTAAGTATTGCTTTTATTCTGAGGTCTACAGCCATCTACCATGTACACAGAGCCATGCTGTAACTACGAAGTTTACACACGCTGGACTCATCACCGATAAAAGTTCTGCAACTCTAATTACTCTGGTATAGGGCACCCGCTTTGTGAACTCTTCATGCCTGAGTCATATTAAGAGAATCTCTAGAATATTGTCAGTTACGTAATATTTACTGATAGCCCTCTGTAAAATTAAAGTAGCAAATTTTAAAATCTTCCAAATTATAGATAAAAAGAGGTATCTGATTAGTGATTTGAAGATTTTAATTACAATAAGGCGGACAAAATTTTCTAACTTTCGAAATCACTGTAGAACAGTAAATCGTAATTTCAGTGAAGCTATTTTCCTTAATATTTTTTTATAATTTCTGAGTCATTATAATGACGGAAAAATATAAACTCTATTAATAATCAAGGAATTTTCTTAATGCTTCGTTAATGCTACGACATTGACTTCATACCATAGTATTATTTCTTAGTTCAAATCTATTTTCAATTAAATGTGGTCATTATTAACTTCATTTGATGAAAAACGGTGCAATAATATGAAGCATTTTATTCGAAATTAAAGCAAACGCCACCTGTTTTGATGTAGAATTTTACCTTCATATCAATAACATACAGAATTATGCCTTTGAACATACTTTCCTTTACAATGGTTAGGGTTAAATGAAACGCAAACTATGAAAAAAACATTCGAGTACTTTCCCTTTAAGTAGATGCATTAAGTACCATTAATTTTAAGAAGATTTATCTTGAAACATTTTAAAGCATAAAAATAAATTCTTTCAATGAAGAAAGAGCCCAATACATCACGTTTATTGACATAAAATAGCGGCGACATTCAGTAAAATAGCGGCGACATTCAGTTCAAACATCATCTAAAAGTAAAACATGTTATGATGCTCATGAAATAATATTACGTAAATAATATGATACAAGTAAGGAGAAATAGTTGCAATGCGTAGAATGCAACTTCTGACTTCAATAAACGTATTTAATGAGTCCCTTTTTAATACATTTATGTTGTTTAGCAAAGTGAAACGAAAGGTGGGTTATTAAAGAACTAGTATTCTGTTGTTTCAAAGAAAAGAAAATGCTTTGCTGTGCAAAATTATGAGCTTTAATGCTTGCTTAAGTAATTATATTTAAGCAAATAAATTAAACTTGGGGTTTCTGATATTTTACCATTAGTATTTTATGTGCTATGTTTTTTTCGCTAGTATCCATGTGAGCATATATTCACGTGTGATATGTACCCTGAGGAATACGAGAAAGGAAACATCTAATTGTTATTTATGCATTAATACGCAAGAAGCGTCTAACATTACATATGTCTTCGACGTTATGCTCAAACCACAAATACGCAAAAGTATTGTTTCTAGGAGAATTTAATGTTTTGGCAACTCTCTGCTACATCTTTAGCCTACATATATGATAGTTATTTTGCAAGCCTCTATCGTTTTTAGTATATTATAAAGCATGACAAAACAGCCTAGCAAACTCATATCAGCATACAAGTCAAAATTGTAAAATTTCATATTTGGGCATTTGGCGGTATAACGATGGTATACCAATGGGTATAGATGCCCGTTATGTAGGACAGAAAAAGAAATATTATTTGAACATTCTTTATAATAAACTCAGACATTAGTTTTAATTTTTATTAACATTTAGATCTAACAATTAAAAACTTTTAAACAGGTTATAGAGACATTACGTTTTTCTGATGCAAAATTATGTGAAAAATGTGCAATGCCCTCACCCAGGCACGAACCTGGACCTCTCGAATACGCGCCGAGTGTGCTACCGTTACACCACAAAAGTATGCCTCAAAGAGGGAAAAAAATTATGTTGGCATCCGAAAAGGGGCATTGGGGGATGCTGATTCTTCACCACCAGGATTTGGCGATTGGGTCCCCTAATCCCCAGTCTCACTTTAAAAGGGGAAATCTATAAGGTATTTTCTCTCTCCTTTCTGCATGCCTTCGTGATGGCACATTTGGCGCGTATTCGAGGGACCCGGATTTGAGTCCCGACGTTGTCATTGCTCATGTTTCAAAATAACCTAATGGCTCTACAAGGTAAATAATAAATTTTTTATTTAAAACATTGAAAATACATTAGTAATGAATCACGAAGAGCAAAAATCTGCTTTAACGAACGGAAATCATCTGTGATATTTCAGTCTCTGAAATGTAACAGTTTCAAAAACTGAATTACAATCCTTAAAATTGTCAAGTATCTCGCTTACTGGGACAAAACTGCCCCAATAATTGAAATTGATATTCATTATAAATAATATATAACTAGAAGAAATTATGCAGTACAAGAGAACTAACAAAATAAATTTAATATAAGCAGTTAAATTTCATTATTATCGGTAGAAAAATGTATTTTCAACCAGGGTAAAATGTAACAAACTACAATCTGCTTGTGAAAGAAGTTTAAGGTTCAAACTTTCCGGTTTTCACCAACAGCTGACAAAACTAAGACCTGAAAAGCGTCAGCGTAATAAGAAATGACAGGATAAACTTCGCAATTTCTTTTGATTAGAAAAATGCATTTACGTCACTGCTTGTCTGATTGAAGTATAATAATGCTAACATTTCAAAAGAAAGAGATAGCCAAATAGAGAGAACACGAAACTATATATCTTTAGCAAAATCTCAGGGATTCCAGATAATGGTTTCGAAAGCAATCCTTTATGCGTAATTGACATAAATGTTTTCAATATTTCTACACATATTTTTAAGGAGATACTTCAGTTTGTTTCTCTATTAGTTCACGGAAAAGGCTTTAAATTTTTAAGAAAGAGCACTCTTTAAAAAACTGAAATAACTATTCAAGATAAATCACAAAAGATTCAGTTTCTTTTAAAAGATGTCTGTATAAGCGACGTGCTATTATTGACAATAATTAGCTTTAAAATTTTGTAATATTACAAGATCAGGTGTTGAAATTCTAAGTAATAATAATGTCTTAAAAGTTTTAATGCGATGATTAATGCGTTATTTTTCAACAAAATGGTTGTCAAATTTATGATCTAAATCACGTTATAAAGCTGACAAAAAACAGATGGACAGCCACATAACTAAAAATGTCGACTTTATTTTCCTCAATTAGGATGTCAAACACACTTCAAAGCCATTTTTCGAATTCTATTAATTAATCTATTCATTTTGTATCCATTTTCAAATGTTTTTCATATACAGGGTGTTTATAAAGTTTTATACATTACTGAGAAATACGTTCTAATTCCAATTTCTTTGGAGGTGATCTGAAAGAATGCTGTCAACAGAGGAAAGAATAGCCGTTCTTTGTTCTTGTACGCATGGATTAACGTATCAACAGGTGCAGGAGGACTTCACCCGCAAATTCAGAAAACAAGCCCCTACCAGAGCAGATACTGGTAAAAAAATTCAAACGAAGAGATAGTGGTAAAGATGAAGACCATTCTGGGAGACCTTCGATAACTCCGAAAGTTGAGCAAAGAGTACTGGAAGAGATTACACATAGCCCCAAGCATCTACACGAACACTCAGCCGGGAGCTCGGTATTTCACATACTACTGTTTGTAAAACTCTACTCTGTCATTTAACAAGGATGACTGCTACATTCAAACTGTGCATAAGCTTTAAGCCGAGGACTATGCAGCTCAGAAGTCATGTGTTATAATTTGTTGGAGGTTGTGGATAATGAGAACTTAATGGAGAATGTTATCTTTAGCAAAGAAGGCACATTACATCTCAGCGGCCATGTTAATAGGCATAATTGCCGAATGAGGACTGATGAACAACCAAACGTGTTATACGAATCTCAGAGAGCCACATCTAAAGTTAATGTATTGATTGGAATAACTAAGCGCTGAGGACCTTTCATGTTTTCAAAAAGGACGATCACTGGAGAAATTTATCTCGATATGTTGCAGCAATATCTTGAGCCACAGGTAGTATCAGATGGAATTATTGGCACTGTTGTCTACCAACAGGATGGGGAACCATTATTGTGCATAATTATCTTAATAAATCTTTTTCTGATAGGGGATTGGTCGTGGCTTCTTCGGCTTTGAGCTCCACTTGTATGGGGTTTTTTTCAAGTGTACCGAGAGAAGACTGGCAGCATTGAACAATTAAAACAGTAAGTTATGGCTGCAGCAACTGAAATTACACCAATAACTTTACTAAGGTATTCCAGAGTGCAGTGGAATGGTGGCAATTGTGCCTAGACTCTCAGGGGGGGTACGTTGAATTGTACTAATTTAGTGTTCTATTGTGTTGCATTTTTATGTAAGTAACTTATATTTCAGAATAAAGCCTGTTTAAGCAAAAGTGTATAGAGACTTTTAAACATCCTGTACTTCGCTCACACTCTCTCTCCCCTGTTATTTGAATTCATAAAATTTCCGTCCTTGGATCGTCATATAAACATAACAAATAGTCAAACATATCAAACAGTTTCTGATATATCAGAAACTGTTTGATATGTTTGACTATTTGTCTTTACAATGCTCTCCATCTGAAGTGTTCTTAGTTTTTAAAATCATGACAAATTGTCTTTACACTGAGTTTAAACGGAAAAAGAAGGGAAGTGGTATTTTGAGATATTGCTCCTAAAATCTTTGAAATCACTACTATCCTTAATGAAACATGCTCAGCAAAATCTAGCTCTATATGTTTTTAGTAGTTTGCATACCATATGCTTTTAATTTCAAATGAGATTTTTATGGACGTATGAATCAGTAAATTTGTTTTCAAATTGAGACCAAATGCGTCTGTAAATGTTTGTCACGTCTTATGAAAAAAAAAGATAGATACAGGGATTTCAGAAATACAATTTTTTATTTTTGAAATTTAAAACTCAAATACGTCAAATGCTTCTGAAATTATTCCATTAGTGCAATGTTTAAAACGTGCACTTGATTAGTAATTAATTATAAATGAGTAATATTCCTGTGATCACTTTAGAACTGATATAGCATTAGTACTTGTTAATTATTTGAGAAAGACTAAAGTAAAAAATTTAATTGAAGGTATTTGAGAAATGACAAGGCATTTACCTTTTAAAAGTACGTACGTGTCCAAGAAGGTACGCTTCCGTTTCTTTATTTTCATAGTAAAACACACAACGATTGCTTTACTTATAGGCAATATTTTTATCAGGAAAAACATTTCAAAGTACATTGACCTAAAATAATGTATTGTTAAGAAATGCCTAGCCACGGTAAGATAGCTTCCCCGCAAGGCGGGTTTGGGGTTGCCACATTTTGTGCGAAATCGCCCATTTAGAGGCGAAATTGGCGATATGCCATAGACTGATGGAGAGCATTCTGGAACGAATTCTTACTGGTTTAGCCCAGAATGTTCTCGAAGGCAAGCCAAAAGCTATATAAATCCTGCCTGTACGCGAAGTAGCAGTTTAGTGTCGAGTTGGTTTTCGAGTGTATCGCGAGTTGGTGCACCGAGAGTGTGAATCGTTGAGGCTATCGAGTGCACCGCGTGTTGTAGAATGGAGAGTCTTGAGAGTACGTTGAGTTCCGAGAACGACTGAACCGAGTCGGGAATTGTACTCTAGTGCTTTGCCCTGAAGCTGTCTTCACCATTATATTCTGATAGCCTGAAGACTGTATTGTTGATTGTTTCAGCGTGTTTGTAGTAGGTTTTCGACGACTGTAAACGTGTTTTTCGAGCTGTCTTGAGAAATACTGGCTTATAAATTGTGTTTTCATTCTTAAGGGTTGTCGTTAATCATTCCAAATCGACGAACCCGTACAGAACACAACGGTATATAAAAAAGCATGGTTAAAATGCATGGCATTATTTTGGTTCATTTGTTAGACACAGCGGGCCAAATCGCTAAATCTCATGATCTGTGAGTGCTTCTGAATGTAGAATATTCATAATGAGTTTCCCGTCATATTTTGATATTTTGTTATTTACATTTCAATGATTTATCCATTTCACCTTGAACAATTGACTGATGATAAGCAAAAAAATGCAGTAACATTAACTTAATGGGGAAAAACAATACTTTAATCATCTTATGTGCAAAATATCGTTTTAGATGTTGACATTTTAGAATAGCCTTATTAACAAAGTCTCATTTCCTAACATAACATTTCTAGCAGTTTTGCGTCACTTGCAATTTATCAGCTGTGAAGTTAGTTTCAGCTAGTTTCAGAAAAAATGGACTAAAATTTCTTCTTATAGATATCAGCTGAGACTGATTCTGACATTTTGTATTTCCATGCAAGATTAAAAATTATATCAATATTTTCATCAACCAAACTGACCGGGAATAAAAACAAAAATCGTGTATTAAGTAAGAGGTATTAATTACTTACAAAAAGCCTTTGTACTGTAATTTTTATCGAAATACAATATTGTGTTATATTTAGAATAAAATGTAACATTTTTTTTCAGTTATTCTTTAACTGCTTCAAATAATTAGCTCCTTGAGCAATTTTATATATATACCTTATCTTGAGTTCCTCAAAACTGTAATTTCTAAGTTTACTTAACGTTTACATGAAATATTTTCATTCGTATTTGTACAAATATACAAAATAATATTTCGATAGGTATGAATGCTTTTTATTTCATAATTTTCACTAATAAATGCAATGTACAGAGGTTACTTAAATTTCTCATGACAAAGCTAACTCATTTTTTTCTTGAGCACTAATCCTAAACTCTACTAGACCATTAAGCAATACACAGCCATAAAACAACTAAAATATTTATTGCTATATGTAGGACAGACTTAAGAGAACGTAAAAATTACGAAGATTATCTAGCATTGTTTGCAAAAAGTAAAGTCGATCCAGATATTCAAATAACAGAAAGTAACAAAAGAAATTAAATAATTTAACCAAAACATTATGCTTTAAACTGAACTCTAAACAATTAATCACCCCTTGTTGCTTAAAAGGAGCGAAAATGCATACTCATATGAAGGTTCAAAATAAACTTCTTTATCTATGAGGCAGTCTGTCCTATAGAAAACATATTCAATAATATAAAAGTGCTGCAAAAACTCTACTAATAGGAATACACCGAACGAATGTTCCAGTTAAATTAGAATGTTAAATACAACCATCTCGCGGCTAAGTAAGCTTTGGCTCAAGCTTCAGTATTTTCACGAAGAGATTATGTTAGCAAAGCTCAAGTCGATTAAGACACAGGAAGTGGTAACAGCGAGCTCAAGAACTGAGGCGCTGTAATGCATTACTATTTCTTAAAAAGTAATTGATAGCAATAGCTTCTGGTGGCAGCACCCTTTTATTTGAAAAATGGTTCGACACAGTGATACGGACGGAAAATTGAGGACAGAGATTAATACTCTTAATTTTTTCATAGCGAGAACTCATCTCATTAATGACTATATTCTTGTTGCATTTGGCATTATTCCAAGAATACATTTAATGTTTATGAATGTAATATGTTTTTCTCAATCACAGACATATTTTCGAAACCAAATCATATTTTTGAATTCAAATCAAATTTTGAATCGTCTCATAATACATTTTTAATGACTATCTGTTCAGAGTTGCAAGTAAAATATCACTTCATCAAAACTTATTATCAATTTCAAAAAATATCTAATGTGTTATTCCCTTTGATATAAAAGTCCTAAATACTAAAATTGAAAAAAAAATCGGATTATATTTTCATAAATGTTTTCACTAAAGACTGTTATAGTCTTTATGTAATGTACCACATCCGGGTATCCAATGAAACCTATTATGGGTTTTCGAGCAAAGTACCATTTCCGGTTCACCAGTTTGACCCAAAATCTAATCAACTCTTTATATAATGTAGGAAGCTTAATATGAATATGGAATATGAATGTAGGAAGTAATATGAATGAAGGAAGCTTAAATATGAAAAAGATAAATGTTTCGAAGTTTGATGTAAGAATCACCGTGGACGAAAAGAGCGTCCCACACATACATACATACAAAGAGACATACATAAATGCATACAAATACATACATGCAGACAGACGTTAGTGTAACAAAAGTAAAAATGTGTTATGGGAACCCTAAATCCTGCTTATTCAGAAAAACTTTTGGGCATGCCAAGATATTTGTGAGCAGTATAAAAGTTTTTTCGAAAAACAGCACAGAACCTGTGTAGGATCCTTCAATGAATTAGTAGCATTATGGGACAGTGCTTGTAGCATCATATTATAAAACCATGGCGTGTTGTGCTTTGTTGTATTTCTGGTATTAAATTGAGTTTCTTTCGATTTTAATTTCTTCGTGTGAAAACTACATACTGCAGAGTCATTGGGTTATTTTGAAACAGGAGGTTTGAAAAATCTGCAATGCCGTCGCCGGAACTAGAACCTCGACATCTCCAATACTCCCCGAGTGTGCTATCATTACACCATCAAGGCATGCTGGAAGAAGGTAGAAAATACCTTGTACTACATAAGGCGAGCTTGGGCTTGCCAATCGGATGGACTGCGCCATACCTACCTACCTTGTACTACAAGCCATGATATCTGAAATTACACTGATTGCATACTTTTCTAAAGTAAGCTTAAGAAAAAGGAAGAAATAGTATATCGTGACTGGTTTTTTAATTATTTTGAAACGTATACGGAGTAAGGAATGCAAGAGGCTGCATGAAAATATTTAGGGAAGCATATCTCTAAAGAAGTAATCATGACTGCAGATACTTTATCCAATTCCTATTCTAAACAAAACATTTCTGAAAGAAATGGGTTCTCCGGTTCGTAGTCAATCGTTTCTCGGAAACTGACTGATAGAAATATGTTTTGACCGCTTAGGAATTTATGGACAATTAATAATTGATCATGGAGAGCTTTTATTGAACTTAATATAAAATGAGAGTAGTATGATTCTAAATCTTCCATTGCACATAATTTCTTGTCCTGCGAATTTTTAAATGTCAATTGCCACTTCTTTACTACCCAGAAGACCTGTAATGTAATTTTTGAAAATGATTTGCATAATAAAAGAGCTGATGTCCACACCACATGACGTTCTTGTACGGAATATTAAATTATACACATATATTCCTGCATTTCATTTAATCTTATTGAATTGAATTCTATTGCGCATAAACCAGAATTTAATAAATACACTCTTTAAAATTCACTACATTTACTTACCTTGGCAACAATCTGGCGCTAGGTGGTTCACTTAACAGCGTTACATCTCATTCAGTTTATAACTCAGAATGCACAAAAATTATATTATCTGAAGAATTATCTAATCGTTGCCACATGTTCAATTCAAATACTGTAATAAATCTAAAATGATGTATAAAAGAAATTAAACAAATAAAAAAACAGTGTAAGAAAAAAAAAATTGCTGCTAACACGAAACACTTATTTCCTCGAATTTCATTAGAGATATATTTCTCAGTCAATTAATTCAATTCTCACTTCGAGGCAAGGCAAAAATACATAAAAGCTCAAAATATTTTCATTAAAAATTGAAAGATATAGAAAAACATAAAACACCAAGTACAGTCAAAACAATTAAAAAAATACAATTTTCACAATTAAAATTACTGTTTCTACGCAAAAACTAGCAATTCTGCCAGCAGGTAAGAAGCAGATTTTTCGGCACACAAAACTAAAAGTTTCCCTTTGGTCCTACTCGGCAAAAAGACACTAAAGGTGCAAAAAGAATGAATTCATTGTTCTGCTAAGTTTCAAATATAAATCAACATGGCTACTGTGGTAAAAATAATTTGACTTAGCCGCACTTGAACAACTTTTAAATTGCTGATGATTCTACATATATTGCATGCAGATTTACTAAAGTCATAAAAACCTTAACCGGAAGATTAGAACAACATAATTAAATCACTTTGAAAGCAAAAAATGAACAATTTAAAAAAAAGAGCTCATTGAGCCGAGTGACAGAGTGGATATATATATATATATATATATATATATAAACTTATATATTTATATACGTTTGGTGCTGCCGATTGCAACTAAAATGGGAGGTGCACAACTACATGATATAGCAGTCTTATATACAAAATTTCAACGTTCTAAGGCTGCTCGTTTTTGAGTTATGTAAGATATATACAATGTCACAACGTACAAACAGACGTCCCGTACGTACAGACACCACAAAAAAAACTCTTCTGAATCCATTTTTTGAGGAAAAGGATTCCTTTATTTTGTCCTTACGTACAGATATCACTCAAAAACATCGTTAAATTTCATTCGAAAGCGGTCTAAATGGATATTTTCGTTGAAATAGGGTACTCGGAATTTTTCGTGATCACAATACTTCCTTTACGTCGTACAAAGAAATAAAAAATTAAACAATCAAAGAAGGCTTTGAATATACGATGTTCACACATGAAACATGATGTTACCCTTAAGTCATTTAATCAATAATGGAATTTTAATTAGTGTTTTACAATAAAATGATGCTTTAAGTATCAAAAATATTTTTGCAAAATAAAATTTTAAATGAACATTAAATTTCTCGGTTGCAGTCACAAAGCTAAGTGTATTACCATTTTTCGATGGAGAGCATTTATCATTAAAATCATAATTTAAAACCATTTTTATTGATGGAAGTGTCTGACAAATTATGTTATTAGCAATTCTCCATTTTATTGCTTAATTCCTAAAATAATATAATTATTTAATATGATATGTAGAACATTAGCGAATTACGCTAACTGAATCCGAAACTCAAAAGTTTAAACGCTGTTAAACAAAACTGAATCTGCATTATATATTTGTGTGTGATATTTTAATATTTAACTAAGAGCTAATATTTTTATATTTCAGTTTCATTTTCTGTTGTTCATTTTATTTGCTCAGCACAGAAATACATAAATGTGAGATTAAATATAACAGCATTTTACAAGGCAAGTACGAATGATTAACTTAACATTGCCGTGTTTCTGAGAGAAATAAATCTGTTGTTTCGCTTAATGGTCCTATTTACCTACGAGCTTGAAAGAGCTGCAGACTTCCTAGCCTATTACGTTATTGGTACGCGAAATTTTAAATCAAATTACCTCACTTAAACGCAAAAGCACAAACGAGAACCATTTCGAATTCAGTTCAACTTAATCTTTCTGATAAATAAATCAAGGCAAAATTTCGTTATTTAGCATATTTGAGAGTTGTGAACTTTAGCTACTATTTGTTGGCAATAAGTTTTAAGTTATCAGGTTTTAAAGATAACATGTTTATATAAATGTTTAAATAATTTTATTTTCAATCGCGGACATTAGTCTTATAGGCGCTGGACATTAATAAGGCCAAAAGCGGTGGTCACTTTATTAGGGAGGCACATAACAGGTGGGCCACCGTTGCCTCCTATTAAGGGACGGACAATATACATCCACGTCTTCTCCGGGATTCGAACCCGGGCTCTTTGGGGTGGCAATCAAAGTCAGTAACCACTTTCCGATCTAGGTAGCCATAGGTTTAAATTAGATGTTACTTATTAGACAGAGGCTATGATTAATGTAAAGATAAGGAATAGGACTGAATGCTAATTCAGTCGAGCTTTGCTTAGGGTACTTAGCTAAATTTGAATTTAATTAAATTTTTTTTGATGATGTAACATATAACAAAAATATCATGCTGCCGCCCAACTGGGATAGTGGTTAGTGACTCTGACGTCTGCGCGGAGAGGCCCGGGTTCGAATGCTGAAGAAGACAAGGATGTTGTAAATGCATAATGTCTGTGTAAATGCATAGACATGGAGGCACTCTAAATATGCGGCCAGCTGAAAGTCTTCTCGAGAGGTTGATGGTATGGGAAGAATAAGGGTGGGAGACACTCAGACTCGTCCCCCCAGGGTGCTCTCTCTCAAAATTGGAGACGGAACTCAGATAACGTCAGGCTGTCACCTATATGGTGCGCATAGCTGTTGTCAACGACAGGCGCGTATGACTCCTCGCCGCAATGAATGTCCTGGGCTTGGGCTGACCTTTGTTACACGAATGAGATTGGTAACAACAACAGAATTACATTTCTTGCTCAGTCATTTCAATTCAGCCTATCTGAACTCAAAAAACAATCTTATCCTTCCTCAAATTAAACAGTTTCGAAGAGCCAATCATGAGATAGGTACTCGTCCGTGATATCTCGTTTGCAATAAAGCTGATCCCAATATCTTTGAAGCTATGAGTGAATTATTCCATAAAATAAACTATACTTCTTTAATACGTAAAATATGCGATATAATTTGATCTTAAAGGAAAGCAAATCGTAAGCATATGGCTGATTAGATTGCTAATCGTTTTTGCAATGGAACGTTTTCGTACAGATAAGTTGCTGGTATTAGTATATCTTAATAATTTGTGATGCATTTTGAAAGTCACTTTGTCATTTTTTATCGAAGGAATAAAATTTATTTACATGTTTACTCAACAAATATGTTTAAAGAAAATTCTAAGCCACGTACATTGCACTTATGTTCAAATTTCCAAAGAACTTTATTTTTACATGAATTGCAAATAACCACAAATATATTGTAATTTATACATTTGAATAATTATTTCTTACATTTGCAGAGAAATATTTGTAATATATCCAATACTATTACAGCTACGTTTTTCAAATTACAGATGTAGGAAAATAAATAAACTGCGCAAATAGATAAAACAATTAGCCAAAGAATAGAGAAATCTTTCAATCTCTTATTATTTATCAGTTTCCCAAATATGGAAAAACATTTTAAAGGAATATAATTTGGAAAAAACTGCTCGTTCTCAAACTAATACGTCAGAAATCTAATTAGCAATCAAGATTATTAAACTAATACTTTTTCCTCGATATTCTTCGTTCATTTGAAATAAATTGGTTAAGAAGTGCAATGCTAACAAAACTGCTTTTAGGAAATTATAGGTTTACGGTTAAGATATAATTTCTAAAGGCAGAGAAAATCTATTTTCATTCCTATAATTACACGCCTCATGTATGCATTACAGATAATCGTATACACTCCTACGATCTTCGGTACCATTTTTTGGATGATTATTAATTACATATTCAGCGATGAAACTATATTAGAAAAATATTTGGCTAATTACAATTAGCATAATAAAGTCAGAATTTATGTCTAATAAATACTTCAGCAAAATGGAAATGAGAAAATTAATGAGCTTCATATGGAGAATAACCCCAGGGGCATGAAAAATATTCTGAATTAAAAAGAATTCCGTTTTTTGACTTATAATTCTTCTAAATGATTTAAAGCGCGTTTTGAAAATAAAAAATATTTGAATTGCGTTTGAACACATTGCAGAAAAATGGGAAATAATTTGATTTCATTATATTGTTTAAAGAAATAAACTCATGAATAAAGATTTTCTGAGTCGCTGATTTCTAAATGTCTGTTTGAATTGCAAAATAAACTTTTTTATCACCAGGTGACTTGGTTTACTGTCATAAAGTAAAACACCTCTGTTCTGAATGTATTACTGAAACCGTTCTCATAAACAACCACTAAATTAGCATTAACTCTAATTAGTAAGCGTAAACTTTCACTCTTATTCAAAATTGTTTTTAATCGATTTTTATTCAAAATGCACATAAAAAAAATGTTGACAATCGCTGATATTTTATTTATTATTCTGAAGATATTTTAAACACATTATCGGGAAAGCTAAGCTTTAATTGTGAAACAGTTCAACAAAATATTCAACGGGAATCATACATAAAAATTTAAAAAGTTCATAATTATAGATTTTAAACATTAGTCTTCAGATCATTGGTTTATAACTGAGTGATGTTATTGCAGTTTGAAGGAATATCTCTAAATATGTCCCAACAACAAATCAGTACATTTCAAAAATTTAAAACCAGAAAATTCTTCTATGACATTCACCAGCTTTGTAAGGCAACCATGTCCCATAGAGCATAAAACGCTTATGTCAAATCAGTTTTGGTCTAAGATTTAATGCTTTTTCACTTTTAAGCTCAAATTGCGATACGTCCCTTTTTTCGACATTTAGAAATATTTTAAGATATAACTACGTATTTACTTTAGTAGTTCACCAGGCTCAAAACTATTACGCCGTTCTAAGAATTTGCAACGTACATTAATAGTGCTATGAGACATTTCACATACCCTCTGCAGGTAAGTTTCTCATTTAATATGTGGTATTCAGTATACGACCTTTTAGAGTAATACTCACGCATATTGGTTTATCACTAAGCTTATAAGGTAATTCTCCCGCCTTCTTCGCATGCCTTCGTGGTGTAGAGGACAACACGCTGGACGCGTATTCGAGAGATCCATGGTTCGAATCCCGGGGAAGACGTTGCACATTCTTCTTCTCTCCTGCTTCCAAAAAATGCTTAATGTCTTTACAAGTGGCACCTGAACAAAAAAGGGTGATGGATGATGATTCTCTACCACCGGAATTTGGCGATTGGGTTCCCTAATCGCCATTCGCCATTTAAAAGGGGAAGTATATAAGATAACTCTCCCGCCTTCGTCGCATATCTTCGTGGAATGGTGTTCAGCTCGCTCGATGCGTATTTCAGAGGTCCGTGGTTCGAGTCCCGGCGAAAGCGCTGCACATTTTTCATCTCTTCTGCTTCTAAAAAATGCTTAATGTCTCTACAATCTGTACTGATTTTTAATTTATTAGATTGATGTTCATTACTTTTACGTTTCGTATAGTTTGCCACTTCGTAAGTTTTTTAAAGAACGTTTAGTTTAAGTAATAAATTGCCTTTTTGATATATTAATAAACTCTGAATTGGCACATATTCAAAAATTTTAAGGAATTAGAATGCATAATGCCTTCTTTCCGTGCATCATTGCGATGGCGAGATTACCGCATTGAGACAATAACTGTCACATCGAGAGATCAAAAACTGATTGAATTATCATGGATTAAAATTTAAAATTCTGTTAACTGCTATATGTAACATTAATTTATAATAATTTCAGATTTTTAATACTTAAATCTGTTTCTTGATTTTTCAAGCGAACAATTTTCAAGGAAACGAGAAAACAAGGAACAATTTACTAATTCACACCAAAAAATGAAATAAAAAATAAATATCTCTTACTCACAAGTCACTACATGAAAATTTACTTACATTTTTGTGTAAAAATTCATGTCTGCGATGCTACCATCATGTGGTAATTTGCAGTTGTTTTTAACACTATATTTAGAACAACGATGTTTTAAACTACGACGGTTAAAATTTTTGCACCACTTTATTTCCTACTATTATATTCTATATCACGATGCTTTCGATTTGCGATATTTCCGCTCTGCTTTTTTTTTACTCACGATGTTTTGTAGGACGCCATTTTTTTTTGTTACTGAAGAATGTTTTCACCAGTAATCTTTCTGGACTTTTTTGAATCTCAACTTTTTATGAGGCTCAGGTACCAAGGCATTATCTAACATGGTTTGCTATTACTTGCTGCAAATCTCGTTAGACAATTGTTGCAATGTCTTCCGGTGGTCCTGAAGTAAGTCCTGAACGGCAGTATCTTCGAATCACTGACCAAACATTCCGTTCAACTCAACTTAATTGTTATGCTACTGTTGGATTGAAGCCTGTATTTTCCCCCACTTCTTCAGTAGGTTGTTGATGATTGAAGTAAGTATGGACACTCTGTGTTCTGCTTCTTCTCATCAGCAAAAATTTCTCTTTGAGCTTCTTCAAGTTCCAGCTGAAGGAACACTAAAAATCAATATTTTCCATCCATTCTGCTTGTTGTCCGTACTTTTTACTAAATAAAAAGCTCCAAATGTATAAAGGAATTAGGTGTAGTTCATTGGTTCATTGAAATTTTCTGACGCAAGAGCTAGCTTGGTTATACTACATTAAATGGAACGTCCAGTTCAGTTAAGTTCAGCTGACTATGAATGGGAACACTTCAACGTTGTGAATGATTAACAGATGTTGTCAATTAATTATGATTCATGATTAACTAGATTTATTAATTAGATCCTTTTAAACGACAATAACTAAATTTTTACGATTTTCATATTACGATATATAATTTAAATGCATAAAATTTTGAAACTTATTTACATAAAAGAAGAATAAAAAACTAAAATTAAAATAAAATGCAGTTGCATTAAAAGCAAAGTTCATAAAGTCTACAATTCACACATTTCAAAGTCCATGAAGTTCGATCATAAACCATACTCTCTTAATTAAGACTCTTATCTTCATCTTCATAAATGATACGTTACTGCTTATAATGCTCAGGCCATTATTACATAGAACTTTTCTCGCTCCTTGTGAGCGTCGTTACACCAGATTTTCGTTGTGCAAGGCTTCCCTGTATTTAATATTACAGCTAATATTGATCTTGAATTTAACGTATCAGAAAAGAACTGGTATTAAAATCCATGTGAAATAAATATTTTTTATTTTAGTAATTAATAGCTTTCTCTGAATAGAAACCACGTGAAAAGGGTACTTTATCTTCCAGAAAATTAAATGTATGCTTGATAATTGCAAGCATTTAATATTTTCCTATTTCTCAAATTTATAACCCTACTAAGATATGATTTTATCTGTGATTCCCTCCAATTCTGAAATTAGAATTTCCTTTCACATAATTTTAAAATGGAAACATGCAAAACTTAATTTATTTTACAATATATAAATAAAGACTGTTTTATAAACTTTGTTATTTGATTCAGCATAGTAAAAATATCTTGCATATTTTCAAAGCATAGACACGAAATAAAAATAATCTCTCTCTCAAACATACATGAATTTAGAAATTTTTGCCATACTAATAAAATCGACGCATGTAGAAATAACGTGACAAAAAATATTGTTTTTTATTGTTTCTGATTACCACAGTGAGCTCTAAAAACAAATCTGAATTCCTTAAAGTGGATTAGAATTGTGAAACACGACTAAAAATTTTTCTTATTCAAAATTTGCCATTGTTGTAAATCCACTGTAAACATTGTATTAAACAAGAAATATGTTATTTTTAAGTAATTTAAATTTCTCCTTTCAACAAAACATGCAAATAGTTTTTAAATTCCGCTAAGTAATAAATATTTACATCAAATTAACTTAATTATAATAGAAAAATCCCAAAAGTAGCTTTATGTTTTGCTGACATATATTGAAAAATTTGTGATGAAGAAATTTGGGAATTTACATTTTTATGAGATTTAAAATTTCGATAACAGATAAATTATATTCACATAACATAACAAATTAATTCAAAAATACAAATATTCTCTTTCTGTTAACATGCAGATTAATACTGAATAGCATTAAACATGTTTTCTTTATCTAATAAATAAATTTATACGTTCTATTTAAAACATTTTTTGTATAATATCATAGTAGAAGGTTTATTTATCGCCTTACTATTAGATTATATTTTGTCTGTACAGTGGTTAGCGTAGGCAGCGTTCAAACTGATACCCCGCGTTAAAATATCTACTAGACGCGAATTCAAACCGCAAGGTTCGAATCCAAGGGCTTCTCACACCTCTTCCCTTTCCACTAGCCTCTCCAGATATTTTCGGTTGGACAATATTTTAAGCGCCCCCATGCTACAAAAACTGTACACACTTACAAAAACATCAATGCCTTCTCCCTGATTCGGAAACGGGCCCAAAGTTACAGTGCCGATTTCTCTTCATTGCAACATCTTTTTTTATCTTTTCCCCCCCTCAAATAGCCGCCAGTTGTCGTTTGTCAGAAACTGCTATAAAAATGTAATCTATTTTTGTAATTAAAAGACATATCTCTTCCCTTCAAATAAAAGAGCTCTCAAATAAAAGAACAAACTTATTTTATTACAAATGCATTTATCACAAAAAAAAAACTACAGTTATGTCAAAAATGATGTGCAAAAAAATAGCAGTTGTTGTCAAAAATGATGTGCGCAAAAATCATGATGAGAAAGGCACGCCCTCCTTTCCACTTGTTTAACAAGTCTAACCACGGAATAACTGAAGAAAGTACTATCTACCACGCTAGGAAATTATTCTTATCCTCTTTTATGCGAGTTAATATAATAAAACGAGTTTTATTTTCATAAATGAGCTTTATTCTAATTTATTTTAAGTGAGCTATAAGATATTTGTCAAGAATAAATCATGGCTGTTTTGAATAACATCGCTTTTGAAATTTCTTCGAACATCACTCGTAAACAGGGTTGGGTTGCAATTCAAGATGTTTACTGGTCCATGAGTACTATCATGAGATGATTGTTAACTGTACGCAAACTTTTAAGAAGTTCCGTTGTTTACTAGACTCAGTATTAAAGGTCTAGATAAATTCTTATTATAGTATTAGGATGAAGATTTCGAAATTTTCAGTTTAAGGGCTTTCGTAAAGATCTGCTAATAATTTAGCTTAAAATAACACGCCGAATAAAGATTATTGGAGAAGTTAAACAACAAAAATCAGCGTAATGTTTGTAAATTTTGCACGACTAGTTTCGGTGGTTTAAATACATAACCAGCTTCTTCAGCTGCTTAAGTGCAAGTGAATGTCCAGCACTGCTGGTCAGAAAAGAGCACTTTCCATTTTCCCTGCAGCCAAAATTATTCAAAAAACCTTTTCCATTGGTGAATCAGATTTTCTAGAGATGTTTCACATTTAAAAAAAGTCTGTCTGTTCTAGGTTACGACTCTAATTCCAATCCATCTTTACCCGATCCTTTAAGGAAATTATGTTTTTCCTCGTTTCATTAATAGATGGCCCCAGTAATTGACTTCTTTTTAGCCATTCTTATCTTATCACCATATTCTATCTCGTTCGTTTGCAGTTAGGCAGCTGAAGATGCGGTTGTGTATTTAAACCATCGGAACTGATCCTGCAAAATTTAAAAACATTACGCTGATTTTTGTTATTTAACTTCTCCAATAATCTGCTAATAATATTTTATTTGATGCAGACTCGAATTTTTACGTTACTTCAGGTTTCAGTTCAGTTGAATTTTCACGTTTTTCGATGTAATTTTCGAAAACTGAACTGAATAATCCAAATCAACAACACAGGCATTTTTTGCATCATGTTGCGCTTAATAGCAGGTGAAAAAGTGAAAATATTAAATTAAATATTCGAAATACTAAAAAGAGCTGATCCTTCCCTTCTAACTTGGGACTAAAAAGTACTCTTTGTAAAGAAGAGGGAAAAAATACCTATGATTCTCCACATTTTATGGAAGTTTTTCTTAACATTTCAAAATTGCATCCGCCACCTGTGACCGGTTGATATATACGCTACATCAGTCGGACACAGATGGTTAATTCAGCTTAGAATACTGCTAAAATCAGGCTTCATCGGAAAATCTGCCCACACTTGCCCTGGCCTGAATCGATTTCCGTATAAATGTAGCAAATATAGCATATCAATCAATTTATTCCAACGTCATCACTTTTTCTTTTTTCTTTACTATTATATATGGATAATGTCTTGCGCTCTAAACATAAAACATACCCATCATGATTTATGCATATCTGCACGTCTAGTTTCATTATTTCAGTTGCTCTAAATCAGTTAAAAGAATGACTGCTATCGAAGTTATTAAGTAACTCTCAATGAATGTTATGAAAAATTAAGGGATTTAAAACACGAATGCGACAATTAAAAAAATTGTTGAGTATAGTGTCGCTCCAGATATCCAAGCCAACTGGAACCGCAGCTCATCCGAATATTAAAAATATCCTCGTAATTATTAGCTCAAAGAGGCAGTTTGCCTAGAAAGGCTATTAATTTCGTTTTGACATTTTACGTTGGTTCACTATAAATGGCGTTTCACTTTTCAAATTGTTGCTAACCTATATTACAGCCCTGCGTTATATTTAAAGAAATTAAATAATGAAGAATCTGCATAAATGTATATATGTTTCTCGCTTTGTGAAAAAAAAGGCATCTAGAGACATCAAATTTTAAGTAACGTAGTCCTCCACTCGAATATGGGCATCTGAAAGCCCAAATTTGGAATTTGTTTTATTAGCTATTTCACATTTTGTAAACTTTTAATGAATTTTTGATTAGCAAACTCAGTGGTTTCGAAGCGAGCAATGGCAACACTGTACGGGAAAAAATATTTTTATCTCCAGTACTGTATATCGCAAACTCTAAAGGTGTTCTAAAGATATATCTTTTAAAATTATTTTGTGATATTGCCGTTGAATTGAATTTTAAGGTTTAAGGGGTGAAGAAGATGATATTTAATAAATAAAGGTAACCCAAAACGTTAGAAATACACCACTTTGGGCGTAATATAAAATCTGAAAGCTTTTCAATTATATATATATGTAGTATTTTCGATACGTAGTTCGATGGATAGATGCAAAAATCAGTAACTTCCAGACGTAACCATTTTAATCACAACTTTATTCTCTGATAATTCGCATCAGACACTTTTTAGTAGACAGGGCGTAGTTAAACACAATAATTTTTATTTACACTGATTTTAAAGTACGACGTAGGAATATATTATATGAAATATAAAATCGTTGTAATCATTTAGAGCAGAGTTGTGCAGCCTTTTCGTTATTTTAATTAAGCAATGGAATAACATTTTACCTGTACAAACTTTTCATAATAATCAACTCTACCTAGGAAAAAGGTCTATGTTAAACTGAATAACTGCATTAATTTAGAAGAGGTTTATAAGGCATTTCTCCCGCCTTCTTAACATGCCTTCGTGGTGTTGTGGTCAGCACACTGGGTGTCTATTCGAGAGGTCCTTGGTTGGAGTCCCGGCGAGGGTATTGCTCATTTCTCATGTCTCCTGCTTCCAAAAATTCTAATATCTCTACAGTGGCGCTCGAATTAAAAAAGGTAGTGGATGATGATTCTCCACCAGGATTTGGCGACTGGATGTCTTGATCTCGAGTCGCTCTTTAAAGAAGGGAAGTATGTAAGATATTTATCCCGCCTTCTTAGCAGGCCTTCATGGTTTAGAAGTCAGCACACTCGGTGCGTACTCAAGAGGTCCTTGGTTCGAGTCCCGGCGAGGGCATTGCTCATTTTTCATGTCTCCTGCTTTCAAAAATCCTAATGTCTCTAAAGGTTAAGTTAGGTTATTTTTGTCACAATAAATCATACGAAGGCTATCTAAGAGTAGGTACAACTTCGTGGAAAGTGTTTCAAGGAAAGCTGACTCATATTTTCGATACGCTAGAGACAAATCTCAAAATCTCGTGCGCACTTAAATTAAAATTAGGAGAGAATAAATTACGTAAGTGTAAAATTTAAACCCAAGCGAAAAAGAAAAGCCTTAGTTTGGAATAGATTCATTTAGCCTAGTTTTATTTAATATATACATTAAACAACGTCATTCTTTTTCATAAATTTAAATAATTACATATTTTAAGACTAGAATGTCTTGCCTTGAGAGTAACTTGAATATAACATCACTACGTTTGCTTTGGTCTTAAAAAAGAGCACTTGCTGCGTTTGCTTGGTGCAAATTCAGGAAACATAGATATACATACTGCACCTAAACTGCAATAAAATCTAGATGTCGTCTAATTTATATAAGTGTAGTTAATTATTTCTAAAATCCTGCATTGTACTGTTTATGTTTTCATATTATTTACATTAATGAAGAAAGTTTAAAGCACGCACGACAAGCTTAATTTAATTTGGCCTAGAAAATAAATGTCGTTCCGGATGATTAAATTTCCAGTTATATGAATCCTGATGCTTGTAATTTTATAGAACGGAATGCTGTCACGAGTTTGAAGTAATTTGCTTTATTTCAGAAATTTAGTACTAGTATATAATTTTGAACTAGCGAACAATTTCAAGTTCCTGAGAGAGAAGAAAGTTAATGTTTCTTTAAACATATTATATTTAACAAAAGAAGTTAATATGGATTTAAAAAGTTATGTAATTCTACTATTTAGCTGGAATTTCTTAGCTTCGATAAAACGATTCTGCTGGTAAGTTATAATTACCTTGCTTAGTGTAAATGAGCATACTTCCGAAGGTAAAAATACTAAACACATTTTAAATAGCAAAATCCGTATTTCACATTAAAAGGCTACCATAATAGTCGCAAACATTTCATGAAAATACGGAGAATGTATGCGTTCATGTTTAGCTTTATGTTACCTTTATGCAGATTAGATAATACAAATCTTATGATTTTTAATTGCGATTAAAATTGACAGAATTGCTGAGGATTTAAACGCTGTTTTTTGCATTAAATTTCACAATATACACAACCATCCTATGGCTATATTTCATTAGTAGGAACCTAAGATCATTTTTAAAATAATGCATTTTCGGGGGGGGAGGAGGCGACACTTTAAGTGTTTAAAAAAAGTATTTTTTACTTAAAAGACTTTTTATACTAAAAAAATATTTCTGTTTTGAATTTCTTAAAAATATCCCTCTTTTCTAATCGAATGTTGAAAACCGACTCTTGCAAAGAAATTATACTCTTAGTTTATTTTTGTTTGGCTATTTTAAATTCATCCAGTATCTTTATTGAATAAAGAATTATACAAAGGAAATCAAGTCTTGGAAAAATTGTAATGAAATTAATGTTAGGGGGATTATTTCGTAACACTTTCAGTTCTCTTAGGAAAATCATTTAAGTATTTCTTTCCCTTTTTTTCTAGCCTCTTTTTATTTTTCTCTCTGCATGTCAATTTATGCAAAGAAATTCCATTTGAGATGCAATTAGCTTCATCTAGATTCATCTTTAAGAAAAAAAGGGAGGAAGGAAACTTTAGAATTCCTTTTTCATTCCTAACAGATAAGTTTGTTTTTTATCTTTGATGTTTCTACAAAGAAAGGTTAAGTTTAAAAAAATGTTTGTTTTCTTGTTTGGCTCAGTGAAAAGTTTTGTCTATTTTCAAAAACTTCTGCGTGTGAATAAATTATTGCCTCTTGTTTTGTTGAGCATTTTATCCTCATATTTAAAGATTCAGAGTATTGCGTTTTTATTTTGAAAATATTTGAAGATAATATAGCCTTGATATTTACACTTTTATCTGTAATTATAACCTTGTAGATATTTTCTATAATTAAAGTTAATTCATCTACCAAAGCAAGACCTAACCAAAATTTAGAAAAATAGGATTTCATTTGTTAATGTCGAACTTCAAAAAAATAATTTGCTTCTGAAAGGCAGAATCGGTTTACATACCTCATCTCTCGGAATAATATGGGATTTCTACATTTAAATTACGTTTAGCCATTCTTTACTCTTACCTGTTTATTAATACCTGCATTTGTATTATACATGAGTATATGACAATGGATATTTCTTTACAAGATTAATTAAGGCAAAATTCATCAAAGAGTATGATGTACACATCTTGTGTGATGTGAAGTGTCAGAGGCATACTTTGGATGCCCGAGATGGAGTAAACAATTGGAAAGGAAATATTAAAGAATCGCAGACTTCAAATGAAAAATTCTGTCACATTTTCCATAAGATGTTGAAAAAATGAAAATAGCAATAATTTTAATTAATGAATCTAAACTGTCAGGAAATACTCTCTTTTTTTCTTAAAGATTCATAAAGGTAAAGCCATTTAGATTACATCAATAATACAGCTCTCTACTTAGATATAACGTTACGCTCCGAAGAAAGTGGTTTCCCTTGCTGTTTTTTCTATGAAAATAGAGATTTTACTTCCGATTATTCTTACATAAAATAAGCATTCTGTCTGCTCGGATCTTTTATTTTAATCAGAAAGAAAATTACGTTGAGTTTTAATTGAAAGAAAAAAATATCCCATTTTTTTTCAACCTCTAAACTCACTGCTAGAAGAGCTACCGAATATCTAAATCTAGAGAATGCTGTCGTGTTACTTTTAATAAGTTTCTTCAGTTCTAGAACATTTCAATAGGAATTTAAAGATATATATAAAGACTTAATTTAAAAACCTTAATTACGTGTACTTTTTCAATAGTGAGGGATGAATATTGCCCCACCCCCGAAAAAAAGAGGGACAGTTTCATATCTCCGTTCTACTGGACCGACTGACGAATTCAGCTTTCATGTCTGGAAAGAGCGACTTAGGATATGTATTACATTTATATATAGCGTTGTTTTAATATAGGTATTTTGACACATAATCGAAGTTTTTCTGAAATGGAATGCCAATTGTTTGCCATAGTTCCATATTTCGATTCTATGACTCAAATTACGCCAAACTGCCAAATATTGCAAAAATCGCACGAGTAGTTTTTAAAAAATTAGCTCTCAAAATTTCAGCTTCTCAGTGTTAATTGAATTTGATATTATACATTTATTAATATTTCTTTTTTTCATTAAACTCACTTGACTCTTCCTTTCACATTTCGAAATTTAGGTTCACTCCAAAACAAATTCACCTATTTTTTATGATTTATTGTTAAAATTTGTATTTTAAATAATTTTTATAAATTTTGAATTATAACCTATAAAATTTTACCATCATCTTAAAGTAGACGTACTTCTAAGCATACGGACAAAAAGTTAGAGTTTTTTATTCAAAACTTCCTAAGACATACGTGAATTTGCATTTTGGTGCGTTTTGAAATTTGGCATATTCGCTATAAGCGATAATAACACCAAATGTATTTTACTCATTTTGTTAAAATGATTTGAATGTATGAATGGTGAACTTTTTTTCGCTCGTGTACAATGCAAAAAATAAAAGGAAAATAGGTTGCTATAAATTAAGAATTTCGCCAAGTAAATTATTCTTGGCTCAAACTCAAAAAAAAAAAAAAAAAATGCGCAAAGAAAAATTTTTTAATTTTTTCGAAAATTGAGATAAATTTTTTAATTTCTTCGTAAATTGCACACCAAATTTTACAACATTTCATATTTAGGCATAATTTGAGTCGTAGAATCGAAATATGGAAAAACATTGGCATATCATTTCAGAAAAAGTCCGATTTTGTGTCAAAATACCTATATTAGAACAAAGCTATGTATAAATCTAATATATATCCTAAGTCGGGCTTTCGAGACATAAAAAACGCAATTCTAATTTCTTCAATCGCATCAGTAGAACGGAAGATGTATATCAGTCCCCCTTTGTTTTTTCTTTTCTTTTTTTTCGCAGAGTACTTTGAATAGCTAAAGTAGTACAGACCCAGACACCCCTTAAAAACAAATTAATTTATCTTTGGTTTTGGTTACAGTCAACATTACTTTACAGCACGAACTCGATGTGATGCTAAATATCATTCCTACGAAATATTAACCTATGGTGACATAATAACAACTTTATTTAATTATCAGCTATTAGACTGAATCCGGAGTTAAAATTCCAAATTTTCAAGTCGTCTTTTCACATAGTTTCCATACGTAAACTGGCCTTGGAGACAATTTAAATTATGCTCTTCAAACAAAACTGAGATCGTCATGATCATGGTGATAAGATGTATTTT
>KK114652.1:713258-734788 GCA_000611955.2 Stegodyphus mimosarum
TATATATATCTATATATATAAGATATAAAATATAAAAAGAATGCTCCAACTTTAATTTGGTAATAGTCCCTTTCTTTCCTCATTTTTATGTGGCCACTTCCCCTTCCTGTCCTAAAACTACTAACTATTTATAATATATGAAGCGCGTTATTTCAAAATTAATCCTCATCATGTTATCTTACTTAACGCGTAGCAATGCGGGTACCTTTCTCCAATCAGAGTAAAGAAACATTTGACTCTTTATCTTACGCATTTTCTGTATACGTACTGACTTTCAAGCTTTGCCTTGCTTTGCTAACATCTTGCAGCTAATTGCTGTCTATCGTGCATCGTCTAAAAATGTAAGCTTCCAAAAATTGTAAGGTGCAATATTGTAAGGTGATGCGTAAATAAAAATAAAGTGCATTAAGGTTTAATATCTGGTCTTCGCCCACGTCTATTTGTAAATGTCGTCTTTGTCTCTACGCAAAACAGTCTTCTCCGAGTTGTTAAAAACCAGCATCCCCAATTCACTGCAGCTATCCCCACTCATCAAGATATTACGGCTTATATATATTAAATTCATTTCTCATTTCAGCGGAGAATTCCTTTTATGCTGGTTTAAAAACTGCTTCAGAGTAAAGTAAATCATACAGCAGTATTAAGTTTCTTACTATAATTTTAGTTATATTGGTCTTCATTTTGTGACCTCGTCTTTGTGCTAGAGCACCCTGATGTAGATTTCAGTCTTTTCGAGCAGCGGTCGACTTGCATAAGTTTTGGGCAGCCTTGTAAGGCGCCACCATTATAAAAGCGTTCTGTTACTGGGCTTTGCAGCTGTACATCTGCGATTAATACCTGGTATCTTTGAGACCGTGCATCAATATTTCCGATGAATCTGCCAAACACATAGTTTTGATAGACGCCATTTTGGTCAATTATATTAAAAATTGCTGTAAAAAAGCATTCACCAAAGACTTCTCCCATATAACCATATACAAAAAAGGTTTGCTGTAATGTGCACTACTCTCTTTTAACGTTTGTTACATGATATCTGAATCATCTTATATACAGACATTATTATAACTAAACAGTGGATCCAACAAAAACAAAAGTTTACTAGCATCAGCTTGGAAGTGCGGGCCGTGATTCGTTATACTGATTGACTACCTGGAACATGGCCATACCGTTACTGCCGATTGTTATTGTGCCACTTAGACAAGGCTATGTGGACGTAAGCGCCGTGGCAGGTTGAGTAGTAGTGTCATCCTCCTGCATGACAATGTGAGGCCCCCATACTGCTCGCCAAACACAAGAATTGCTGCAAAAGCGAGTCCTCTTTCCGAAATTAAAGAACATTTATCTGGAATGAGGTTCTCTTCAGACAGTGGTATGAAAACAACTATCGAGACTATCTCAGTCGTCAGGGCCGTGATTTCTATCACGCTGCGTTAAAGAAGTTGGTCTTATACGTTCAGATCAATGCGTAAATAGATTTGGTGATTACGTGGGAAAATGATAGGCAAGTATGCCTCTTTATTCCCTCTTGTATTTTTGTCTATATTCCCTCTTGTATTTTGTATCTTGCATTTTTGTATAAACAATTTTATGACCCTTGTAAACGTTTTTTTGGATCAACCCTGGTATATATCTAAAGTCTTTACGCATAATATTATTGAAGTTTTAGTATTCACCGTGCCACCGTCCGTGAATTTCCTCTTTTTTTCACAGTTTTACTTTGAGTATCAGGTTTTTCTGATTCTTTCTAGAAATCGCGTTTCATTTCTTCTTCATTTCTTCAATATATAATAATCACTGTTAACAATATTGTTGCTGATGGCTATTACAAATGACTCTTTTTTTCTTAACTATCATCGTAATCGTTTGTGTTCTGCTATAGATTTCTTAAAGTAATAAGGAATTACAGCTACTCCAATTCTTCAGTATTTCTTAAAGTAACGAAACGAAGCGCTGCCACACAAAAATAAAATATATTCTTGCGATAAAACAAACGGAATTGCGGAAATCCTTAAGGAATATAATCCATGCCATCATGCATCAAGGAAACGTATCAATCATTCCTTAAGCCATCGCCATTTACTTGTCACCACCACACATTTCGAAAAGCTCTTTTCGATTAGGAAAATGCTGCAGTAACATACGCTTTCCGATGTTGTTATTTTCATTAGATACTGCATGTCATTTGGAAAGGAGTTTTGTTATATTTCGGCACACAGTACTGATCTGGAAATTTTGCGTTAATACTAGCGTAGAATTATATTTTATTTAATGCGTCACTTATAGCTAGAAGTCTGTATCAAAAATCTCTTAGACGAATTTCAGTAAACTGCAATATAACTTCGCTTATCCGAAGTTCAGTTAACCGAAATCATAAAGAAACTAACAATGAGTCAAACTAATATTGAATCTTCGAGGCGGTTATTTCAAATTTTTAATCATATTTTCTTTTAATTTTCTCACCATTAAGAAGTAAAACCTCATTTTATAAGCTGAAGCAATAGTAGGTACCAATATACATTATTGAGAAACGTCAAATGAAATATGTTTTACACTAAACGTTTTCTTAAAGTGAATATTTTGTTCAAAAATAGAAGTCTCAAATATTTAAATAGATTAGTAAAAAAAATCTGAAAGGTTTCAGATTTTAATTACGTCCAAAGGGGCGTTTACTTAACATTTTGTGTGTTAAATTTATTTATTAAATACCATGTTCTCGCAAAATTCAGCTCAACAGCAATATCGCAAAATAATTTTAAATTGAGCATATCTTTAGAAATTTCGGTACACACTCTCACGCGTTGGAGATAAAAATGTTTTCATGTACAACGTTGGTATTGCTGGCTTTGAAATCTTTGAGTTTGTTAATGAGAAATTCGTTAAAGTTTTAGAGAATATTGTTCCGAATTTCACATTTATTTGGCTATTTATTTGGAATTGTAATTAAAATTCCTTTTTATTCTCCCGTGCAACGCAGACGATTTTTGAAGAGAAAGCTACGTCAAAAAATAAAATAAAATAAGCAGTAAATTGAAAAGTGAAACGACGCAAAATGCCAAAACGAAAGTAATAGTCCTTCGGGATTCAAATCCCTTTGGACTAAAAATTAATTAATTAATTAATTTGGTACTCTTCTGCTATCGGGACCGGATTCAAGAATATACGTATTTATGCGTGTGTGTATGTGTCTCTGTCCGCATATGTGTGTGTATATATATACATGCATTTCTGAACCGTGTCCCGATAATAGGAGACTACCATTAATTTTGCAATATATCCGAAGTGAAGTTTCAGCCCATTTATAAGGAAATTTGTCACTGGCTAAAATTGATGTTGATATAGAAGAGACTCTCTGAAAATTTTATGATGTATTTTAAGCTCCTTTTAAAAGCATCTAACCTAGGTTCAGTTGCATTTCTTTTAAGTACTCCAGCGTTTAAAACACACTATCATTAGTTTTCATCATGCAGCTTCCGATACTCATCCCCAGTTCACTGCTCTATGAATTTAAAAGGAAATCTGTAATAAAAATCAATTTTGCTTTGTTTAGTTTTATGCAATTTATTATTATTGTTTTTGTTTCATTTGATTTATGCCATTTCAAAGAAAATGCAAATATTGGATAAAAAGTTATGGTAATCCATCAATAATTCTCAAAAAACATTATCGCTGTTGCAAACACTATCGAATTATAAAATCAATAAATTGAAATTTCTATTTTTATTTTATAAATAAGATTGTAATGTGCTACATATTTATTTATCTATTACACTTTTAATTAGCAAGTAAGGATGTAGAAGCTATGGTACATTCGAAACCTCTAAAATCCTATTTGTAAAAGCACAGTAGTGCCAAAAAATTACATTATCAAATAGAATCAAAATACCATTATTAATAAAACATGACTTAAAAGAAAAAATAATAAATTAAGGCTAATAATTGAATATTTATAAAAATGTGGGAAAAGTACAAGTTGTAAGAAAAAGTATAAGTTGCAAGAAAATGGGAGAAAAAACACTATTATGTACAAAAAGATCAAAATAACAATATTCCATTGAGAGTTACCCAACAGTATCGTCAGGGGAAAAGTGTAATGTAATTCCCACTGAAATATTACCTCCACGCGTTTCTACAAACGACCAATTAAGATAATTAACGCGGAAATTTATTTAATGATACTTATCAAATTATTTAATGCTTATTGATATCGTCTCAATTCGGCGTTCCTTTCTCTACGCGTGGAAGAAAAGATAGACGAAAAAATAATATACAAAATATTTCATCAAAATTCCTAAAGAATAATTAAAACTACAAGAAATTTTTAAAAAATAGTAATACAAATAAGAAACTAGGAAACAAATACAGCTGAATTGTCTTATTAAACTTTAATCAAGTAAAGTGAACCTTGGAAAAAGTGAACCGAAGAAAGAAATTTGGAAATCCAAAAACTGTAACATGTTTAATGTAATAAAAATATAAAAATTCAATTGGAATTCTAGAAGTAATGCCAAATCAGGCTATTTTCTTAATGAAACCTTTAAAGTAAAAATTATGGGAAGAAAACTTAAAAGTCGAAAGGAAGAGTTAAGATGTCCTATAACAAAGGGCGAAAACAAAAGGTAAGAATGACTTGAGAAGTTAAAAACTTTTGGTACGTAATTTTATTTGGAGAACTCTTGTAATTGAAAAGAATTACGAAATCAGGATAATACAAAATAACGACTATACTGAAAAGAACAAAAATGAAAGCTAAAAACAGAAAATGTAATTAGCAGATGAAAAAAATTTTTTACTTTATAATAAAAAACTACTAAAAACAGACTTGAATACGAAAATCGACCTGTTACAAGACATAAACTAAAATTAAAGGAAGTAAACATGGGACGAAAGATATTTAGAAATCTTAAAACGGAACCACGTTTAAAGAAAAGTTCAATTGTAGACAACTAATTAAAGTCAAGAAAGAATGACATATCTGGCTAATAAACATAAAAACTTAAATGATGCAATTAATTGTCCAAGAGTCCATTAAGAAAGGGCGTAAAGAATTAAAAGACATATTTTAGAAGTCGAAATCTTATGTATGAAGTAAAATTTGGAATATTGCTGCAATTGAAAAGAATTATATGGTTTGTAAAATAAAAATGATAGCAATATTGATAAATACAATATTGAAACCTAAAAACGTTAAATGGAATTTTACAGTCGCCTAGTAAATATCTGAAGTACTATTAGTCAAATATACTATTAGGAATACCATAACAAAATGGGGGCTTTATTTATCTATGATTGCAGAAAGCCTCATTAAGGGGACGGTGGACTTTAAAATAGCTAAAAATAAACCAAAATATGAATTTGTTTTGAATTCGTATGCAAAAAAAACGAGTTCAAATATTCTAATTTTTAAAGAAGTTACCAGCATTTAAAATGTGTAAACAACGTAAACTTTGCCCTTTACATTTTAGAGAAAATGTACAAAAAAATTATTTCAACAGTTATTTACTGATGTTATGATTTATATATTTGCCCAAAAAAGTGTTTATTTCTAAAGTCTAAAGTCTGTTTATTTCTAAAAAAATGGCTAGAAATGTCAGTACTGACAACTATGAGTTTAACTTCGGTTATGTAAATGCTATACGCTTAGAACAGGAGGAAACAAACTTGTTTTACCTACTCGTTGCAAAAAAGCGTGATCAACGTCGCTTGAACCAAAGCAAAAAGAGAAGTTTAGCTGCTTGGCAAAAAACAGAAATAGTTAAAAATATTGTAAAGCATTATAAAAATAACGTAAAGGTAACAAATGAAGGTAAAACATATAGTGCGGGTGAATTTTAAATATTTCATTAAATATAATGCATAAATTGTTTCTACCTATAACTTCGAATCACATACCAATTTCCGATATGTTTATTTTTGTCATATTTAATATTATGAGGTTGAAAATAGTTAAATGATACGGAAATGTTATCTAGTTTTTACAAATTCATATTTAAAATTAATTTTCTGTTTCTCATGACCATATTTTAAAGGTAAGTTTGAAGAAAAACTTTAAATCCGGTTTTCTCAAAACAAATTTTTTCGCGGTTCGTATGTTTTGAAAATGCTTTATGCGTCACATTTTTAGCTAAAAATGAATGATTTTTGGACGAAAATATCTTGTTTTATGTTACAGTAGATCTGTGTATGCACTTTTGGGATATGAGGTTATGAAGAAGTTTAAACTTGTGATAATGTTTAACAAAAGGTGACATTTTTTCGAAACCTGGATATAAATTCACAAAAATCCTTTTTAAAAATTGTTGATCCATCATATTCAATAACGATACACAAAAACTTTTGTCAAGTTTTTATAACTAACTTAAAGGAAAAATTAGGAAAAATGTTGAAAATGAGAGCGCAAGGAGCATTTGAAATCTTTAATCAAAATAATTAATTATTTGTTTTAAAAAATTTAATTTAAAATAATTTGAAATTTTGAACACATATTTTATAAACCGATGTTATAATATATATATGTACAAAATTTCTTGTTGTAAACACAAAAACTTAAAAAACTAATTTTTAAAGTGAACCGTCCCCTTAACTTTCTACATAGATGATATGAACGTCCGATGAATTATTTTGCTCTTCGATGCATTTTATCGCAATTTTGAGAGCTGGTTTTCATTCTAAGTTCACTTCATTTCTTTTTTCCGTGATCACCTTCTTCGAGCACAATTTCTGAGTTTTTTTTTCTTGTTATTCTTCTGTCATTTCTCCCTAGATTAACTGTTCTGTCGAAGACTTTATTTTCTTTTCATTTCCTAATATGTTTCAATGTCCTTTTCTTCGAATCCTGCCATGTTGCTACCAATATTCCTTTCTTAGAATCTTAGTAATTGTTCAAAACTAGTACATAGAACAGTTACTTACTAAAGTTTTCGTCTCGATTGCAGTTTAAAAGTTACTTTCGGCCATCCATATATCACTGGATCATGAATTTCTTCAAGACTACATAAACCTTCATAACGACATTTCATCTAAAATAGTAGCCAATTTGTAAATCACTATAATTCTAATTAAAGACTGCTTGTTCATTAGTAACTCTCGCAAAGATTTCCGAACGAGATTTTTCCTCTGTAACACCTTTGAAAACTAATTATTTCACCTACATTATCAGTCAATAATTTATTCCAAGCACTGCAAATACCGCATTCGTATCATCATACGATAATTTAATTGGATGCGTTTAAGCATTTCTAAGGAGAAGAACAGCATTTAATTGAAGTTTTAAGCGAGTTAAATAAAACTTAATAGAACAATTTCAGTTGAAACCCTTATTCGAAATAAATATATCCATCCAAGCTAATTTCTAAGATCGATAGTAATGAACTATGTTTAAATTTGTAATTTTAAATATATTGATTCTGCTGATTTATCTGAGGTGAAAACGAGCAATTTTTTATTCTCCAGTAACATCTGTATTAAAAGCTAGGAATTTTCCCTTCATTGATTCTGAAACGAATTTCAAATATTTTTTGAGACTATGCTAGACGTTAGCTAAGCTTTAAATTGTATCCCATTTGATTCAGTTTGTAGATCATCAAGAAGATACCCTTGCAGCATTTTAACCTGCTAATAATTTGCTACTTCAGATAATTAGATGATGAATTATGTGTACTTTTTCAAAGAGAAAGGCTTCTGTTGCTAGAATTCTACTCCGCTCATTTTCTTAAGCACAACACATTCATTGCCTAATAAAGTTATAACATTCGCCTGCCGAAAGGTGTTTTTCTTTACTATTGTTAGCTGAATTTTCATGTAGTCAAAATATTACAGTTACTTTTTTTAAACGTGGATCACCCTGTCAGTGACGTACATTGAAGTAACAACCACTAATTGCTTATATAAGGGACACTTCTCTCGCAAACAAAAATTATCATTGAGATTAATAATAAAATGGTGAAGACAAAGATTAAAAGGATTTCGAAAGACACATAATTGTGGATACAGGACGCAGTGGTTCGAGTATCTTTCAAATGTCGAATTTTCTAGATTTTTCTCGTGGAACAGTATTTAGAGCGTATAGAAAATGGCAAATGGCAGTTGAGCAAAAAAAGTTTAAACAATGAGGATATTTCTGGTCAGAAAATGTTGGTGAATAAAAGAAATGAATGACTGTTGACACAAAACATCCGCAGCAGCAGGAGGGAAACTTTTTTTTTGCTATGACTGACTTTTTCTACTTTCTATTTGATTTCTACCTGACTTTTTCAATCTTCAGCCTACAGGCTTCTAAATATGCCCCAATACATTCATGTTTCATTCCACGTGAATTTAGCAACTATGTCTTTGTGTAATAAATTATTATTATTATCTCAGAAAAAATTACTGAAAATGAACTTTAAACAAATACTATTTATGTTAATTTGTCCTAAATTTTATGCCCTTTCAGGGACCATAATTAGACAAAAGGGACAATTTGCCCAGAAGGGCTATTAATTTCGTTTGCGTTGGTTCACTATAAACGGCCTTTCACTTTTCAAATTGTTGCCACTAAATATTAGAGCCCTGCATTACATTTAAAGAAATTAAATAATGAAGAATCTGCTCGAATGTGTATATGTTTCTCGCATTGTGATAAAACAACGGTAGCAAGACACATCAAATTTTGAACAACGTAGTCCTCTACTTGAATATGGGCATCTGGAAACCCAAATTTGGAATTTGATTTGTTATCTATTTCATATTTCATAAAACTTTCACGAATTAATGTTACTGTACAGGAAACACCATACGGAGGGAGAAAAAAAAACATTTTTACCATCAAACATCGAGACTAACTGCTTTTAGTTCTAAGGGATTTAGTCCCGAAGGACTATTACTTTCGTTTTGCGATTTTGCGTCGGAAACACGAAAACGATTGCCAAGAACATGATATTTAATAAATAAAGGTAACACACGAAACATTAAAAAAAAAGGAAAAAAAACACCACCCCTTTGGGTTTATATATATATGTAGAATCGGATTGATTAAGAAAATGCATTTAATTAATGATATGTCTAATTAAAAGCATTCAATATTTTTACAGAATAGCATTACATATTTTTTCTTCCTTTTCAAATATATAAAAGATGTTATGTTACATGTTAGTCTAAAGGCATATTCATTTAACATCTTATAAAATGTGTCGCTATTCCACTTGACTCATTTTTATCGATAAACTCTACTGATAAAACGTATTAAAATTTTAAAGAGTATTCCGTAATATTTTGATCATATCAACCGAACTGTTGATCACAGTAAGCGATGTATTTTCCATGTTTTCGCATGCAAACTGGAGGAAATTCGATAACAATATCCGAATGATAACAATAAGCGTCATCTACTGTATATCTAAACACAAAAGTGAACGAGCTGGCAGCAGGATAGTCTGCGTGATGTTGCTGTTTTGCCCATGAATGTCGTGGAAGAATGGTTGCCAGAGCCTCAAGGAAGTTGGACTTCTATTTCACACACGTGGGGTGGTCCGAGGGTCTTCTACTCCTGACGTTGAGTTTGTTAATCAAAAATCGGTCTGAGGTTCGAATCCTGCGAACAGACTGCTGCATGGGCGTTTTCATGTGTAACGCGTAAACGAGCCAGTTTCCCTTAAAACATCCTCCATGAAGCCATACTTTCCCTTAGGCAGGTATCCATCGAGTGCTTTGCCATAATCAAACAAACCAAACCAACTCGTACATTTTAGGAAGGCAGAATAAAAGATCTTCAGTCTTATAATCTTCAGTATCTTTTCGTATGAATTAGAATGCAGAGATGAAAACAGACTTGTTTGATAAAGTTAAAAAATATTACGCCCAATAAAATAATACTATAGTTTTTCATAAAACATGGACATTTCAATGTACTAGGATAGTTTAAAATAAATTCTGAATAATATTTATTTCTAGAGGCTTGTGGGAGTAATATAAATTTTAAAAGTTTAATTAGCATCTTCGTTTCATTTCTATTAAGCAATTTGTATGAAGAATGTTAGAAACACAATACCTGTATATTAGAAATGAACTAAAGCTATGTTTAATTTCATTTTGTCAATGGAATTAACTATCGGCGCTGAAGGTGTATCAACAACTTACGCGGAAGGTGTATTTATTTTTCTCACATTTCTAACATGCAGAACACAAAATTCAATATCATTTACTAACCTGTTAAAAGTATTAGCATTTGATAACGTTTCCTTAACTCAATGTTACAAAGACACGAAGGCTATTTGCGTAAAGGTAAATGTTACTTAATGGAGGTTTTTCTAAGATAGAGTGATTCGCATCTACTTGTTAGTGCATGAAACAGGAGAATAAACAGAGCAATGTCTAAGTCTCATTGACGTGAACTAGATTTAGTAATGAACGGGCTCCAGTCACATCAATTCTTATATTATTTACTTTATTCGCGTTAAGCGAAGAAATCGTTCCGATATTTTAACGTTTCAATTCTATTCCAGATAAATTCATTTAACAGTCATTTCAAATTTGTCCCAACTCATTTAAAAGAAACTAAGTTTAAAAGCTCTCACACGTTTATCTTTTTCATCTTACTTCGACACTTTTTCCAATTTTTATCTATTTATTTATTTTCATTTTAAGATTTTTTTTTTATTTATGTTTACGTAGGCCTATATAAATTAGCTTTTTCCTTTCATCTAATCATCAAAATATCTCAAAACTGATTGCAGTGTCAGAGCAAAAGAAATAAAAATATTTCAAGTCGGATTTATGCAAGGTCTAAGGCAGAAGTAAGCATTTCATTGCCTAATAGAAAAAACTTGAAGTACTGATAATCAGATTAACTGCAGCATATCCTCATTCCGTCGGAAATTCATGAGGGAGATTATTTGATTTGCGATCTATTTAATCTGTTTTAGGAACGCTCGTGAGGTTGCTGCTTAACTTTTGTGCTTCCACCTTTTTATAACATAAGTTTATACCCGAAACGTACATTAATGAACAAAAGTAAAAGGCAGAAAAGGTATAAATTTATTTGTGGGATAGTTATATAGCCTCAAGAGATATTTTAATTCCGTGAAACATATTTTCTCTTTATGTCTTATATTCTTAATATTTAAAATAGTCTTACTGATATCAATCCTTTATCGTTGATGAATTCATTCTTTCAGACAGATTTTTCTGCTTCTGTATTTGGTCATGGTTTAAGCACTGCTTATTTTTCGACCAAGTACTACAGCTCTAAATTTATCGCGTTATAGTGCAATATGTGCAAATGCTAAACGGTCGATCGAACACTTGTATAGGATTTTACTCCCTTTGACCACATAAACTCTACTAGATCCTACTAATGAACCTGACGACTTTTTGCACACGCGTGAAATAATACCAGCACAGAAGAAGGGTGAAAATAACCCTTTTTATTATTCTCAACCGCGAACAGAAAGGCACGTACTTTGTCATTTACAATAACACCGTCAACGTGCGGTGGAACTTAAGAATTGTAACACAATAAATTCAAGTTTAAGAGAGTAGTGTTGGACTAAGTAAGTTAGGACTAAGTGTAAGTTACGGCTAACTAGGTTGACTCAACAACTTACTCGGTGTGAAAATTATTCAAATGGCCAAAAGGCGTAGCAGCAACTCTCCGTAACAGCAACGTCAGAAACGTAACGTGCGCTGGTTAGAGAAAACACGCTCTGAATAAACTACAAAATTCACCCTTTTAAATACTCCCTTGACTTTAAATTAGAATCCTGGCGAGGAAATGCGAGGGGAAGTTGAGGAGTTCCGGAAAGATAACAAAAATTTGATTAGTAGGTTAATTGAACTAAGGGAAAGTTTAAACACATATCTTCATACTTCAGGAGATTCTGTGCTCTTGTGAGATGATCAAGTGGAATATAGCGTCCATAAAACGAGATTAAGTGTTACTTGCACCACGGAAAACGCGAACATGGTACATTCCTGATAACAAGGATCGTCCATTCATGATGTAATCGCTGAGATCCTACACCTCAGTGCCTCAGACTATAAAGATATTGTTCTTCATCACTACCATACAGCTACAAAGTTATTTGCACTGTAGCAAAACACAGAAAGGCCTAAGGGAAGGAATGCCTTCGTAAATAATCTTTGAAGGAAAACTCTGGCTCGTATTCGCACTAAAGGCAATTTACACTGTTAGCCACCGGGATGGTACCCCAATTTACACCAGGGCGATCACGCATTGGGGCGAAAGTCGGTAAACAATCAGAAATGGGTTCAGAAACGGTATTTTCCACATAGCCGAATATAGTGCGAGTTGCCCCAACTTCAGTGTTCTGCGCTTGCCACATATGCTTTCAAAGCCTCTTCTTGAGAAAAATACAAAACCAAGTGGAATAATCTTAATAAAAAATTTCAGATGATAATTAAAAAAATTTAAATTAATGCCGTAGTTAAATAAATTATTTAAAAGAAAATTCTCAAGCTCGTTAAGAGTAACTAATCATAATCATGTACCACAAATAGATATCTTTCGTTATCATAAATATATAAATGATTCACTCTAACACAATAATCTAAAACAATAAATTATTGCTAGAAAATAGTGAGAGGTCTCAAAATTCTAGATTTTATTAATTTAACAATTTGAATTAATTTACAATTTTACTTCAAATTTGTACCAGTTTAAGGTTAATTTTACTGATTTCTCTTGTCTGATGGATAGGGTAATCAAATTTTGGGTACTTCCAGACCCAAAGATTTAGGTGAGCGGTGCTTCCGCACACATTCTATAGGAACTAAGCCAGAGCATTAAGCTTGATGATAGTTTTTCATTAGTTTAAAGAGCACTTGTATGAGCACTGGAAAATTTAAGAATTGTGAAGTTTAGTTTTTCAAATAAAAAAGAAATATTTTATAAAATGAAGCTACTTTAGTTTTAGACGATTATAAAAGGAGCTTTTAGAGAGCTACATTTGATTAGTATAGTATAAATGACTAATTGGAGTAATTACAGTTACACGTAAGATAGAAAAATATGTCCATATGGGAGAAAATACGTTTTAATAATTTGTTTTTTAAATTCCCTTACTTTATTAAATTTTTTAGGAGCTGCTTGCTTTCTTCATGTGCGAAAATAGGTAATTCTATAAATCCTACAGACATTATAATAAATTGTAATTTTTTGTTATATTAGATAAACCAGATTCATTAAGGGAAGTACATACACTATAAGGTATTTTCTCCTTCCTTCCCGCATGCTTTCGGTGTGTAAATGCACTCACTTCCAAAAGTTAAGCACGGAGAGGAAAATGCTAATTTCTTTAAGCCAATCAGAATTGAAGAGGATGCAATTCGCTGCAGAGGTAGATGGAAGTATGCAAAAAGTTAGATAACAGCCAATCGAGCTTTCATGTCAAGAAATATGCAAAAAAGACAGTCTTATAAGAAGACAGCTTTATGAAGGGTTACAGTAGTTGATTGTAAGTACTGATAGATGGTGCTTAAAACTTTCGTACAATTTGTTTTCAAGACATACGTGTTTCAATGACTTCCAGAAGACGAATGGCGTGAACAACGAACACGCAATGAGTCCCAAAACATCAAAGAGCATCACTCATTCCGAGGCGGAAGCATTTTGGTGTGGGCAGAGATTTCATTAGGATACGGCACCGACCTGCACATCTTTAAACGGGGTTCTTTGACGGCTGTCCGTTATCGAGATAAAGTCCTAGAACCCATTGTGAGATTGCACGCTGCAGTAGTTGGCTCTACTTTTGTTTTAATGGACGATAACGCACGTCCTCATAGAGCTGACAGTGGAGAGTGAAAGGATTGTGCATATTGCGTGGCCAGCATATTCGCCCGAGCTTAATCTCATTGAAAATCTTGAGGATGCTCTCGGCCGTGCTGTATCTTCACGTTTCCCACTTCCAGCCAGTCTTATTGAGCTGAAAACAAAAAGAATGGCGATTGCTTTATTCTGCAGTGGTTGCCAGCCTCATTGAAAGCATGGTCACAAGGTGTAAACTTTGTATACAGATGAGGGGGGGGATCACATGTCCTATTAATGTCCTTTTCTTCATTTTATGCTGTTTATTTTCACTTCATACATAATTCTGTTTAAGTCTCCAGTATGACATTGTCTGATAACTTACAAAAATTTAATATTGTTTTTATTTTTCTATATAATTATTGATTTTGTTTTATGCATAAATATATATGCTACTTTCCTGCCTAAGTTTGTGTCAATCGAAGCAGTATTTGTTGATTTTTTTTGCATTTTACATCGTTGTGCTCAACTTTGGAAGTGAGTGTATTAAGCATACTCGACGCATATTGCAAAGAGCCAGGGTTCTGTTATTGTTGTTGACTAATGTTCACTTGGCTGACCTACAAGCAGCCCCATGAAATTTCCCGTGGCAGGGAGCGCAAGATACGCCTGTCCTTGGCATCTGACAGCAGACAGTGCGATTTAGTTCAGTCCACCCCCAATTTTGTTGGAGAGCACCCTTCTTTTCCCTACCAACAACTTCTCGAGAGGACTTTCAGATCGCCGCATATTTGGAGTGCCCCCATGCCGCACAGTCTCTATAAATTTACAAACATCCATGCCTTCTCCGGAATTCGAACTCAGGCCCTTTGCACGGCAGTCAGAGACGCTAACCACTATACCGGTAGGGCTCCTCAGGGTTCTAGTCCCAGTGAAGGCATTGCACATTTTTCACGTCTCCTGCTTTAAAAAAAACCTGATGATTCTACAAGTGGCGCCCTAACTAAAAAAGGGGTGGATAATAATTCCTCATCACCAGAATTTGGCAAATGGGGTGCATAATCCCCAGTCGCAGATTAAAAGAGGGAGTATATAAGATATTTTCTCCTTTTCCTCATGCCTTAGTGGTATAATTGGAAACATACTTGAAGTGCTTTCGAGAGGTCTAATGTTCCAGTCATAGCGAAGGCACTGCACATTTGTCATGTGTCCTGCTTAAAAAATACCTAATGTCTTTACAACACCATGCAAAAAAATTACGCCGTCCTATCCCATAAAAACCTCTATTATCCAAATTCAAAATTAAAACATTTTGAAAATATAGCAGGTAACTTGACGTGAAAATCTTTCCCCGTGTGGCACCATGGTGGTGTCAGCTAATTTCGACAGAATTTCTTAAAATTTAACAAGAGAGTCATCTGTTGAGAGCACATAACGCAAAATAAATAGGAAAAATTGAAATTAGGCGGAGAAATTCTGATTCATCAGGTGAGTTGCAAGTGATCACAGAAATTTATTTTTTCAAAATCTCCTAGTGGAACTTATTAAAGTATTATTTCAGATTATTCATAGCTAATGGGTTCCTGAAGAAGTTTCCTTTGCATTTCCGAAGGAAAACATCCACAAATTCAATTTTTAGGTCCTCAAGCAGGAACTGGTTTCTCATATAGTAATGGGAAGTTGTGATAATTATGAGATATTTGCAGTTTTCTAATGTCAGATTAGGTGCTACTCAGGCCAGAGGAGCCGCTATACTCCTCTGTCTGTCTCTGAACTACATGGCGCAGGGTAGTAAAGCTGTATTTTCTTATTCAGGTAGAGTTTCTAGAAAATCTTTCCTTTGTTTCCGCTTTTCTACCTTTCGCGTCCCCTCACCAGTGTGAATATAGCTTTATGATGAGCCACTAAAACTCTTATGCAGCCAGCTCGTTCTTCGAGATTTGAGCATAGAACGAACTGCAAATTCTACCTCTCAGCCGCCATCGAGGTACAGTAATGTTGCTTTCATGAAAACATCCCCGTTGACATTCTTTACAATTTTCATACCAGATAAACTTACGTCTGAAATACGATTGCAGACTGAAGCATCTTCTATCGGAGAACGAAACATTGCTTTATTGCTGCGTCATTTAGTTTTAGAGGATCTGACTCTACTGAACATTTGCTATGGTGTTTTCTGTATAGCGTCAAATATAGGATTGTATTTCAAAAGTACAGCTGCATATAGCTCGAAAACTTTGTTATGATTTGGCGAGAAATCCTCACTCTGATGCTAAAATAAAGTTATCTTGTAAGGCAAAGAAAAATTTATTGCAAGGAAAACTTACAGTTTTACTGCTTTCCTCTTCTGCATAATTTGACAATCAAACTGCGAATATTCGATTATTTGGCAATACCTTTACATAATTACTTGTTCATCAAATAACGTTCATTTTGTAATTTTAGAGACGTGTGTATTTCATGGAAAGAGAACTAAAGATACTTTTTTTTCTCAGTTTTTAAAAATACTTTTCCTAAATTTGGGGGCGCGTCAAATAATCAACGAATACTAAAGAAACGTTTTCCAAATATTCCATGTTTTAATTGCCGCAAGTGCCATTCACACAATACTTCAAAATCTATATCTTATTTCTATCGGTTTGAGCATAAGTTTAAATGATCATTTAGTAGTGTTATGATACAAACAATTTTATCACGCAGTATTAACTTGACAGTTGAAGTTATAAAACTAGAAAATGGTTAATTAATATACCGGCCTTATTATTTTTTATGAAAGTTGATTAAAGTGTTGATGTTATGATATTAATCTGAAAGAAGAATTTTTATTTATTGAATATACGAATTATGTAAGCTTACGCATATTCAAGAGACTAACTCCATGTAAGGTTTTCATAAAAGTTTTTGAAATATCGAAATTACGATAACAGGTTAATCTTCTAATTATTATCTGAAAAACAAATTTTGTGGAACGGAAGAAACGTCTGCTGTTAATATTTCGCGAGAACGTAACATGATAGTGCTGCCATCTATTAGCAGCTAAAAATATTGTTTTCTGAATCTTAAATTATGAAGAACGATTGCTATTATCGAAAGGATTTACAGCATTTTAAAAATGGTTCTCGGTTTTATTATCTGTTCTGTCATTATGTATCAAAATAAGTTACGAAATAATTACTTAGTAATGTAAAAAATAAGGACTAAATAACATAATTTATTTTTTATTTATTTTTATTTATTTATTTACTTTGACATGGTAGCGAGAAGTACTTTTTTCTCAATATTTCTATCCGTTTTTGACTAACAGAGATCATTGTGCTTAAAGGAGTTCCTTTTTGCTAAACCACAGAAATAGAAACTTTTTATTAAGAGAAAGAATTCTATTTCTTATCAACTATAAGACAGGAGTTAGATTTGGTTTTTGTTTGAATTTGCTGTAATAGTAACTGCTTTTGTCGTAATACTTAAAATATTATTAATTTATTTATATGAAGCAAATGTTAATATTTTTTTAAACATGCTTGATATACCAGCAAAGAAAAATTTTAAATTCTTCTTGGGAAGAAAATTTTAAATTCTTCTTGGGAAAAATTTTAAATTCTTCTACGCGCGTTGGTTATTAATTTCACTGGTAAATTGTACTGTTGTGTACTTATTGATATTTTTTCTAAAGTGATCGATATGTCTACATTTTTTTGTATTTTCGATTATACTTACTTAACTGAGACGTTATTAGAACCTTGAATAATGCTTTTAAGAACCGATACAGAAATCTTGGAAAGTTTTAATAACTAGTATAGCCTTACTAGCTTAGTATCACCTCTGGGTGCTTCTTACAATACCCCAAATAAAATTTATTAATGTCTATCATACAGTTAATAAAAATACTCTCAGCTTAAGCAAGAAGTTTGTGCGTATTCTGCTTACAGTAGGAGGCTTTGCGAAATGTTTATTTCATTAGCTTTTAATTAATAAAGTATAAAGATTTCGGCAGCTAGTTTCGGTTTTAAGTCCTATGCTTTGCTTAAATGAAATCTCCCAGAAAAAAAGTCTTCTGCTGAAAATATACTACTGATATCTAGGAGATCTCTATTTGAATCAAAGGTAAGTAAGCGAAAAGTTATTTTCGAAAGATCCTGCAATTTGCTTATTCACAAACATGATAAAATAGAATAATCTCTTTGTTCAGGAATACGAGTACAGTTATACATTAGCAGCTTTTTTTTAACATTTGAAAATTAATAACTCGTTTGGCCAATGAACATCTACATTCCATGATAAAGGTAATTTCTCTCCAAACCTACAAAATTTATGAAAATCGAAGCTCCATTAAGTAACAAGCATTAGACAGAAATAAAAGAATTTATAATTTTTCCATACAAACATATGCATTTTTATTTATGCTTAGAAGAAAAATTTAATAAATAAGAGAAAGAGACTTAATGGTTATCATGCATTCTTAAGTTTTCTTCTACTTGTATAATTTTCTCTGAGAAGTTAAGAAAGTTTTAGCGATTTATTTCATTTTAAATTAAACTAACTAACTTGATTTATTTCAATTTAAATTATTAAAGTAAGTAATTTAAGGATTAATTAAACATCTTAAAATTTTTTCTAATAATCGTCAGGCTGAAAATTTAATATTTGGCTGTAAATGCATTGAACTGGAAAGGATAACTAGTAAAATTATCTTTCTGTACCAAACCTGAAATTTCAGGTAGTAAATACTACTTACAAATTATTTTTTGTCGTCTTTGCTATGTTATTATTCTAGTTTACGTATGTTTTAAAAAGCACTTCCTAAGTGAAATTTAAAATTTATTTAAAACACTTTTTTATTTTTCTAACAAAAAAAAAAAAAAATTGTAGCCCGTCAGCTGTTTTCAGATCATGCGTACGGTTCGCGGACGATTTGAGTTTGAAAAAACTAGGTATAAAGAATCGTCTGCTATCTTTTTTTCATTTGATGAATGCTAATATATATGTTTTTGTGAGTATTTATGGTATTTTAACATACTCTTTCCGTACATATTGAATACTGGTAATGGCTGTTTTGAGTTTTCATTTATATAATTTAAAGCGAATACTTAATAAAAAATATTTAACTATCATTATTATTAAGCGATTGTTTTTTGCTTGTTTAAAAAAATCTGGATTAATCATTCAAGCCTGATTTGTAGGTGTCATTAAAATAAGAACCAAAACAGTGGGATTAAATATTAATCATTGAAATACCTTAACCGAAAGCACGCATCACAGGCAAAAGTCCTGAATAGCGCGAATTTTCATTACGAATGTGGTGCCATCTAGTGTCGAATTATAAACTTAGTTGTTTACGAATGTTCATGTTAAATTAAAAAATAACATGTAATTAGAATTCAGCTGCTTTTCTAAAATTGTTAACAAATTTTATTGCAAGAGAAAGTAGTTTACGTTATTTGTTTCTGACTTCTTTTGTACAAGTCGATTTTGAAAGACGTTTCTAAGACGTTTTGAAAGACGTTTCTAAGACTTTCTAGGATCTAAATTTCTTTTCTTTCCGGATGTTATAAAATGCAAAGGGACCCACCTTAAAATTTCGTCTTCTTTCCTGTCACGCAAACCGTGCAGTATTTTAATTTTCCTATATCAATATTTTAATTTGAATCTTAAGATTCTTGGATCGGTAAATACATGTGAAAATGCTTTGATTGTAAAAGGAGGTTTAGAAAATTTTGGCGATGTATGCAGCGTTATGTAAACCGTTGATAAATAAAATCTCCTTAAGAGTAAAGAGGATTTATTGCATAAATGATTATATTGTGAACTGCAAATAAACCTTGAAATCTGAAATTATCGGTTAGTCAATTTCTTGAAAGTCGCTGTCACATTTGCTTTGCAATGTACATAAATGAATGAATATAAGATCTTTAAAATATATACTGATTCACTATCCGTAAAAAAAGCAATTTGATATATCAGTTCTAACACAAACAAAAGGAATTTCATTTCCTATTTCCCACTTTTTATATAAATATGTAAATCGAACGAAGCACTATTCAAAGGATAATTTAGTTCAAGAGTGGAAGCTGGTTTTAAGTGGTATTGAAAATTACTGGAAATTCTAGAATATTGCTGCGATTCGGAGACAGTGGTGATGTAAATATGGGACTAATTTACGTTCAAGGCTAACAATTACACGTTTATGACACGTGCAATGAAGTAGCTGATTTAGATCACATGGGAGCAGTTATTATGGCGAAAAGAATAAATTACCTCCAAGCTATCAAGGAGCAACTGAGAATGCGAATGAAATGAGAATATCTTGGACTGCTTAAATCACCTATAAGGCAGACATGCTGAAGCAGTAAAAATAGGAGATATTGTTATAATTGGTAACGACAACGAAGGGCGACTGGATTGGCCAATAGCAAAGGTTGTTGAAGTATTCCCATGACAAGATGGTGTTAATCGACTTGTAAGAATAAAAACAGCTAATGAGTATCAATTAAGACCTATACAGAGACTCTGTCCCTTAGAAAATATTTCTAAGATTGAAGGATCTATTGAAGAAGAGAAACCTTTAATTCAGCTGTCTCAATAATTTGAAAAAAGAATGTTTTCTGAAACTGAATTGGAAAAACATCTCATACAAGCAAGTTCCAGCAGAGTCGTTCAACCAAAAGAAAGACTTGATCTTTAAGAACTTTTGGACATTTAATTTTGTGTAAATGTTTGTAAAGCTTTCACTTTACGATGATGGGAGGTTGTTAGAAATGCATATTTCTGAGCCTTTACTTACTCAGCTGTGGAAATCTTTCAAGGTAAACAGTGTTAACGAATATTGTAGTTCCGTTTTAGCTTAGTGAATGGCGATCGCCGTTAGCCAATTTTATAACTTCCTTTTCTCATATTAATTTTTTGTTTTGTTTTGTTGTAGTGTAAGTGTTTATCTTTAATTTTACGCGATTCGAAGTTTGATTTTACATCATCTTTCTGTAGATATTTTATTCAGCCATATAGATGTAAATTGTTTCTTAAGCAAATAACCATTGATGCATATAGTGTGTATAAGCATAAATGCATATTTTAAACAGAGAAATCACTATAACATTTGTAACCGGTATCAAAGCATTATTCATTGTACCGATATCAAACAGAATAAATACTTGCGCACTGAAACATAGCAGATTAACATAGCACATAACCATTTTATGAAGATTAAACTAAACGCAGATAAATATGAAATTAAAAGTGACATTAGTTCATCGTATAATTAGTAGTTTTTTAAATCACGTATTGGGTTTAAGCAGCGGAATTTGAATCACTGGGAAATTAAATTCCATTTCTGGGAGCTGGCGCCATCTGTTAAAAGTCACGTAAAATAGGTTGCAAAGTGCTACCGTTTAAGCAAAGTTAAACATCTAAGGAAACAGGCATTATTAATTTCCAGCTAATGAGTTTAGAGTAACACGAAAAATAAAATAACCATTTAGATTTTACTTTATCTCAATAAATATATTTTGTAATTTGAATTTTCTTTAATTTCTAAAATTAGAAATACCGGAAGCCTATCGAATCTGGTCAGGATTGATAAGAAAAATAAGTCAATAAAATAACTAATAAAGTAATAAAAAATTAACAGTTAAAAACAATAAAATAATTCAGACTAAAAAAATCTATAAAATTTAAAGCGATACGTAAAACTCTGCTGAATTAAATTAAAATAATGATCAATAATATAACAAAATGATAAAATATCGAATTACATCTTAGTTGAACTCCAACTGGAATTACAATTTCACTCAAAAGCTAC
>KK114653.1:5560-22834 GCA_000611955.2 Stegodyphus mimosarum
TTTTCGAATGTCTAAGTTTTTAAATGGGTTTTTTCACAAACATTTGAGAGGAAAATTCGTATAAATATCCAAAATCTGGAGCAAAAATTAAATAATTTCACTAATTACAGCAGCTAATTAATCTCTTCCTGGGAAAAGAAATTTTAAATTTAAAGATACGTTTAAAAGCAAATTTATTATCGCAAGAAAATGAGAAGCCATAATGTTAAAGGGAAAATAATCAAAAGAGAACATGCGTAAAATTTAGATAACGGTTTGATAGCCGAAAATCTAAAACCTAAAATGTAACAACGTTAAATATAAAATTCTACGCAGATAAAAAATAGTGATGATAAGTAATATGATATATATTTTTCTCGTACTTCAATAACTTGTGTCGTAAGCTGCTGTTATTCCCAATGATCGTAAACAGAGAATAAAAGCAAGGTTTTTTGGAAATAAAGAGGCATAAACCTCTAATACAAATGTTATAATTTTCACACATTTTTATTAAAATAGAGAAGGCAGTAACATTTTACCTTGCATATACTTTAAATTCAGACATATTATATCTGATAATACAGATGAAGCAAAAAGTTGAAATTTAAAGGCATTCCTAAAATAAAATACAATAACCAATGTTAAAAATTTGCTCATCATTTTATAGAGTTTCGTTCTTTTTGGTATCATAAATTAACGAGCTCTAAAAGACTGTATGATCAATTATTCCCAGGTATTTAGTACAAAAAAGAATTCAGAAGAAGGTTGTAAAGAATCCCTTATTCAATGAAATATAGTTTCCCGCATGGGCTCACTTGTGCTTACACAAGCCAACACTTCTGGCTTAATGCAATAAATTTAGCTTAACGCCTCACAGGATAATTTAAAGGGGCAGAAAGTTACTGACTCGTAAATTTCGGGACTTGAAGCCCTCAACGCCACAGAATCAAATCGCTAGTAATTCAAAATAGCAACGTGGCTTTCAAGCAGGCAAAACACGCTCTAAAATCACCTTAAAAACCTTCCCTTAAACAACAGTTCATATTACCTTGTAAGGTTTATCCTAATTTTATTAACTGTTATTTTATGTTATGCAATTTTTCCATCTATTCTAATTTCAGCTTACAACTTCCTACCAGAATGTAATTTCAGAAACGTAGTTTATGCAAATGAGTAAGAGTACTATTTAAATCGATGTTTCGCCGACTTCGAGAGAGAGAGTCTGATTCCCTGACTAGCACGCGTTTGCCATTTGATTACGTCGCTCCTAGATACTACGCTCGGCCATACTTTATACGGTTGCTTGGCTTCGCCGATTTAATTAATATTTAGGGGCCAACTACTTAAAAACCTGATAGCTTCGGCCATATCTTTCTGATAGCTTTAGTTAAGCTTAGTTTTGTTTAAATTCCTAATTATTTAAGTTCAAGCCCAAGTGGAGGCTTTGTGTATACTTCGAGTTAGGAGTTGATTGTATTTATTCTGAGAAATAAAGGGTAGTTAACCCATCTTACGTCTTACGTGTTTATTCTCATACTTAAAGCTATTATTCACTTGTTAGTGTCTGTGGCGTTCTAAGACTGAACATTGGAATTAAATAAGCAAAACCGCACAACCTCATTTGAATACATGCGCGTTAGCTTATTAGCATTCTTGCAGGAAAATGTTCGTGAAAATGAGTCTGAAAGGAAAGTTACTTTAACAAAACTATTAGTAAAAACATAAATCCCGACAATTTTATTTTAAAAAGAAGAAACTGTTGTGCTTTTCCATATTCATTTCAGATGAAATTTATTACAGAGTTTGAACAATTCGATTTTTGATTTCTAAATTTTAGAAATAAGTACAAGAAACGGATATATATTTTATCCCATCTGAAGTGAGTCGTCAGATTAGATACAGAAAACAAAAACCCAGTGTCGCTTGAATGCTTCTGGGAAGGGATTTCAGACTCCTCCCCTCATTACAATATTTTTCTGAAAAAGAGTCTGTAGGTATTGGTAAGCAACATTCCTCATCCATAGCTGATATGAAATTTAGAAATGGTTGCTTTATAGTTTTTTATAGGTCACGATAACGTCTTAGTATTATTATTTTTAAAAATCTGAGATATTTTCTAGATGTGAAATTTATCGGTATTTTATATTAACTTTGATATCAGGTACTTGCTTTCAAGCCAAGAATGTTTTATCTTGGAAACAATCATTCAACAGAAGCAAGAGGAAAAATTAATCAATTCTAATTAACATAATTCTAGACACAAAAAGGAAATTATTTCTCTGTTACTATATGTTTGCTACTACAAAGTTATACTTAAAAAATTCATATTTTATAAGGTACTTTGTAATGTGTCAGTAATATTTTGCCCAGATGATTAGGAAACAACATACTTCTTATGTGCCCTAATTTTTCATCTGTTAGATGAATAATCACAATATGATAATGATGATGTAAAAATGATGAAAAAACAATAATAAACCTTTTAGATGACTAATAAATAAGCAGATGAATAATAATAAAAAAACTATGTTTTAATCATTTTATTAGTGCTGAAAGCTGTGAAATAAAGGTATTCACTCAGTTTGGTGTTTATTTGGCTTCTTTTATATGAGTAACTAAACTTCAGGTTTATTCATCAATGAACTTTCAGTAATTCTGAAACATTCCTAAAATGTTTAGTATTTTAGTGTGACTGTTGAAAACTAAAGGACATATTATAAGTTCTGAACTAAAGTCTGAGATTTTTCTCAAATTTCTCTTTCTTTACCACATAAAATATCACGTAGCTGGACCTATTTTCTTCAAGGTATTTAATAGTTTCTCTTTTATGTATGTTGCTTTTCTTTCTTATTTGAAGTTTTGTATTCCTGTCTTCTAAAGAACTGTAGATGGAAGCACATAGACCTGAAAGCCAATTCACACCAAAGAGGTCATGGGTTGGCGCGTAAAGCGGTAACCAATCAGAAACGAGTTGAGATGCGGTGCATATCGCATTAAGGGAGACCCCTCCAATTGACTTGACCTTTTTGTAAGCAACTTTTGCCTCTTTCCTGGTCAGTTTCAGATTTTCAAATTTTAAATTTTTTACTACAGTTTGTAGATTATTATGCTTTCAAAAATTCTTCTTGAAACAAATATGAAATTAAATGCAAGAGTTTTAATAAACATTTCCTGTAATAATTAAAAATGTATAAGCTAACGCAGTAATTAAAAATTATTTAAAAGACTTTTCTGAAGATTATTAAAAGCGATTAACGTTAATTATCAGACATAAATGATATGTGGTTAATAATTTTAACATAAAAATATAAAAAACTGATTACTGTCAGAAAATAATGATTGATTTAATGATAGACTTCGAAATATTAGGTTTTTAATTTTAATTAAAACTGCATCAATTTAAGGATGTTTTTAATATCTATTTCGTCTTAATGGATAACGTTTGGCCTCCAGCCGAAGATTGTCGGTTCAAACCAAACGAGAGAAGGTGTTGAAACAGAGTTGGTATTAAAAAAAAAATATTTGCAGGAATTTATTCGTGATTTAGCACAGTTACTTGCTCTGTTTGCTGAAGACGGAGCTCAAAAACGTAATTTCAGCCGAAGATATCTGTTCGTTGAGAACATAGTTCAATGAATATTGTGCATTTTCGAGTTCAGGTTTGCTTCTTCCCTCCTGCAATGACATTCCAAATCCATTAAATTTTTGCTTTCCGAGATTCTTTACTCATTTTCCTCTTTCTCCCCACAAGGAATTTGCAATTATTTTTCAGTCATTATAAACGTGATTTTCGCCTTCCATGCTGATTTATGTGCATTATCTTTCTTATTACGGTAAGCCTTTGGCACATTTCGGCTGACTGCAAACTAACAAAAGCAATACTGGTATAAGGTTACATTTTAACTAATTTTAAAACTTTAATGAGTTCGTAGTTTTAAACAACAAGGGTTTAATAAATCTTTCACTTAAAAATTAAGGAAAATTCTGATGTGCACAAAAAGGATATGTTTCACTATATGACACTTAAATTAAGAGAAAATTCATCCTTAGGTATTGATACAGATTTTAAGGAATATTTCTAGGTATTTTAATGGCTTCATGTTTGTTTTTCTCAAAATGCATGCCAGTTTTTCATACAAATTTTAATCGTGCCAATGGCTTAATCTTTAAAATAATTTTAAAAAACATTCGTATGAGCATGAGCAAATTTACTAATGACGGAATTATATTTTCAAATAAAAAAAGAAATATTATACGAAATGCAGTTACTTCAATAAATGTCAGCCTAAAGTGATTTTATAAAATAAGACATTAAACAGCGTCTTTTCATTAACATACAAATGAATAACTAAAGTAATTATAGTTTCACTTAAGCGTAAAATAATATATTCTTAAAGCAGAAAATATGCCCTGAAAGTTTTCAATTTTTTTTTAATTTTTATTATTATTAGTAGAATATGTTTGCTTTATTCTAATGAGGTTTTTAGAAATTCTATAAATCCTTCATACATTAATACATTATATCAAAATATAAGTTTTTATTACATTAGTTAAAAATTTAGCATTCAACAAATTTCATAAATAAAATGAACGATTTCTTTTCTCAGATATCCTTTTTATCCTCGAAACGATGCTTTTCTTGGATATTTTGATGAAAATTAGCATTCAAATTCATTATGCGTCATGAGAAAGGAATTTAAAAAACTTTCGATGTCGTTCAAGCGTATCTCCTCTTTAAAATTGCTTGAATTTACTTGCTGCAGACGTCTCTCACATATTTATGTAACCCACTACCTTCTGCTTCTTTTATATGTAAGGCAAAAAGTAAAATAAATTTTGATGTAGCAAAAACAGTATTTTTACTTTAAAGAAATAACCTTAGTAAGCCGAAAGGTTGCACAAAAAGTACACTATTTCCCTCATGTTTCAGATGAAGAGCCATCTGGTGGCCGGGTATGAAAACTTTTAACGTGAAATTTTCCAATCTGATGTGACCTAACGCTTTTTGCATTTCCGTTTTTCCTGGTAATTCAAGCGTAAAATGTAATGATCTCCCAAAGCCTAATTCTAGATGATGGACCAGTTTAACCCTTTCGCACTAACTGTCACGCATACTTGTCACTGATAGCAAGAAACGCACTCATTTCCCTGCCGGCACGTCACGATCACCTCCGGCTGTCATGTATTTGTGCTAGTGTGCTGAAACTTTTAAAGATCACTAGATGGCGTCCTGTATCCATTATCCTTTTGAATTGAATTTAGTTTTAGGATTCGTGTTTTTAAATTTGATCACATTCTGCTTAACGTTGGTATCAGCTGTTGCGGGGTAAGGAAAGAAAGCGTAATGTAAACAAACTCGTCTCCTTAATTTGACACGTGATGTAAACATTCGCGTTTCTGATATTCCTCTGAATCCGTTTTTTTAATTCTTTTTTTTTCTACATTACAGGGGGTTTTAGGTTTTTTTTTACATTACAGGGTCATTACATTTCATTTACATTACAGGGTGCTGCTGTGTGGAATTCTGGTATGCTTTGGCTTGCTTTCGGATATATTTCGCGTTTTTCACTTTTTATTCTGGAAAACCTTGACTCAAGTTTAATATGGCGAGAAGGCTTTATTTATCAGAAGAAGGATATACACGCATAGTAAATCAGTCAATTAATACTTGAATGTGAGTGATGATGCATTTTTAAAGTGTCATTTCTAGTGATTTTGATACGGGCATTTGTCAGAGATTGAGTTTTCTAAGTGTCTGCCTACCGCTTGCCATGAAAGAGTTTTTACTTCTTCTTGTAAATACTCTTTTTTGAACTTTTTAAAATTAATTTTAAGTTTATTAATATGTTTTGTCAGTTAAAATTTCAGAATAATTTGAATAGCTCATGCGAAAATTATTTTAAAGCAATCAGATTTTTAATATATTTTTGTGTAAAGTACAAAAAAAAAAACTGTGGACTGCTAATTTTATCACATATGATAGCTCAAGTAATAATCTAAAATTGTAACAAAATGAATGATGTTAGGACTTAAACTTTTATTTAATGATTTTTTAAGTTACGCATAGCGACACAAAAGCCCTTGTCCTGTGAAAGCATTCCTTTCGATTCTCTTTTCTCGAGGGAATGTCTTAAACAAAGGTGTGCTGTTTAGAAAGAGTTTTAATAGTGCATAATAAGAGTTAATTCTCTGCCAGCGCAGTACCGCTAGACTCTAACATGAACATCCTCTGAATAATAGAACATTGAGCATAGTTCGAAAACACAATGTCATGCTTTTTGTTTGTCAGTGTCCCATGCTCTACGCACCATTGTGTCCACAAAACCTGAGGTGCAAAACCAAAGGTACGCATAGCGATGGGCATCCAGCAAGTATTTTCCTTCCCTGCAGACCATAAAGAAAAGTATGTGCTGGCACAAGAGTGTTGTACAACAGACTTTAATTCTTGTACAGTCGTCTTGATAATATTTTGCAATCTCTGATTCCCATATGTACAGCATATATGTCTGATACACCGAATCTGATGCAATCATTTCTGTCGGTCACGTCTCTCCAACTGCATTCACAGATTCAATATTCGAATCACGCCGTCCAGACAGTATAGTGGTTAGGTAAGCCGGCTACAATACCAAAGGGCCTGGAATCGAAGGCATGGCTGTAACTGTTCGTCCCTTCATAGGAGGCAAAGGTGGCCTACCTATTAGGTGCCTCCTTAATAAAGTGACCACCACTTCTGGCCTTAGTAATGGCCAAGCCGAAGTCGCCTGAGGGCTCGCCATAGGAACGAAAAAAAATATTCGCTATTCGCATCACTGTGGCTTCATGCCGTCCAATACGAGAAGCGAGTTTTAGAAATGGCACCTTCAGATTATATAAGTTGCAATTCTTCCTCCATCAAAAATGGAAACGCGTTTCTATAGCTACTGATTTTAGACAAGATATAATGAAACTTTTCACGCAAAGGAACAGCAGGCAAGCACGTAATTCCAGTAACTTAAATAACCCATTATTCTCCTTTTTCAATGCTTCTAGGAAGAAATACTAGCGCAAGTGTTAATCATTTGCGTATCTTATCGGGTTTTATTAATGGTGCGAATTTCAAACTTATTCTATGATTCTTTCTTCGTATCATATTTTGGATTGCTGGCAGTATGAAAGAACAAACTAATAAAACATATATGGCGAGATTGAACCTTAAGGGTTCTTTAATAGCTTGCTGGCTATATCTCACATTTCTCTATTTAAAAACTGTGTTACGAAACGTCTCATAGATTTTGAAATTCATATTAAAATTAGAATTTTATGGAAAATGAACTTACACTGTTGTTTGAAACGCTCTCAGCTTTACAACCGATGTAAGTTTCTGCTGATATATTTTGCTGTGAAAATGGCAATAATGGCTGAGATCTGCTTTGGTTCAAACACCCTCGCCAACATTATGCAATCCTACTCAAATGTCAAGGGATCCTACAGTTTGATCACCTAGGTTCTTTTAGGTCTGCTGCTCTTTCAAGCATCGACATATGCTGATATTTTTAGGAACCCATTTGCGATATACTGAGAGAGACCAGGAGAGTAGACGAAATCGAATTCGAATGGAACTTATGCTATAGAATTAGAATTTCTTCTCTTTTATATACCATTCAGATATTCAGCCGCAATTTTCTGTAGCTGCAGCTATTCTTCCATGCAAAAGTATAACTATCTGCATGTTGAATTAGAAGGTTTTCGCATGCCAGTTTTAGTTACAATCAAATAACTCCTCCTTAAGTTGGTGTACTTTGTTGTTTCAGATATTTTAAGTCAAAAACGGTAAATTTCTAATCAAGTCGATAAACTTACAATTTTTGGTCAAATGTGACAATAATTCAACTCTGAATAGTAGAGACATGAAATGGATATTTAGTCATATTTTAAGCAGGTTATACCTTTTCTAGAGAGAAATTATATTATTTCTTCATGTGCTATCTCCGTAAATATGAATGCAGAGTTTTTTTAATAAATGTATTCTTTATTTAGAATCCTTCATATTAAAGGTGTTTTGATTATTAATCCATTATTTCATGTTCATTATATACCATTCTCTGCAGGTGCAATCTCCGAAAGCATGAGCCAAGTCAGGTTTCGGAAATAGCAAAAAATGATGTCGGGAACTAACATAGTATACAATAAATTCACAATATTTATGGTCAGTCTGACGAAGTAAAATTTACTTTTGAAGTTAGATTAACATAGATCTGGAACATAGAAACAGAGGTACATATTTTAAATTGCATAATATTACTTTATGTATATTGCCCATTTTTTAGTGTTTGCCTGAGAAGAAAATTTCTTTTCTTATACACGTGTATTAAATTCAGCGACAATACTGAAATCACATTTTTCTTTCATATAAGCAACGGAGTTTTAGAAATGTGAAAGATATGGACAATAACATGGAAATAACATTTGCTAAGGAAATATGTTTTGCAATGTGAAAGGAACTCAATGCAATAATAATAGTAATAATAATATACTTACTAGCACATAATGCCTTTACAATTGGATCGAGATCGTCGTGTTTTCGTTTTTGCACTAAATTCATGATCTCAGTTATTTACATAAACTAAGCACTTAAGATTACTTCTGATATTAACAGCATCTTTGAGATTTTATAATTTTATGATTCCATGAACAGGAAGCCATGTGCAGAACGCTGCAGCTAACTTTTCCATTTCAATGAAAACAAACGATAATTTTCACGCTTCCGTGTCACTCATGCGCGTCATTCAACGAAACCAAACCGTAAGAATCCCGCCTCAACGTCTTTACGTTAAAAGAAAATGATGTCGTGGAAAATTTGTTTAATCACAAGTACGGATTTTTCCCTATGCGCGTAGCATGGCACAAAATGCTTATATGCTTCCAGATAATTCTGTTTGTGGAGCATTTAATCCAGAGTGTTGAATGAATTGAGGAAATGTATTTTTTACCAGCTCTTTATGTAAAGGAAAGTTGCCTGCTTGGATACATTGTAACAATATTTTATAAATAATCTGATTAACTTCTTAATTGTATAAAAGGATGTAACTTGCGAATCATGAGAGTGCTATAGAATTGTTCTTGCAGGCCATATCTTATCAACCAGCCGTAGATTCTTCATCTTTGGACATAAAAGCCATTGTTAATATAAATACTTAAATGAAAATCTCACTTGTAAAGTTATCGTTTTGGTTTGTGCCTAAATATTTAAAAATAGTATTGTAAATATTTTAACTAACATTATGTATTTCTGCTCTAGTATTCTTGTAAACTTTAATCAAAGCCGTTTTTATAATTAATGAATAGCCGTTATTCAACAAATGGTTATAAGACACTAATATTTCCTTCCGGTAAAATAATTTTAGTGATTGCTTTACTTCGGGATATCGTTAGGACCACAATCTCTAATGTTCACACGAAAATCAACCGTAAATGAAGGCTCATTTCTCTTTCAGTTTGTGGGGTTTTACTTAAATGTAACTAACAGTTAATTTTATTTTGGAAGCAACCTTTCCTATAAACTCTCGCTGTCAACTAATCTTGCCAGAATGATAGTTTAGTTTCACCCATTATGCAAAACAGGGTAAAAAGCTAATATTTAAACTGGCATCTGAGTTACTTCAGGCAGAGCGTGTTTAACGCCTATTGAGGTCGTGTTATATCTTTCATACTGTTTCTGTGCTAGTTAACATTGCTATTTTACGGCCATGCATATTAATATCCGGTTAGTCTACGTCGGTGGTAGCCAAGAGCAAACTACGCGTTGAATTATAACTGTGCACGACTTAGAACTAGTTTCAATTTCACGTTTTCTATTTCGAGCTGCAGCCAAAGGTACTGGCGAGACCCTGAGTGCACGAGCAGTGCCATCTTTTCATATTACTCTTGAGTTAAAATAAAAGGGTCTTTACTTACCCTTCTTTAACTTCCGCGGAGGTCGACGTAGAGATATCTGCGAAGCTACTGTCTGGGATTTATACCTAGGCAGTCTCGGCCACGGGGGTATACGAGCTACAAACTAGTGGTTCTGGAGGCCCTGGAAAGGTCATTTATTGGCCGGATGGTAAGTCTGGATTGTCTTAGAGTAGTCGGTTCTAGTAGCTCGGGGGTTGACGTCTCGGATTTGCTGGGTAATGGATATGGCCCTTGCAACGGGTAGACCGAGCGACTGGCAGGCAGCAAATAGATGATCAGTGTCGCCTATGGCGGCTAGTGTCAAACTTCTCCAAGGTGCGGTAAAAGGGGTTGAACACCTGGACCTGTTCTGAGGGCAGATTGGCCGCGTAGTGATGGTATTATAGGGTGGCGGAACGTGAAATCTATTAAAAACTGGTTACCCTTCTTGTGTGTTGTTCCTGATATAAGCTGAATCAGTCGCTTCACAGTTCAAGATAAATATGGCCTCCAAAGAGCTTTAATTTATTTAGAATCTTATAAGTGTAATTTTTCTAGTATGCAAAATTAACTTCTATTCCTAGATCAGTTTCGCCAAATTTCATTTCTTTTTCAATCCTATTCTGAAGTTTGCTGACAACGTGACAGAAAATAAATAGTATGAAAATTCTTCGTACATGTATTGCATTCTTCAGAACGTATATATAGAGCGAGACAAATGCTTCCTATTTACACGACAAAGAATTTATTGCTTTTGTTTTCTAACGTACTGGATATTTATTTTAGTTAAGGATTTTATTCAGATTTGAACAAAAGATGGCAACGGTATAAGCACGTTATATGAAATCGAACGAACTTTTGCAATTGTTGTTTCTAATAATATCGATTTACAATCCATATTTTTAATATTTCAAAAAGTGATTTTATTATTTTTCATTCAGTATAAATTTCAAATCCATGGATAAAATACTTTTTTGTTACGAAATCCAGATTAATCAGCTTTAAATAGGAAGATTGCCATTGTTAAATTAATTCTAAATCCGATATTGTGCTTATTTTATATAAAACATTTCTTTTGCTTTTCAAACACACTGCATAAGCGGATATCGTTGTAGGGTAATACTTTTACTTCATAAGTAGATTAAGCATTTTGTTACTACTTATATTAAATCCTTTAATGAAACATGACTCTGAATTTATTTAAAACATAGATACTACCGAGAAAATGTCGAATATACGCCTAGTTTCAGTTTCTAGAAGTCTGTCGTGCAAAAATAGATGTTTATGCATATGTTTTCTTATTAATATGTTCTTAATTGACTTATATCTGCCTGTGTTTTCCAGGATGCTTTCTCTAATTTCTGTACTTTGCGTTTTAAATAGCACATAACTGAAATTCAACAAATCCTTTACTGGAAGTTGTAAGGTTTTAGTTAAACTAACCAAGTTTTATTTTAATTTAAATCTTTCTATCTCTTCTCTGTTTCAACTTCCCGTCAGAAGAAGCGCGCGTTTTCAGCTTATGCTAATTTGAAGTACAGCCAAGTACTATTTAAACCAGAGGTAGAAACCTCTCAGAGTGAGAGAGCTTTTAGTCTCAGATCACGGTCATTCTGCTCGACGTTCGCCTGACCAGCTAGCAGCTAAAATTATAAGCCATAGTGCTTACTACGTGATTACATATTGAAATAAATTGAAGTGCGCTAGTATTAATATTTCTTGCTACGCACCATTTAGTTAGAGGCCAAACTCCGCGATTTGCTCTGTGAGCAAAGTTTAATTAGATTTCTATTTCAGTTTTAGTATAAATTTATTTGATTGTTAAGTTAGGCCCAAGTGTGGTCTTTTACTTTCTGTATTCCTCCCGAGTAAGGAAGTGTGTAAATAATTGTGATTTAATAAAAAGAGGATTTTAAATCCCTTTCAAGTGCAGTTATTCTCCAGCACAGTATCTACATCAGAACAAAGCGCATCTTCCGCTCCCTGTTCCAGAGCAGGACTTGAGGATAAGGAGTTACTTCACAATGTTCGCTAAACACATGCACAGAACACTGAGTCCTGACAATGGCGGACGAACAAAAAGAAGAGGATGGCCTCAAAGACAAGAAGACGAACCTCAGATACCTGCTCTACCTGCCCAGAATCCTGAGATAGCACCTCCTGGCTTAGAAGGATTTGGTTACATCGTACAAACCATGCGAGCAGCCATGAAGCCAGCGGCAAGTTTTGACGGCAAGGCAGCCGTAATTAATTTCCTGGAAAAGCTAGACTCCCACTTCATGCTATATCCAGTCCACGAATTTCAGAAAGTCGCTCTTGCTACCAGCGCTTTGAAGGGCCAAGCGCTAAGTTGGTTCAAGTGCATCGGAAAGAATCTCTTGGGGGAACCAGGAAGCCCCACATACACGTATGAAAATTTCAAGAATTCTCTAGTGAAAGCATTTCCTGTGGTGCGAGATCGAGCCAGATTGGAAGCTGAACTGTTTAGCCGATACCAAGAAAGAATAGAAGATTTGTCTAATTTTATTTTGAGGAAAATTCAAGTTTTCAAGCTTTTGTATGGAAGTCGCCCGGATCCTGAAATTATTCAAGTTATACTTCCTAGGCTACTGCCCCAAGTTCAAGATTTCATCGAACTAAGAAATCCAACAACATTAGACAGATTATTTGAGCTCGCGGTACAATTTGAAAGCCGAAGAACAGCCGACAACGAACGACGACGCCAATTTGAGCGAAGAAGTCAGTGGAGTTCGCCAAGACCGCAGCAAAAGCAAAATCAAAGTTACGGGAATAAGGCGAAGCAATGGCCGAAGAAAGATGTGTCTCCTAAAGCGAGCGGCGAACGAAGGGAATTTAATAGAAGAACAAGCAAAGATTCCGAGGGCAACCAGAAGAAAAAGAATTTAAACTAAGAGGGATTTCTTCGAGGAAGGTGAAGAAGTCCGAAGCAGCGCAAAACCCTTCCAAAATCAATTTAAACACCGTGGTCGTTAAGAATTTGAGTTTGCCGAAGATTGAAGTTCTAATCAACAACATACCGGCGACAGCCCTCTTGGATACAGGAGCCCAAAGCAGCTTCGTATCGGAAAGATTCTTTAAGAAGCACTTTCGACGTTACAGAATTTTTAGTGCAAGAGACACGGATGTCATAGCGGCCCAAGGAGAAAAATGTAGCTGTTTAGGAAAAGTACCATTGTTCGTGCGTATCAACAACGAACAGGTAAGAATCCTGTTTTATATTGTGCGTAACCTGCAGACTTGTATTATTCTAGGTGTGGACTTTTTTAGTTTGGCAGAAGCAAAAATTGATTTCAAGGGGGGAGAACTAACATTAAATATGAAGCCAATTGAAGCGAAGAATGATAAGCCCCCGCAGCTGGACTTGGAACATTTACAAGCAGAGGAAAAAGAGAAAATCCAAGGTCTGGTAAGTCACTTTGCGAATTTATTTAGTGATGTACCAGGCTTTACGCAGGTGGTGAACCACGACATTGACACGGGGGACGCTCAGCCAGTTAGGCAAAAGCCATATAGATATGATAGGACAAAAGAAGAAATAATTGAACATCATATTAAAGAGATGTTAAAGAATAAAATCATCACGCCAATTTCTAGCAGTTATGCTAGCCCCGTTGTCCTGTGTAAGAAAAATAATGATTACCCGATTACGCACCCGAAGCGGTGGCGTTTTGCTATAGATTATCGCAAGTTAAATTCAGTTACAAAATATCCTGTATATCCGTTGCCGATAATTGAAGAAATTATTCGAAATATTTCGTCTACAAAATACATGACTACATTAGATCTCACGAGTGGCTATTTTCAGATTGGGGTAAAACCCGAGGACGTACACAAAACCGCGTTCATAACGAAATCTGGTACGTACGCATTTCTTAGAATGCCGTTCGGATTATCCGGCGCGCCGGCAACGTTCCAAAGATGTATGGACATCGTCTTAAGACCAGTCCTTGGTAAAAGCACTTTCATATATTTAGACGATATTATAATTACGAGTAGTACTCTAGAACAACACTTACAAGATTTAAGAAAAGTATTTTCATTGTTAAACGAAGCTGGTTTAAAGATAAATGCGTCTAAATGTAAATTTGCCGCAAAAGAGTTACGTTATTTAGGATTTAAAATTTCCCAAAAGGGAATCGAAACGGATCAGTCAAAAATAGTAGCCATTAGAAATTATCCTGTTCCTAAAACAGCGAAGAAATTATCGTCGTTTCTCGGGATGTGTTCATATTACCGGGCTTTCATTAAAGACTTTGCAAAAATAGCTGAGCCACTGCTAAAGTTGAAAAGAAAAAAAGCTAGGTTTTCGTGGTCAGCAGAAGCCAACTTGGCGTTTCAAAAATTGAAAGACGCATTGACTCAAGCTCCCGTCTTAAAATTTCCAGAAGGGGATAAAGGATTAGAGATTTCAGCGGACGCTTCAGATTTCGCGATTGGTGCAGTGCTTTCCCAAAATGGTCAGCCCGTGGCTTTTTTCAGCCGAACATTAAATGAAACCCAAAGAAACTATTCCGCAACAGAGAGAGAAACTCTCGCAGTGTTAGCATCAGTACAGAAATTTCGTGTGTTCTTTGGAAGTTCTCCAGTAACTGTATATACCGACCACGCGGCGGTCACTAGACTCTATTCTGGAAAAAATTTATCACCCAGATTAATAAGGTGGGCTCTCAAATTACAGGAATATAACCTAATAATTAAACATACGCCGGGAAAGGAAAATGTTGTGGCAGATGCTTTAAGCAGAATTAACTTAGATGAAAATGGAAGTGTAATTAAGATAGCCATGTTAACATCCAAAGTATTAGATTCTCGTGAAACAGTAATAGCCGAACTCAAAAAAGATCCGGAGTTCAAAAATATATACAATTATTTGGCCGACCCTGAGAATTTCAATCATCCGGATATTGTGCCGATAAGAAATAGGGCCGAAAATTACGAATTAATTGACGGACTGTTATTCTATACGAAAGCTACTAATGAGAATCATGAATATAGACCGGTTATCCCAGCTAGCATGAGGTTGAATGTATTAGAAGAGTTGCATGATTGTGCCATTTCGGCTCATTTAGGTATAAGAAAAACTGTTCAGAGAGTTCGCGAGGCAGTTTTCTTTCCAGAACTGCAAAAGTTTACTAGGGCGTATGTCCAGTCGTGCCCAACATGTCAATTAAATAATTATGTTAATTTCCGCCCGGCCGGGTTCCTAAATAGTATTAAATCAGAATTCCCAAATCAAATAATAGGCATCGATTTACTTGGACCTTACCCTCGAAGTAAAGTTAACAAAAGCCGATATCTTTTAGTTATAGTGGATCATTTTAGCAAATGGTTAGAGTTGATTCCGTTAAAACGCGCGTCTGCAAAAATTGTAGTAGATTCAATTCTAAATAAGTATATTTTAAAATACGGGGCGCCCCTAAAAGTTATTTCCGATAATGGTCCCCAGTTTGTTAGTAATATTTTTGAGGAAATGTGTGCAAAACTGGGCATACGTCATCTAAAGATGGTCCCGTATCGTCCGCAGTCAAACATAGCGGAACGGGTTAATAGAAATGTAGTGAAAATAATTCGAAGTTATGTGAAAAACTATCACTCTACCTGGGATAGCCATATAAATGAATTTGCATTTGCCCTTAGGACCGCCAAACACGATACTACACAAAAAACACCCGCTGAACTGTTTCTTGGAAGAAAAATTTTGACACCCTTAGATAAACTTTTCTTTGTCCAGGAAAGGGCAGAAGAATTTAAAATAAGTGATATACAAAAGTTGATACGGGAAGCGACGGGAAATATAGAAATGGCCCAGAGAAAACAAAAATTGTATTATGACGAAAAGAGAAGAGGGGTCAAGTACAATGTGGGAGATGAAGTTCTGAAAATAAAACATAACTTGTCAAATGCCCCAGAAGAAAAGGTGGGGAAATTCTTTCCGCGTTTTGAAGGCCCATTCATAATTGAGAAAGTCACACAGGCAGTGGTTATATTAAAAAGAAATGATGGACAAACAATCACGGCAAATGTGGATCAGATCAAGCCATTTTATAATAGAAACAGAATGGCAATATTTAAAGATTTTTTTCAGGATCCGAGCCAACGTAGTCGCACGGAAGATTTACCTCAGCGAAAACAGCAGGAACCAGCTACAACGGCATCGAAAAGTCAGAAAAAGAAAGCTCCCCCTCAACAAAGTAGAAGTAAGAACCAAAAATGTGGATTCAAAAGAAAGTCTCACGATGCAGGTGAGCAGACCTACGAACGGACCTACGAGCAAACCAAGAGACGAAAGCAGAATGGGCAAGGAAAGCCCAATGTATCCAAAAGAACTGCGGAATCATCGGACAGGTGCCTGAGAAGCAAGCAGCGTCGATTGCAGCCTGAGAATCAACGTCCCGAATACAGCAGGAACCAGGAGCAGCAACGAACAAGGGCCCAGGAGCGAAGAGCCCAGTCCACCAAACGCCCAGCAGAGCAAACTCCTCTTCAGCCCAAATATCCGAGGATACAACGACGGAATTGTAAAAGGAAAAGAGATGAGCAAGCTCCCAAGGACCAACAACCAAAGTCAAGGAGACTGAACCAAGCTGCAACATACTCAACTTTCAAGGATTGGGCCAAGAAAAGGATGGATGACTACAACAAGATAAGTTGCATTTCTTATTCAAAAGTTTAGTTAATTTTCGAGTGTACTGCAAGTTGCAGGGTCGATTTTATCTCAAGCGGGGTTGAGTTTTACGCCAAGTGGGCGATAAGTTCTCATCATGAAAGAAAAATGTTTTTGTTTAAAAAATTGTAATTCGGCAAAGACTTAAAATTACTTAATGTTTGTAAAGTAGATTCTTAAGCATTGTAAATAGATTAATTTTGTAAAAGCAATGAATTGCTGAAAAGAAAAATGTTAACTAAATGATTTTGTATGACGCTTTGTCGAAAGACTTGTAAAATGTCTAGAATGAAAAATCGGAAAATTGAAGAACACGATTTAGTCTATGGACAATTATTTCAGTGTAATGGAATATTTCAGAAAACTACCTGGATAAAGGAATAGGAAGAACTTGCTGTAAGCTTAGAAATTTAACCTACATTTGTATTTCATGATTGCTATAAAATTGTTAAAGTGTTATAAAATGTAACAAATAATATTATGCTAGCAATGCACGTTAAGTGCAATATCAATGTGAATTATATGTGCAAACGGCAAATTGTATGCATGAAAAGTTAAAGTTTGAGTAATTTTAGAATGCAAGTGTTAAATTGGTTCTCCACCAAATACACTTAAAGTGTTAGACATAAAGTTAGTGAGAACCTCAGGTTTAGCTGGTGATAGGGCGTCTTTTGAGGTCTCGTATGTCAAGTTCT
>KK114654.1:0-71390 GCA_000611955.2 Stegodyphus mimosarum
AAAGGTGGTTATTCTGGCTTTTGACAGATGGTCACATTAATGTGACTGGACTGTGTAGATCATGTACCATAAATTTAATTACATCAAAATTTTAATGAAATGTTTTGATAATTTTATATATTGCTAACAGATATATTAGGAATTTTCATGCATTATACATTATTCTTTCTTAAGTTATTTTGTATTTATATTTTGGTTTTTGAGATGCACTGAAGACCTAAGAATATTGTATGGAAATATTCTGCATGCTGCTACTTAGTCGTAGGTTCAGGTGACTATATTATTTAAGTGGAAGTATGTTTCAGTGAATTAACTGAACCCATTGAAGTTAAAAAAATCTTTAGAATAAATTTTTTTATATTTTAAAACAAATGTCAGAATAAAGAACTTTAAAAAAAAAATCTTACGTACATGGCTTTCAGAAAATTTTTAAAATTGATATTAGTTTTTACTTTATGGATGAAATAACTTTTTGTTAATATATGCATTTTATTTTCTGTAGAGATCTAAAACGACTAGCTCCTAAAAACAGCACAGCAAAAATAGAATTATTAGGAGATTATGACCCTGAAGGACCATGCATAATTCGTGACCCCTATTATGTAAGTAATACTATAATCCTGTATTATAATACAAATGTATAAAAATACTTTTGAACATATTATAATTCCATGTTCAGCCTTTCTTGCTATGTAAAACTCAATTCTAGCTGTTGACTGGAAATTTTTTCTTAATTGTGTCCAGCATATTGTTTATATTTTCCCCAAGGAATTTCTATACAAATTTAGTTTCTTGAGCATTTTGCATTCATTTAATTTCTTAAATAATACTCAATATGAATTCATCCACTCTAGCTGGGTGGTTTTTGTGTCCACAGATCCTTTTCCTTTAAACCTCAGTTGCATATAAAAGTACTGTTGGTCCATGCAACTTTGTCATGTGAACTGCTTATGAAATTTTTTGAAATTGCACATAGAGACTTTGTAATAAATAACTTAATGGCCGCAATGTAAGCATTGATTCATCAACTAATATGTACACTAAGCAAAATCAAACTACGTGAATACAATAAATCATATGAATAATTATAGCCCATTCATCTCGCAGAATAATTCTTCAAAAATTGCAGGAAAAAAATTTCTGAGGGATAATATATATATATGTTTGTGTGTCACATTAGATACCAGTTAAAAATCAGTCACTTAAATTTTTTTTTAATGTCTTAACATTTAATTAATCTACTTTCTTTTACAATTAAAAAAAGTGATTATGTTTGAATGCTTAATGTTATCATCTTGTCATGCAATTTTCAACAACTAGCTTTCACTTAACAAGTTTTCAGCAAACTTTTAAACTTGGTTTCAAATCAGAATCAGCATGAAATTTCTTCAGAGTACTCAGTGTGAATGAAAACAATAATTTAAACTGAGCAATGTTTTAACATTTTAAATACATAGAATTTTTTAAAAATTATTGCATTAAAGGTTTATAATTCCAATAATTAAAAAAAAAGTGTGAAAGTCATGGTTTTTCACACTTTTTCCACACGTTCAATAATTTGAACACTTTACACTTTCAATGATTTGAAGAAAAAAAAATGTGAAATTGATGGTTACATGACAAAGTAGATAAATTTTGGTACCAAACAAGACATTTTGTTTTCAGAATTCGGGAAAACATTTTCATGTAGAATTCTGTTTATGATCTGTACAATAAAATTTATGGGCAGGGAAAAGTCCTGGATGACTTTGTATCCTGGAGAATACATTTAAGATGCCTACAAAGGCTTTCTACAAAGGTCAAAGAAATCAACAATGAGGTAAAGTCTTCAAACTTCAGATTCTACACCTTATGGATTAAGATATTTTGTGAAAGCAGTTAAAATTCATTCCATACAAATTGCAATTATGTAAGCTAACTTGATGAAAAGCAGCAAGCATTTTTCACTACAATCATGGTTACTATTTTAGTGGAAATGTCTACTGATCACATGTGTTGTTATATTATAGTATGCTGGAGGGGGGGGAGACTTCATATTTACACACATGTCCCACTTCAAGAGTCATTGTAATAATTTTCACAGTGCTTTTTTTCATAAATAATTGAAACAATATACATCTTTTGTATGTACCTTATGAATATTAATGTTAGTACAGTGTATTTTCAATATAAATAAATATTACTACATATTTTAACATACTGCTGAATTTAAGAAAATAATGCTGGAAAGTGATATTAGAATTTTTATTGTATGTTAAAACAAAATTATTAATTACTCACTTATTTCATACTGAAATATTACCAAGATTCAGTGATTTTATATTACAAAAATTCCATGCATGCTAACATTAGACAGAAAGAAAATTTCAGCAAATTACAATGACTTCGTTTCTATATTATTATTTTTTGGGTTTGCTGATATACTTCTATCTACGTGCAATATATCTCAATTTTATTTTTTTAATTTAAAAATGCCCATTTTACTAATCATATTTTTATTATGACATTATAAGTAAATATTACAAAAGTGGTTAATAAAATAGATTAAAATAGTTGATACAATTCCATTTTTGGGACCATAAAACATTTTAGCGAAAATGTAAATGTGAACGCGCTTATTTAACTGCACGCCAAATCTAGCAAATGTGCTGATTTTAAAATGTATAAGTTTAGATAGTTCTATATTTCTAAGTCACAATTGAAATACTAGTTTGATTTTTTAATTCCTTTTTGATAACGCTATGGATTTAACGATTTGAAAACTGCCCAACAACGAAAAGTCTGCAATAGAATTTTTTCAAAGAAAAGGCATCATTCATGATAGAAAATTATGTTCAAACAAACACAAGATGAAATTATGTTTTAACAATAACTCATTAGTGAAATGGTGTTACAGGAATGAAACCTGTAATGAGAAGAAAGGATTAAAAACTCAAAATTGATTTGAAGGACCAAAAGACCCTTTCCTTACAGCCAATAACTTCAATAGGTTCATCTATTTTTGGTGTCAGGAAATGACATCTATTGAATTTTATGAACCATAATACAGTTGTATACTGGAACAGTTACATGCATTATGTGTATGCCACAGCTTTAATTGCCCAGCCTAAGCTGAAAATTGGCGAACGTGTCAAAATTATTGAAGTAGACGTAAGCCTTTTCAGTAAAAGAAAGACTAAAGTTGGACATGTTCTTTTGCCATAATGGGTTTCTGGCAGATTATGCAGAGAATTAAATGAATGTTTCTTAGTCATTGTTCCAAATTGATTGGCGAAAACCTTATTGAACATCATAAAGGAAAATATCGCAGAAGGAAGCATTATTTATACTGACGGCTGGAAATCATACAAGTCGGAGAACTGTAAGATGCTAATTTTGAACACTTTACTGTCAACTACAACTAAAGTTTTGTGGACCTTGAATGTGAATGTCATACACAAACAGAACAGCTGTAGAGCAGTCTTAAATGGCATAGTAAACGTCATCAGGGTACTGCTCGACAGCATTTCGATTCTTATTTGTCCGAGTTTATGTGCAGATGTTTGCATTAAAAAAAAAGTGAAATTTACTCTGCTGTGCTGAAAGACATAAAAAATTTTATGCCTCTCATTTAATTTCAGATATGTTTAGCTTTTTGTAAGTAATAAAAAATTGTATTATATGAAATTAACCTTTCATCTAAATTAAAATTAAATTAAATTAGCTTATATATACTTTACATGAATCATGTTTTTGTACATTCAAGTTCATTATATCAACCAATGGCTAAGTAAGATAGTTGGAATACTGATAGTTCGATGTGAGTTCAAATCCCAGTGAAATGGACTGGGTGCATGGGAAATTTCTCTGCATGTACACAAATAGGAACTAGTTTCCGTAAGTCCCCTTGAAAGCATCTCTTCTCTCGGTTGATAATCCTCCCATAATTTGTTATGTCTGATTAGCTAGCAAAGAAAAGGTTCATTACATAAAACATAAGCAGATGTGGAGAAATGTATTACACATCATTAAATTTTAGTCAAAAAAGTGTAGCAAAATGCAATCTGAAAAATTCCTGCTTTTTACAATTCAGTTAAAAATTACTTAAATTTTTATAAGCTAATACATTCAATTATTATCTGTATTGTACATAATATTTTTGTCTTCCATAATCCATTGATTTTATGAATTATTGAAAAGTGTATGATTGGTGATGGAGAGGGCTTTAACTTATAAACTTCGTATGCTTTTTGTTGTAAAAATTTATTTTTACAGGATGATGATGATGAAGGGTTTGAAGAAGTCTATCAACAGTGTGCAAGATGTTGTAAAGCCTTTTTAGATAAGGAATCCTGATTTCGAGATAGCATATAATCCATATGAAAAAATAATAAAATTCAAAAGAATAAATAAAATATATTTTTAGATATATAAATATGTACAATTCTATCTGATTATAGATACTGTATTTTAATTTTGCTGCAAGTTTATAATTAATCATTATCACAAATTAATTGTTCCGAACTGAGTAACAATAAAATCACTTCTAAGAATAATTTTAAAACAGGTTTCTAAATTTTTAATTCTGTGGTATATTTCTATCTTCATCCATTATTTTTTCTATATGATTCATTCAAACCAAGTTTTGGAAACTGATTTTGTATGTGATTTGATAGACTTTTTTTTAAATTTATTTATAATCCTCCTTTAAATTATCATTCTTTTAACCACTTTGACTCAATAAATTTTTTAAGTTCTTAAAAACTCCTTTTCTAATTTAGAAATCGCAGGAGAATTTCATTTTTATATAATATACACCAGCAAAATTCTTAGTAACGAAACATAAAATAGACAAAGATAAATAAAATATACCATTACTCCTTTTAATATTTCATGCAAACCAGAATTAGCATTAAATTAATTTTGCACGGTTTGACATATTTTCTACATGGATATTAGTTTCACATAATACCATATTTTATCAGAAAAAATTGCTTCAGTATTTTCTACCTAAAAATAGATACAAGCCATTTCATTCATATGATCAGTATAAAAGATATTACTTTCTAAACTACCATATATATAACTGACATCATCAAAAACTGCTCAAGAATTGTAGAATGAATATCCATAGAAACGCTCATTCACATGAAGAGATGGAGTAATATGAAACAAACATTAATAAAGCAGGTGGAGGATTTTGTGTACTACTTTTGCACAAAAAAACATGAGCCTTCTTTAATCATCAGAAAATATGTAATAATAAAAAATAAAAAAAATTCTTGTTTTGCTTAGGAAATTTTCATAGATACTAAGGTTAGAACTTTTACAATTACTACTGTCGCTATAAAAATCATCCATTTCCAACACACAAAAATTAAGTATATATATATATACTACATTAAATAAAATTTCAATCCTGCACTGTAACTCTGCTACCGTGACAGCCAGTTTATCAGGGAGGATAACTTCAGGCCATTTTGTGAAGTAATTGCTGACAATGAGGATGTATTTGTTGCCATCAGTAATTTGTAGCAGAGATTCCAGAATGTTGAAGGCAATGTGTTAAAAAAGCGCTCCTACATTGTAATGTCACTCAGCTGTGTTTCTTCAGTCTTTTCTGACCAATACAAGCATCACATGGTTGGCACCACTTTTGCATGTTAGCCCTCGCATTGCTCCAGTAGAAGCCCTCTTGAACTCTATGCAATGTCTTCATTATTCCAAAGTAGCCTGCTGTTGGACTGTTATGTATTTTTTTAAGGACATTTGGTTCCAGAATCTTGGAAGGATCAGCTGTGATCAGAATGCCTTTCCATCAATCAATTCAGGACTTCTGATACAAGACCATTTTGAATATGGAGTGAATCCCAGAGAACTTAATCTTGTTTTGCCATAGGACTATAGATCGAAATGTCCTGCCATGTAGGTTTCTTGTTTGAAGACTCCGTTAAGTCAACTGATTATGAGTTTAATGACTCCATCTTTCAACTATTCTTTCCTGACTTCTTCGACACTCCAAATGTCTCGATCATCCAGTGTTGAAATTGTAACTTGATGTGCGACTGGATTAAGCAGCTCGTATTTTGCTTCGACCCTGGAACAATATCAGCAGCTTTCTGGGTACAGTCTTCTAGACAGGGCAGTTTCCATATGATGGATAGTTATGTCATTCCTCGAGTATCTGTACCTACCTGGCTATTTGACCTTTGGGATTCTTGAAATTTAACAACCAGGTCAACGATGCATGATCTGCACAGAGCTGGACTTTTCTGCCATAGATAGCGATGGCAATGTTCTATGGCTGTAACTACGGCGAGCAACTCTTTTTCTTTGACACAATAATTCCTCTACTGTTTAGATAAGCACTTGCTCCAGTATGCCAAGACACACTCTGAACCATTTATTTCTTGGGACAAAACAGCGACACTCTCATTTCTTGCATTCACATCAAAAATAAATGGTTCGTCGAGCTCAGGATACGTCAGGATTATAGCACATGTTAAAGTTCCTTTCAGTTTGTTAAATGCACCCTCACATTCTTTTTGTCCACAAAAACTTTTGTTGCTTTCTGTCAGCTTATGAAGGGATCTTGCAGTGGATAAAAAATCCTTCACAAATCTTTTATAGTAAGTGGAAAGCCCTATGAAACTTCTCAGTTGATGGGGATTTTTGAAGTACTTTAACTGCCAACACTCTTCCTAGGTCGGTATACAAACCATCAGCAGAGATGGTGTGTCCAATATGACTCATTTCATTCTTGCAAAACAATTTACATTTGACAGGACTTAGCTTTAGATTGGCTTCCTACAAGTTCTGATGTAGCATTTCATAGCCAACATGGCTTATTATATAAATTTTCACTAGGTCACTAAATAAATGGTTTTGAGATTCTGTTAATGCTTATGTTTTCAAAATGACATAATTTTAGATATTCCTATTACTTAACATTTGAGAACACTAAATCATATTCTCGAATATAAAATTTTATAACGGAATTCAACTGCATAATGCATATGAAAATAGGCCTGCAATATTACACAAACTTAATCTATTTGTAAAATTACAATTTTGATTATCCATTATAATTTTAAAAAATTTTAACCTAGAAAATTTTTTTAAATCTTATTTTTGATAAATACTGCAAATTTTAATTGCATTAACTACATATATGATTTTGAGTTTTAAGTGCTTCAATTTTTTCGTAAATTCCCTACTACAATATAATTATTTGATATCCTAGAATTTTATAATTCATTTAATTATGTTGATATTGTTATTATACAAAATATTTTCAACACCACAGACATCAAAGCATGAGGAAAAGGTTTCATTGCTTTATTAGGCACTTAAAATTGAAATAAATATGAAAAGAATAATTCAGATTTCTAAAACAGTTAACTGAAAATTAATAGCTTTTCTAGGTATCTCAAGCTATCATCAAGAACAAAAAGGCAAGTATATTAACCTGAAACTAAATACAAATAGCTTTATTATTCATAAAATATATAAACTTATGAAGCAATCTTGTGAGATTATTCATAATGTAATGTTCGAAACAATTATCACATTGGAATTCCATTAGAACTTAAAGAAAAGGTTATACATTCACAGATGTCAAATGTATGATTTAAAATAAGGAACACGTTTAGAAAAAGCATCCTATTTACAAACAGCAAAATACACACAATAAATGATATTTTTATTCACGTCTTAAAGTGCTAGGGTATCTTTAATTAACCTACGAACTGCTGCTCCCACTGAAGGATTTGTGGGTCCTGATGTTTCATGTGAAATCTATAACAATTAAAAAATTAATATTTTATATTAGCCATTATCAACAAATAATTTATGAATATTAAATACATAAAATAATACAAAAAAGTTGCTTAAGAAGGTTTTAATAGTTTTAGTTGAAGAAAACATAATTTTAAATATACTGTATTTTTAACAGTAAAATGCACCTTTTTTCTAAAATAATTGGCATCAAAATAGGTAATATCTCTGCATTTTGTATACTGTGTATTCCAAGAATCATTGCTGCTTCAAAAATGAAGAGATTCCAAGTTTTTCAGATGCATTGAGTTATTTAAGAGTTCAAAAAAATGCAAAAAGATGGCACTTAAAATTGAAATAAATATGAAATATTTATTTCAGATATTTGCACATAGAAGATAATGTGCAAATATCTGAAAAGTGAGTTAATCCATTTTGGAATTACATTTAATAATGAATTATGAAAAAAAAATGAATTTTTTGATAATGATGTAGAATTCTGGAAATTCCAATGATGGAATATTATGAAGCATTTTTTCAGATCCCTTCCCCCCAAAAAAGAAACCTTATGGATAAAATAATAACTCGAATTAGTCACTTCAGAAAATATATTAATTCCAACTATATCTCATGCAGAGAGAAAAAATGAAGGACAGGATGTGGGAATAGAAATTTTTTCAACAATGCTAACGAATAAGTGTATATAATGGTAAAGCAAATTTATGTTTTTATCCGGTGTTTAATTTGTGAATATAATGCCTTTGAACTATATTTCATAAAAATAGTGTTGACAAAAGTAACCTGATGCTTATGTTGCATCAGATGAAAATAAAAAAAGTAAAACACTAAAAAATTTTAATATTTTGTTGGTTTAGTATTATTTTTGGGGGCACAGTTCAGCTACTACTTGTTGGGGCAGCGAGCTTAATTTTGTTTAACTCATCTTGTAACACTGATTTCGATCACTGTTTTAAATAAATAAATATTTATTACATTTTATATTTCACTTCTTGTCAAATGTATTCAATGGAATTTAAATCTAGACAGCGAAAAGACGATTTGATAATTTCAAAACAATTAAACAGCAGCTAGATTTGCACTCGCCAAAGTAACCTGAAATTAAGCATCCCAACCCAAAAAAAACCTTAGTTTGACATTGCATAACTGGCAATAAATTTTGTCAATTGTTTTTGCTTCTGAAAAGACAGATCTGTGTCTGATCATACTTAAAATTAATAAAGTTTTATTCAAAATCTAGGAAATTGCTTTATGTTTTAATTTTGCATTGGCATGTTTTTCTTCGTAATTAGAATTGAAATTATTTTACAAATTATATTTATAGGGTGATAATTTTGAATTTACATTTATATTTCTTTGATCCATTATGGTGTTAATAAATTTGTGATTACAGTTTCAGTGAATGAAATAGTGTAACTGCTCTTCAACCACATTCTATTAAACCCTCTGAGTGGCAAGGTCTTTTTGAACTTGTATTTAAATAAAATTTACAAACTAAATTTGTATAATTATTTACTTTAGTCTTTGTTTTCGTAAACTTCCAGTCATAAAAATTATATTTACATCATTAAAGAAGGCAAGAAAGCAAATTATTTTAAATTATAAGCTAATATATGAAAAGTGATAAAAAACTCATGTTGGATAAAGGCGGTCATGCCAATCAGAGGGTTAAAGCTAATTATGAAATTTTTATGGTCTCCATGTTATAAACTATCCATTCTAATCAAAGATATTAAATTATCTTCTACCAGCAAATAGTATCTTATTCCAGTAATCAGAATATGTACACTCACGTTTGTGAAAATTGCAACACCATGAAGGACTTACGCGAGTGAGCTGAAATTTTCAGGAAATGCAAATGATTAGAATTGCAAATCCGTAGCGCATGCGTATGCTTAGCAGCGTCCTCTGAACGGCTGATGGATCCGAATAAATAGACGGCTGTAGCGAGGCGTGTATGGTAATCGGTGGTTATCTGCTAGTGGTAAACGTTAACTCAATCTGTACTTATGCCTCGTCGACGAAAGAGAGCGAGATTTGAACAACTTACAGAGTTTGAACGAGGGAGAATCATCGGCCTTCGTGAAGCTGGATTGTCGTATCGTGCAGTAGCCTCTCGTGTGCAGCGTAACAGCAGCACAGTGATGCGCGTTTGGAAGCAGTGGACGGACGAGTGTCGGACAACTCGGAAATCCGGGAGTGGACCCCGAAATGTGACGTCAGCTCGCGATGATAGACACCTGGTCCGCATGGCGCGGACGGACCGTACAGCTTCCTCTAGACAATTGGCAGCACTGTGGTCAATAGCTACAGGTGTTTCATTGTGTGCTTCATCAATTCGTAGACGTCTGCTGCAGTGTGGACTGCGCGCACGGACTCCTTTATACAGGATCCCCCTAACGCACGACCATCGCCGCCTGCGGCTACAATGGGCCAATCAGCATAGAGACTGGCGTGCTGATTGGCAGCATGTCGTGTTTTCTGACGAATCCCGCTTTAATTTGTGGTACCATGATGGCCGCATTCGTGTCAGACGCTATGCCGGTGAACGCCACCTTCCGGAGTGCATTATCGAACGCCACAGTGGACGAACACCCGGAGTTATGGTCTGGGGCGCCATAGCATATCATAGACGATCTCAATTGCTACGAATTGTGGGCAATCTGAACAGCAACCGGTATATCCGTGAAGTTCTACAGCCCGAAGCTGTTCCCTTCCTTCAAAGCTTGCCAGGCGCTGTATTTCAACAGGACAATGCCCGCCCTCATACTGCTCGGATTGTTAAATCCTTCTTTGCAGCGCAGCAGGTACAGCTTCTTCCTTGGCCTGCGTGTTCCCCGGATATGTCGCCAATTGAACATGTGTGGGATGTCATTGGTCGGCGTCTTGCTCGTGATCCTCGTCCTGTTGCGTCTGCAGACGAACTTTGGGTACGCGTACAAACGATATGGAATGCTCTTCCTCAGTCAGACATTCAAACTTTGTTTGACTCCATGCCACGTCGTGTAGCAGCACTTATTGCGGCGCGTGGTGGCCACACAAAATACTGATTCTGATCTCTTGTTCTTGTTTGTTTGCTTTGAACATTTAATCATTTATTTGTACCACTACCACTCAACTGTGTATTAAATTGCATTCAATTATGACAATTCCTTCTTGGTGTTGCAATTTTCACAAATGTGAGTGTATTTTAGTATTTTCTGATTATCTGCACACTTACTGAAAAGTCGTGAAAAAGTATTCATGAGGCATTATAGTGAGTTTCAAAATAATTATGTGACCCAGCGTTCCCCGAACTTTTTTGACCGTGGCCCAGTACGAGGTTTCAAAATTTTTCACTACCCACCTTACGAAAAAAAACATCTATTTACAAAACAAATTTTATTTTTTAATAAAAATCAAGTTATTTACTTGTTTATTTCATACACAAAAATTGCAAATTAATCATATAAAAAAATAGAAGTAATTAAAAAATTAACAATTATCTTCATTTAAAACTTTAGTAAATGAAGTAAACTTTGTTTTCACATATTTTGCATCATTACATAACAATTTTAAGTTAGGAGGTAACGATGTTAATTTTATTCTCAAATTAGGTTCGACATCCAATCTGTTTTGATACTTATTCTTTAAGTACACCAAGGCTGAGAACACGCTTCACACTCATAAGTGGTACCAAAAGTCATTAAAAATTTTATTGCTTTTTCGCTTATGCGTGGCTACTCCTTTTGACAGTGCAACCAAAAATTAATTAGTATTACAGTTTCAAACACTTTTTTCAGATTGGTGTTGCATGAAATTTCAATTAAATTATCAACTTCTTTTCTTGTTCACTAAGTTTAAACATTTCATCCTTTTCAATTTTGACAGAAGAAGGATCTTTAATCCACATATTATTTGAAGGAATATCCAGAAAGTAGTCTTTAAAACTATTTATTAGCTCTAAAAGATGTTTTTGAATTGAAACTGATAGTGTTTCTAGATGTAAATCTCCTTCATCATACTTTACATGGGTTTCAAGAAATTTATGTATTTCAAAAGATTTAAAATTTCCTTTTGAAAGTTGTTATTTCCAGAGAGAGTTTTTTTAATTATTGCAGTGACTCTGCATGATGCTTTGAAAATATTTAAACCAAAGCATTGCAAATTTAAATTCAATTCACTGAATGTAGCACATATGTCGTACAAATAAGCTACTTTTATTAACCATTCAAAATAGTGAAATCCAGGGCATAGGCTTAAATGAAAAAATAGCCTCTTTTTTAAATGGTGGGTGTTCATTCAGACATAACAAAGCTTAACTCAAAAAGACGTTTTAAAATGTTTCCTTTTGAAAGCCATCGTGAATTACAATACAAATGGAGGTGTTTATGATTTAACTGTATTATTTGATAACAGTATTGCTGAAAATAAAACTTTTCCTTTATTCCACATTATGATTTTTAAAATGGGAAGTATTAAATTTTCTTCGGCCATCCAGTTATGAAGTGGCTAGCCCATTGTGCAGCCGCACCAAGTTTGGTTCGTGACTAAACCCCGCGGGTCCTGCTACAAGCTGACCACTTATCCAGGCCATAGGCTGATGCACTCTGGGACTTAAAGGTCAAGAAAGCAGAAAAAGGGCGCTGCAGGCCGTGGCTCATTGAGTTTAGTTTATTAAATCTTCTTCAGCACTATGAGGATACCCAGTCTCAATTATTAATTTGAAAATTTCAAAAACTGTCAAAATGGTGTTTTTATGTGACTGGTAAGAAAAGAGTGCATTTTTCGTTTTTTAGCAGAAATCAATTCCTTTTTCTTATCAACTAAAAAGTTAATTTGCGTATCAGAGTACTCAGAATGAAGTGTGTCTAAATGTCATTTCAACACTAACAGTTTCATACTTTCATTTGAAATTTGCTCATTGCAAATAACACCATAGAGGCAAATTATTTTGACTGCCATTGGCTATGAACCCAAACCATAAATATTCGTAACAATATTTGCGAGTCCAATTAGCTTTATGCATATTGTTTTGGTGATGTATAATTGTTTTAGGGGCTTCAGACAAAGTATCTTCATGATCATGATGTTTAGCTTTGCTCGTACTTGGTTGATCATCATTTAAATTTCTGGTTTTTTTGATTAACCATTTATCCATTTTAAAAAAGGTCAGAAACTTTAAAAAAAAATTCTTCTTTTGGCACATATGAGTTTGCAGTGCATGTACCAGAGAAGGCAATAATTTGAATGATGAAATCACAGGCAAATATGCACAAGCATGTGGACAATGCGTGTGCTTGGGATGAAGAAGACCTAGCAATGTTAGCAGCACAACATGTGGGCGATTAAGCTATACGAAAGAGTACAAACACGCACTTTGCCACTATTCCTAAAATGTAACTGATGTTAAAAAAAAAAAATGTAAAAGCATTTTTTGTGTGTGTTTTTACTTTTTTTCTGCAGCCTGGCAAAAATTTTCTATGAGCTGGTTCTGATTCTGAATTGCAACCCACACTTTGGGAAACGCTGATACCATAATGTCACAAAAAAGCATTTATATGGCAACCCAGGCATGCACATAGCACATGTTTATTTTAGTATATATGAATTTGCACTTTTGAAATTCAACTGCCATTTTTCCGATTGATGTTTCACTTTGCAGAGTGTATTTGTTGTTCTCATAATGGGACTGTTAAAGCTTGCCAGCTAATAAAAAAGAAAGCATTACAGTTCTGAAAAAATATGGCATTTGCACTAAAACAGATGATGAAAAAATTCACATTCTACAAAATTATACTTCTTAAATGACTGTTTTATGGAAATGCAATGTGAAAAATTGCAAACAAGTGTTAGAATATCAGCTGGAAAATGGTTTGAAGATAGCCATATCTCGTTGACAACAGCTATTCTCTTTATTTATTGTTAATTGGTGCACAATGCCAATTCTGCACTTTTTTTTTTTTTTAAGAAAACAGTGTGCATGAGGAGAAGAGCAGCACAAAAAAAATTACAAAAAGATTTGAAAAAGCGATTTGTTACAAATATTTCTTGTACTTGCTCTTTTATGGATTTCTTAGTATGCTGCCATTCTGAAAATGGCTCTTCCCTTCAGCACAATAACTTGGTGAAAAATTAGTCACTGTTTGTGAATGCTCTCCGAAGTCAGTAATAAGTTCATAACTCTTCAGTAGAAGGTGTGGATAATCAGAAAAATTCCTTCCTTTTTGTTAGATTTTGAGGGGAGGGGAAAAAACAAGTTTTCTGCCTTTTTCATCATCCTATAAATTCATCCTTTCTACCCATTAGTTACAGGTGAAAACATGGTGGAGAAAACAATGCAAGGGAAAAATATAGTGAGAGAAATGAAAGCAAATAGAAAACTTCATGGTATAAAACTTTGTTGTAGAAACAAAAATGATTTATAAACTCTGCGTTTTTAAAACATTAGCCTAGAAAATATTGTGATAGAAAATCAAGCACTTTCAAATCAAGTATACTTTATATCCAGCGGATTAGATTACTATTTTAACACTAGATGAACATATGCTCTACATGATTAACAATGCTCTAGTAAGTTTGGAAGTTCTGTCACTTTGTTTACTTAACAAGTTCACCATTCTTAAAATCTCAGATATTTGTTACCTATTTTTCCATCCAAAGATTTTGCCACTGAAACTGGCCTCGGTCTACAATCTTTTCCCCTTTCACCAGCTGTGATCCACCTACTTATCACTCAAGGATGATGTCACCCTATCTAGAAGAAAAAAATTTTTTTGTGTTCCCTAGTCTTTTACCTGAAAATTAAGACTATCCCCTAATAGCACACCTTCAAACAAGCAATAATTCCCATTGCAATGCCAGCTAAAAGATATTTCCCGTCTTTTTAAGTGAAGTTTGATGTGTATGATCCTGATACAACTCCGCTCTGGAGACAGTGTGACTAATTAGGCCATAAATCTCCTCTTTTTGTGGCATTATAGGGGTTGGTAAATATGAAGTGACAAATCTTTCTCGTGGATAACAATTCAGATTTAATTCCAATGACTGTGTCTCATTGCTGATGCCTGACGACACTTTTTAAATCGGTCAGTCTGTCTCGGGGGATGAAGTGAAGTAATTAAATATTTATGATTACACTGCCTTGCATTCTACAAGTTAGCTTTGACGATTTCTTAAGTCGTCTTTTGTTTTTAATTCTATAATGCTTTCAGCAATGTTTTATTACATAAAAAATTAAGTGCTTAAATTAACTATTTCAGCAACATTTATAACTGATTTCTTTTCTATTAGCAAAACTGAATTAAAAAATTTTAACTGATGCATTTCTTTGATGTAAACATGAAAAAGAGTAGAAATAACATATATTCTAAAAAAACTTTCTTGAAGCATTCAAGAAGATTATTTACAAGTTCCCCATTACTTTATTAGTAAATATTGTCACTAACAAAATATTGTTCTTTTATATAAATACTGCAGATGATTTTACTTGCAATCTTACAACTCATTTACCTAAGACTTACATGACATGATTTTCCTTATTAAAAGTGAGGATATTAAAATCCAGTATTTTATTTTCAGAAAAGTACATAGTATAAAAAAACAAGACTAGGTTTTTATACTTTCAATTTAGTGCACTTAAAAACATTTGCCATTATTTTCAAAACCTAAGAGTATCTAATCACTGAGAGGTGCTGTATAGCTATGGCAAAGAAAAAGGAAATACATGTAATACTTTTATTGCTATTTTTTAGTAGTAGAATAAATATTTTAATTTCATAAAACTGATTTTTAAATTTTTTAATCTCAATCAATAAACTTCAAATCAAACTACAAATACTTCCCAAATCAAATTACAAATAAATGGTTTGTCTCAACCGTATGTGGCTTGAACCAACCATATGCAATAAAATCTGCTTTATATAGAAGTTATTAAATTTTTAAATACAGAAACCATCTCAACCAGAAACTTCAGCTAGTTCTGATTTTACTGAACCTTAGATGGTTTGATTTTACACTACCTTAGAAATAGAGATTAGTCTAAAAGTTATCAGGATAATTTAAAAATTAACGACAAATATTAAAAATATACTTTTGATGCACAATAAAATTTGGCAATGATGCGATACTTTTTCAATAACTGTAAAAGTCCTATATCATTACCAAACTATGCTTGATGCACATCTGACTGACATTCACTTTCAAGTACACTATAAACCTGATTGTAAAATATTCTCAATTGCTTCATTTATTCATATAGCACTCACATCATTTATTCAAAGAGCACAATGTTTCTAATGTGTGATATGTGCATTTTTATGTAACATATTTACTAATAAGATTTAAAGGATGTAAAGTCTGTAGAATAAGGTGATCATTTGGCAAATCCACCTATCAAGGAACTTTTCAAAGAGGCACTTATCTTTACTGTTAATACAGATTTTTACTTCAGTAAGGAAATGTTGCATTTTCTTGTCAAACAGTATTCGGGTGCAAATGAGAAATCTAAGAGACAGCACTTTTTTATCAAATCCAAGTAAACTTCTTTTGTAAAACACCAAGTCAGGGAAAAAAGAGAGATTAAATAATGGTGAAAAAGAATTTAAAATAAAAAAAAGAGAGAGAAATCAATAATTCTCTGCAGCAATCTCTAATATGTCTGTTCCTTTTGTTTATATAGTATATATACATATATATGTGTATGTGTGTAATAAATTAGAAGTTGATGCAAAAAAAGAAGATTGCAGTCATGGCCGATTTTAATTTTTCTTTATCTTTGTTGACAAATACTTTTAAGCCAACACAGCTAAAGTCAAATAGCAAGGGTGCTTATTCTTAGAACATTTTACATTTTTGAAGACGTCATATTCTCTCTCTTGCTTTACTGCTACCAACGTGCTAATGTTTGTCCTCAAATATATTTCATTACTGCCCATTGAAATATATGAATACTCTGTATAAAGAATGTGCTTCTCAAGAATAAAGAAATATTATAATTGGCACATCTGCTAACATTTTCAATGAAAATATGCATTTATGCATCCGCTGTCATCATTAATATTTACGCCTCTAACATCCAAATTATTCCATATATATATACACTTTAAAATTATTTTTTTAAAACTTACTAAAGATTTTGTCACTATGAAGATTATTTATGGCAGAAATATACTCTCAACCTGTAAGAATTTCATTCCTTTTTTTACTGCCTAATGATCTTAATTTTTAATTATGATAGCTTTCATAAATGCTAAACCATAGTTACACTTTCTGATAAACAAATAACAACCTACCTAGAATTTTCAAAAAAAATTATACAAATCAAATAAAATAATTCATTTTAAAATATAATTCCTTACCTTAAATAAATATGGTTGAACATCAGTATATGAAGTATCAAAATATAAATCAATATCAGCTTGACCAGGAATTTTTGGAACAAAATCATACTTGTTCATAGCTGAAACTATGTCAAACACTTTTTCTGCTAATACATCACCCATTTTTTCACGGTATACTTGCCTCTCTGTAGTACAAAAAGGAAACAAAAAACATAAGGAACTAAGGGTGTTTATGCCACAAAACCAAACTACTACAATTATATATATACATACCATGTTCATTTGGTAAGCATATAACATTCACTTTCAGAGTCCAGACTTCCCACGGTGAGCACTCTGGTGGAAAAGGCCAGTGTGTTCTTTTTTTCTGATAGAATTCAAGGGAAATCTATGAACAGAAAGTATATTTCTCATAAATAAATAAATATTTAGAATCATTTTAATAAAAATTTTCATAGCAAAGCATAATAAATTATAACAATATAATAAAAGACAAATAAAACTATGCTAATGCAAATGTGAATGGCACTCTGCCAAAATAATTTGACCCATCCAGAAGAAGGATTAACTAGCAAATCCCATCATTTAAGGACAATGCAAGAGAATCAGAGAAACTATTATTCTCATCCCACTTATTTTGTAAATAAATCGCTCCAAATGGTGCAAGCGTTTTCATAGTCATGCCTGTGTCTCTCATGGTCAAACAGTACATTCAAACTATTCATTCAATGCACAGCTTTGATACATGTGCAAATAAAAGGAAAAATATTTCCTCTCAATTTATCTATTCAGTATTAAATATTCAGATCATAAAAAGTGTTAACTCCACTCTAGGCAATTAGATAATGTACATCTACTGGGTTGATTAACAAAATTTAACTAGTGTTTTTAAAGTTTCAAAAGCATGCCTTAAAATATGCATTACATTTTTATATAAATACACAAAACCGGACTTTTTCTAAAATGGCATACTATTTTTTTTTTTTGCCATATTTCGATTCTACAACTCAAATTATATCTAAACACCAAATTTTCTAAAATTTACTATGAAACTTAAGGAGAAATTTGAAAATTTGTCTTGGTGCACTTCTTTCTCAGTTTGTGCCAAGAATAATTCATTTGGTGAATTTTTTAATTTATAGTAACCAATTTCACTTTCCCTTTCATTGTGCACAACAGAAAAAAAGAAGCATGGTTTATTCTTTCAAATATTTTACTTTATATTATACTTTTTTATCATACTTGTTATTTTTGGACAATATTTCTCAAAATATTTAGTCTGTTAATTCCTGAACTGTATAACTTGAATTCTCAGTCATAATTTCTTTCAAGAGTAAAGCATGATTGTGCAGAGTGGATATCATCTTCAAGGCTAAAATTTCCATTTTTAAACTTCAAGCTCTACCACTACAACCAGCACTTTGCCCATATATAGCAAAAGTTTTACACGCAGTCTGACTTTTTTTTTTTTTAATAAAAGAGCATAATATGACTTTTAAATTTCAAGCTCTACCACTACAATCAGCACATTTATGATTTATAAATGTTTTATTAATCAAAGTATCACATATTTTCTCCCCCCCCCCAAAAACTTCAATATTTATGTTTGCTTTATTAAACATTTCATTCAACGTAAGTTGCTTCATTTTTTTATGCTTATACTTTCTCTTTATTTCTATAGACAGGCATAATTTCTTGTTCAGTTACAAAGTTCCATTCTTAAAATTCCCACTAAATTGTCAATCGAAATTTTTTCGTTTTTAAGTACCTCTCTATCACTTTCTTCACTATCCATAATATTTCCTAAATTTAAAACCAAACATACATCAGATTTCTCCATCTATTAGTTATTTAATGATTGGGGCATTGTCATCAGAAAGAAAAACTCCTGTTATATCATCTTCATTTATTACCACTTTTCCATATTTCTTTAAAAAATTCCATTAATTGGAAAATTTTACTTTTTGTTTGGGATACCTAAACATCTTCAAATTCGTGGCAATCACCATAAAGCTTAGCTAGTATCCATTACAGTACTGGCGATGTATCACGATATTGGTGATTAAAGATAGGTTTCGGTAAATTTTGTCTTGCTTCTAATGCAGACTGAACTTGATTTACATTAGTTATTTATTATACTTAGACCCAAGGCTGATCCTAGCAGAAGGTAAGATGGGACATAGTACATCGGCGACCAGTTTTATGGTCAGCAAAATGATTATTAATTTAAAACATAAGATTTGTAAAAAAGAGTGTCCAATATTATTTTGCACATGGACGGCTGACGGTCTAGGATTGGCATTGCTCACACCTTTTTCCCACATAAGGCTTCTCCAAGTTCTGAATAAATAAATTCCCACATACACTTGAGGTTTATCCAGGACTGCAGCTAGACATTTTGAGCCCAGTGTAGTCTCTGCATGCCCTAAATTATGTTACCAAGCACCTCTTTAATCATGAAATTTTATCAATGCTTAATTTTATGGCTTGATGCTTTTCTACGCTCTAAAAATTTTGCCTTCTGTAAATTCTACCGCCCGGTGCTGCCACACCAGCTCAGGCACCAGTCTTGGGCTTACCTGAATAGCAAATCAGTTTCCTCAATTTAAATAGTACAAAATGTAATCTTTTGGCCTATGAGTGACATTTATAAAATCTGTATTTGCAGATGGAAAAAAATTCTAAATTTCTCTTCATCAACACACTCAACAGTTCCCAGCATAGTTAGCTGAAGTCTGTAATCATCGCCAAGCATAATGTGAACATAAAGAGTTCCCATGCTTTTTGATCGACTTATTAACACTTTTTTCTTAAAAACTGTTTAGACATCACTGCATGAGACATTTCTCAAGCTGCCGTGTGTCGATAGTCATGCATGATTAAAGTAAAAAATAAGATCAATGATGTCTTGATGTAGAATGTTTTTATTTGTGATATATGATAAGTGAAAAGGCGGCTATGTACAAAATTGCTGATCATATAGGTTTATGCTACAAAATGATTATTTCTTCAATATGGAGGTATTTTAGTGTTGAAGTGAAATTAAGAATCAGGACTTTCTACATGTTTTATTATGAAAAAAATATCAAATGTGCATGCATAAGCATACAAAAAAAAAAGTCGACGGTGGTTCGGAAGTCTCGATTTTAGATCACTCCAGATACTGAATGTCCAGATTTCAGACTTTGGTACTGTAAACTAGATAAGAAACTAATCAATCTAATTTCACCAATTGTTTATCTGGTTTCTAATTTCAAGAATTGAATTCTTATTTTATACAGGAATCTGTATTTGCAGATGGAAAAAAATTCTAAATTTCTCTTCATCAACACACTCAACAGTATTTATTTCGGATCATGTTGAAGCAGATTACTTCTTCTTGATTTACTGACAAGACAAAAAATTTTTTTTTTAAATTTATTTTAATGAATTCTTTATCAGTATTATAAAAAAATTTAATTTAACTTAATTTATTCTTTATTTTGCACTTACTTTTAATTTATTTGACGAATTTATAATCATCCAGATATAACTCAGAATGTGGCTCTGTTGAAAACTTTTCAGTGCTCCTTGAAAAAGACCAAAGAATTTTCAGCTATTTGCTTTTTTATTTTTATTATGTTATTGAGGTTTTTTGGGGGCAGGTTCGAATTTTTTGCATGTTCTTCCAATTAGACTCTTAACCATCAATTTTGATTTAATTATTATATCTTGATTATTTAATTCATTTTGCAGCATACTACTAATAATTTATTATCCTAAATTTTAAATTTCTAAATCTTATTTATATATACACATATATTGCTCAGTTATGTATATAAGCAAATTTTACTTTCTCAGCAAAATATTTGCAAAGAAATAACTCTCTGGTCTCCAAACTTTTTTTTTTTTTCCCCTTCCCCAGTTTGTGAAACATTAAAGTTCATTTGTTCATTGTATTTTTCACTAGAAAAGATATTTCCAGAAATGCTTTGTTTGCTTAATTACATCCTAAAATTCATAACAAGAAAGTTGCGAATTAATTTTAACATTTAGCAGATCTTTAACAGTAGATACTGAAAGTCTAGCCCTTTCTGCAGGCCAAATGTTTCCCCATTCCCATACTCATAACTGAAAAAACTCTCTCAACAGGAGCAGATGTTCCAGGCAAAGATATCATAAACTCAACCATTTCAGAAACATTGCAACATGAAATATCAATCTTTTAAGAAACCTTAAAAATTGCTTTCCACTTCAATAGTATCTGGTACTTTTTCAGAACCTGAACCACATGCTACCTCTTGATTTTTAATTATCTGGTTCGACAATATACATTCATCAAATAAATCATAAATATTTATGGAATCTTGTAATTGCATCAACAACTTGTGCACTATCTTCTAAATTAGAGCAAGCTTTTTCGGTTCATAAATTTTTACACTGAAACTCACTGATTTTATCAAAACTGGTGCTTCACAACTCTTAAGAATTGGAGACTAGAATTATAAAAACCATCTATGCTTGAGAAGAATTTCTGTTCCTTAACATCAAGCAATTCTTTGAGAAAAGATTGTATAAATTTGTGGGGTTTTTCTTATTTCTGAAGTTGACAAATTAATTCATAGTATGTCTAAAATACTTCTATTGCTGTGATAGAATTAGCTTCCAATTTCAGAACTACATTATTGAATAACTGTAGAGTACTACATAGGCTATTCAGAAAGTAAGGAACATTTTGGAATTAAAAAGAAACTAAGTATAAGAAAAAAAAAATATTATATACATCAGAAACAGCAACTAAAATTCTACTTTTCTACATAGTCACCAAACAAATTGAGGCACTTATCATAGCGGTGGACAAGCTTTGAAATTCCTTCGTCATAGAATTCTGCCACCTGCGATCTCAGCCACTCAGTGACACGCACTCGCAGCTCCTTGTCGTCGTCAAAGCGGTGTTGCTAGCCAGTTCTTCATTCTTGGAAACAAGTGAAAATCACTAGGTACAAGATCGGGACTATAGGGCGGATGAGGGAAAACCTCCCATTTGAACGAATTAAGGAGTTCTTGAGTGCGGTTTGCCATGTGAGGTCAGGCATTGTCGTGCAAAAACAAAATTTTGGACATCAACTTTCCTCGGCGCTTGTTTTGAACTGCTCTCCTAAAGTTGCGCAAAGTTTGACAGTACCGCTCAAAGTTTATTGTGGCACCACATTTGAGAAAATCAATCAGAAGCACACCTTGCCTATCCGAAAACACAATCACCATAATCTTCTTTGATGACAAGGTTTGCAAACATTTTCTTGGTCTTTTGGGGGGAACTTGTGTACCCCCACTGCATGGACTGTAATTTTGTCTCGCAATTCACATGTCTCACCCACGTCTCGTCACCAGTTACGATTCGATCCAGTAATGAATCACCATGTCTATTGTAGGCCTCTAGAAATGTCAAAGGCCCCCCATTCGCTGACCTTTATGGTGGTCTGTAAGCAATTTCGGTACCCATCTTGCACAAAATTTGCAGTAGCCTAGCTTTTCTGTGACAACTTCAAACAACAAAGTCCGTGAAACTTGTGGAAAACTAAGCAAAAGCTCCGCTATTGTGAAACGGCGGTTTTCATGAATCTTTTCATCAACTTTAGCAACCAGTTCGTCAGTCACAATGTTAGGGCGTCCACTCATCTCTTCATCCTGAAAGCTAGTTCGGCCATTTTTAAACTGAATGCACCATTTCCGGATTGAAATTTCATTCATTACGTTGTTTCTGTACACTTCACACACTTGCCAATAAATTTCCATAGGTTTTAGGTTTTTTGCCAAAAAAAAAAAACTGTATCACAGACTGCACCTCACAACTGTTGGGATTTTCAATTGCAGTGCACATCCTAAATCTGAATATCGAAAAAACGGGCAAGGTGGAAATAGTCTTGTTGTGATGGCTGGACGGCAACTGAGATGCCGAGCACGCAGACACCAAAATATACGTGATCGCTGTGTGCCTAGCGATGTCAGACGGAAACGTTCCTTACTTTTTGAATAGCCCTCATATATAAAAATTTCAAAATCAGTTCACTTTCTAGATTTTAAAAAAGTCAAATAATAACTTTAAGCATTTATCACAAGATAAAAAGCATTATTTTAAGCCATTAAAAATGGAAAGAATTCTAACAAACTAAGGAACCTTGTGCTGCTTTGAGATAATACTTTTTTGGAATTGTTTTTCACAAATTCATAAAACTCTTACGTTTCATTACTCTAATTGTATATATGTGAAAATATTTATGATTTTTTATAACAATAACTTCTACATCCAAAAATAGAGAATCACGTGCTGTTTGTACTGAATTGTGTATAATGTAGGCTAAACAACCCATTCTTAAAAGTCTCTCTAAATAGCTTTTAACTTTTCTGAACACATTTTCATTCCCTTTTCTCTTCACACCACTAAAATTACTGTTATTGTTATGAGCAGTACAACAATACAACTTTTCTTTTTAAGTGTGTATTTTTTCACATGCTGCAAAAGATACTAAGTCAAAATTTGAGCAGTTTCACTTAACACTTCATCAAAATTTTTAAATGTGACTGAATTCCCTCCTAAGGACTGAAATATCTTACAACAATTCGGACAAGTTTTACTTCACTTTTGTATGATCTATCCATCATTATGGTTACATAGATAACATTTTCCAAAGAATACAACACATTATCAAATATAAATGGTGAAATAATGTTAAGAATAACTGCCTCAATTTTGGTTCTAGCAGATGAAAATGTTCGGTCACATAATTTTTTAATCAGTTTAGATATGCAGTCTGATATTTTGAAACTCCGTTCATGTCTGGATGTGTAGTATGAGATTGCAGCTTCTTTAGTAGTACACTCTAGATCACTGGATTATTATTCCAATCTTTGGCTTTAAAAAAAAAAATCTCTTATGTTTGCTGAAGCAGTAGCATTAATAGCACTTCCATGTTTAGCTGTTTTCCCATGGTCTTCAAAACAACTCTTTCTTTTATGCGTAACAGAAAATTCTCCAGTACAAATAATGTGCAATAAAATGTTCATTGTTACTGTCATTACATGATTTCCAAAATTTGTATTCTTGTTGAAGGTTAACATTAAACATACATTTTCTTTTGTCCACTACTAAATGATGAGATAAAAAAAACGAACAAAGATAAAATGATCAAAAATATGTAGATGTGTTACTTCACACATGAAAACAACATAAACACATTGCCCCTGTTGTGCTGCTACATGACTAAGTAAGAAGTTGTGCCGAGACCAGCAGTCTCTGCCAAAATCAACATCAGCGCTTGTTCCAATTAGGCTGAGAGATGCATGACCATAAGAGATTGTGTAAAAATGCGATGTCAAACATATAGGCTTAAAATTCTAAAAAATCCTCACCAGATAGTGAGTCTTTACATTCTCAAATCCTGGATATGTTTGCAACCCCAGAGAGCACTAAAAAACATGGACTGTCCAGGCTAATCCTATATGAATGATAAGTCTATTTACGTTTGACATGAAATACACATTTTGTCATTTTTGCCTTTATTTTTCCAGTGAGTCCTGTTTGTCATGTAACAAATTTAGAGAATATTTTGTATTCACACTTTTTCTGGTTTAAAAGAACCAGAAAATGAATGAATCTGAACCTCCTTCATGCTGTTTATGAAAGGAATCTAGGAATTACATTACTAATAAACAAATTCTATCTTTAAAAGAGACATAAAACTTTGCATCAGACATTTAAAAGCATATACATTGCAAAAGAAATGGCAGTGATGATTTACATCTAGATTTTTACATAAAATAAGAGCAAAAAAAAAATTAACATTTGAAAAAGATGTTTTGCTAAAAGTCCTATCCCTGCACAATATGAAAAATTCATATTATGTAAGATTTCATTTACCTTATTCTTAATCTTCAAATTATAGCAGCATATTTCTTATTAGTATAATAAAGTGATCAATTCAAAAACTATATGTAATTTTAATAATAACTGATACTTTTTTATGGTAACATATTTTAATAATATAGAATTAGTACGATTAAAAAAATTTGCATTATCACATATTATATATCTCAACTAAAAAAGCTGCTTTAAATTTCAGAAAAAGATGGTCACATTGTTGTATTAAATATCTCATTTGTACATTAAGAATCAAAAACAATCCAAATGACATTATACCTGACCACTATAAGGACCTTCTTGACTTCTTAGGGCAGCACAAAATGAATTAATTTCCCTAGACACATAATTATCTAACTCTTCTGAAGCACAGCGTACCTACATATATTTAAAAAAAAAAAAAAAATGTTAAAATACCAGTGAAAAATAGTTCCATGTTAGATGCATCATATGAGCTTAAAGTTATTTAAAGTAAATTTAATGACACTGTTAACCCCAATGCAGAATGTGCTAAGTATATCACACCAAGATCTTGCTGCAGAATAGTCAAGGATTAAATACACTCCCCAAAAGAAATAATTATGAAGCCCAATCCATAAAAGAATTTACCTCAAATTAATGAAACATTTCTTTTTATCTGTATATATGTGTGTTTAGGTATTTTAAATGTTTCCTATATTCAAGTATTAATAAAAAATTTAAACTTTTAAATACATAACTTGTTTAAATAAGCCAACTTAAAACAGACCTCCTACAGAAATATTTCAGAGTAGATGAAGGTCTGTAGCAGATTACTGCAAAACATTCTGCTTTGGGCTTATGACGATGACGATGACAATGATTTATCAAACATATTTTTTTAACAGAAAGATATTACAAGATGTCATACAAAATGCAGTCACCATAGTCAAACACAAAATGCGTTTTAATTTTAAACATAAAATGGTATAAAAGATGTTTAAGCACTCTTAGATATTCAAAAAATCAGAAATTATTGCACCAGAAAATGAAACAACCTATCAGTATTTCACATTTTTTTTTAACACACTACTTTTAAAGATACAAATTCAGCTTTATTTGTAAATTGCAAAAGTGAAGTTATAAATATATTTTGCGGGGATTAAATTCATCATTTTCTGTAAACAAAAGCTAAAACTTTTCTTTCTAAGTGAAAAAGGAGAGATTCCAAGCACTTAAATACTGACTATCTTCAAGCTTAAATGCTCAAGGTTTAAAGATTAAAATACCAAGTATGCATAATACATAAAATTATGTATTGTAACAATCAAAAGTCATATTTAACAGATAAATTCATTATTAAACATAACATAAAAATGCAATATGATACATGGAAAATATATTCAGTTACCTCTATTCAACTTTAATTAAATTTCATATATACTATCTACATGCAAAAGAATTTTTCAATACGAGCTTCATTTCAAATCTAATATATTTAAATCAGGAATAAAATATATTGGGTTTTAATAAAAGTTTCCCCGCTACCGCAAATATCCTCTGTGCACTATATTCCCACAGAGATAACTGAATATATAAATGAAAGAAATGCAACATCATAAAAGCAATAAATACTCATGACCATATACAGAGTCTGATAGCCAAACTTGTCAGGACTTCAGCGATTCTGGATACGGAATTTTTCCACATATTAAGATCATTAATTTAAATCTAGTATGATGACACGAAGGAATTATAGAATTAAAAATATGGAACAGTTATTTGTGAAAGAATAAATCATTTATGACCTTACAGGAATCAAAATTTAACACCCCCAAAAAAAAACTCAATAGTTCTTTCCCTTATTAAAGATTTCTTTCAATATAACTTGTTTAATTTGCTTAATTTTTGCACTAATACTTTTTCTTTAATGTTACTGATACATATATTTTCTTGTTCAGTTACGAAGTTTCCTTGTTCAAGTTCTGTAGTTCCTGTGTCAAGAATTCCCACTAAAGTGTCAGTAGAAACTTTTTCATTCGCAACAACCTCTCTATCATTTTTTTCACTATTGATAGAAATATTTTCTGGATTTAGAACCATACTACAGATTTCAACACTCATTAGTTGATAAAAGATTGGGGCATTGTCATCACAATGAAAAACTTCTGTTATATCATCTTCATTTATTACTTCTTCACATTTCTTTAAAATTCCATTAATTAGAAAATTTCACTTTTTCTTTAGGATATTGGATTGCTTCTGGCACACACTGATGAAGTTAAGCTTGAATTCTATTAGTTACTTATTATACTTAAGCTTATTTCTCACACGTGCTTAAGGCTTACCTGAGTCCCAAATAAATAAATTCCCATGTACACTTAAGGCTTATATAGGAACGGTGCTAGACATTTTGCAGCCCACTGTAATCTATGCTAGTCCAAAATTCTCAAAACTTTGCCATCCCTTAATTTCGTCACTCAATACTTCACTAAATTCTAAACATTTTCCTTTCCCTAAATCTACTGTCTGGTATGAGTGCACCAGCTCTGATGCCGATCTTGGGTCTTATCTGAAAAACAAATCAGTTTCCTCAATTCAAATAGTACAAACACGTAATCTTTTGGCCTATGCGTATCATTGTATCATTTATAAAATCTATATTTTCACACGGAAAGAAATTTCCGCTAATTTTCTCCTTGTCAACACAATTACCACTTTGCAGCAGAGTTAGCTGAAGTCTGTAATCATCATGAACTGTAATGTTAACATAAAAGGTTTTCGGGCTCTTTGATATTCATTTACTTTAAAAAAAAAAGTTTAGACATCACTGCTTGAGTCATTTCTCAAGCTGCAATGTGTTGATAATAATGGAATGATGGAAGCAAAAAAATAATAAATAATGATTTGAGATGTTAGCTTCAGTGCCAAAGTGAAATTAAGAAATGAGATTCTTCACGTTTTATAATGAAAAAAATATTAAATTCACAATAAAAAATAATAAATTCAAAATAAGTATAAAGGATAAAAAATATTTCTAAAAAACCAGTTTGCTGGTGATCCACAGATTCATATTTTATATCATTCCTGATATTGGAAGTCTGGATTTCAGACTTTGTATTGCATATATAATTTATATTTTGGAATAAATAAATATATTAACTAACATAAGTAAAATCAACAAAGTCACAAGTTACATCTTCAAAATTCATCGTACGAACAGTGTAGTTATTGCCTTCATTCTTGAAATGACACTAAAAATGAAAAAATATGCATCAATTTTTTGTAATATAAATAATCAATTGTTACTACAATTGTTTAATAAGAAGCATAATGTATTAATGAGAAATATGATGGTTAAAAAATAGTATCAGAACAGCAGTGGCTGCTGTAAGCAGACATTTAAAATTGATCTGGCATTAATGCACACAACATTCATTTATATTTTTATATTAAAATCAAGAATATAATATATTTAACACATTATTTGGTACATATTATTACAACTACCTTAGTAGAAGTCACTAAATTTTCCCAGAACATATCAACCTCTGGCAAATATGTTCATAACAACCTTAGAGTCAAGCAATATCATTATTTTCACACGCATTCTTTATGTTGTATTCCAAGTTTGAATGGCTTTCACAGACAAATCACGCTATTTTTTGCCTTTAACTCAATCTTAAAATATCCTTTATGGACAGCAATGGAAAAATCTGCAGTAAAAGATCTGGAATATTTTGCTAAAGTGCTAAAAGTACCAAACACTAATCACTGTATATATTATATGGAGAGAAGAACAGCACTTCAAAATTAGAGAACTTCACGAAAAATGTATTTCATTTTTGTAATGTCTGGCATAATCTCTATTTAATAATTAAAATTTTTTAAATATGTTGAGAATGTTTGCTGACCTACAATAACTATCGATATTTTGAAAATGTTTTTTAAAAAATGTGAAAATCGTCAACTTGTACCTGATAAGTAATTTTTATCTTTTCATCTGTAAAAGACTATCAGATTGTATCAAGGTGGTTACATTAATGCACAGGTGCCGAAAAGGTTCAATAATTTAAACTGAGAATTATTTCTCACCAACAAACGTTACAACATAATACGTCTGGATATCTTTTTAAAGTTTATTACAAGCACATGTAATGAGATACAAAAAGTCATTTTAAGTAAAAAAACTGATGACACTGTAATTTACTAATTACTATCGCTAGGTACATGAAAAGATATTAATGAAATTACACATCATTAATTGGAACAATATTTATACATTATATTACTTTAAAATGAAGTATATATAAATTGGTACATATTAATGCTACCACTTTGGCCCAATTACAGATGAATAGGTAAAAGTTACTTATCAGATGAAGCTGGTGCTGGTGGTTTTTGACTTTTTGGGGGGGGAGGGGGAAGATTTCCAAACTATCGATATTTACCATAAGTTCGTAAACATTATCTGCATATGATAAAAAAAACATACTTATGCAATTTAAAATACAAATTTGAATTATTCAGTAGGGATGACGCGATACATTAAAAAAATAAAACACATTCCTCTTCAAATCTTTCTGTACTTTTTTTTCTGCTATTCTTCTCTCAAAATAAATAGTGATCTGTAATCACTTAAAAAACATCAGAAAGCTTCAGAGACTCAGCTTCGTGCAACCCTCGGTAACAGCAGCTATCTAGGAAAGGCATTTCGTCATTGTTTCCTTTAAAAATTTTCAGAAAAAATTTGTATTCTCACAAGAAATTTCACTGTGATTTCTTCCACGCTGGCACATTCCAAAAGCTCAACTAAGTTTAAGAGAAAAAAATATCATGATTTCTTTATAAAAATTGTTCGAACCTAGAATACAACAAAGAAGAACATTGCTTGATTGAGTTACTTGATTAGTTAACACTGTTTCATTGTTATGGCTGCCAGAGTTAGGTGCAATCTGAAAATTTCTGAAATTCTGAAAAAAAGGGGGGGATCAGGATTTTTTTAACAAAATAAAATTCGTCAATTAAACTTAAAACTTTTGACTAGATATTGTAAAAACATACAAATAAAAATAATGCAAAGAAAATTATCAAATTTATACTTGTATTTTGCCTGAAAAGTTGGTATCTGCAAGAAATTCCTGTTGGTCACAATTTGGAATTAAACAGAAGGCAAATATTAAAATTTTCAAACTAGCATTTATTCAAGTAATTGCAATATATTGAACTACTAAGTAATTTACTTTTAATTTAAACTATAAAGGAATATATGAAAGAAATATATCCCCACTGAAAGAGGGAGAAAACTTGAAAATAAATAATGACAACCAATTCTTTCTTTTATTTATTAGACTTTTCTATGGCACAAAACAGAAAAAAATAATATTTGTATGTAGATTAGTGTAAATGTCTTCTACTACACCTTTCGGCTACAACACCTCATGATGTTTCTATTTTCATGGAATTTGCAATCTTGGAGGAAAATTACTATAATATATCATCACAAATTGTACATATTCATCGGCAGGCTGTTTCTTTTCATAGACTAACTAATTTTCAACAATGAAAAAAAAAATGTTCTCATGTAAACGCACTCAAAATTAAAGCGAGTATTGTTATTGCAAAAATTCTAACTTAAGATATTTATCTTTTGGCAAGTACTAATAAAAATTAATCAAATTTGTATCTTAAAATCTTCGAACAAAATTTATATCACAAAGTAAATTAATTAGCTCTATATTTCTAAATTTTCCAAAGAGTTTTACGTTCATTTTTGATACTGAAAATAACTTAAAACTGGACTGCAAACTATTAAAATCTTAAATGTTTCCTTATAATAATACTAATTAATTTATGGGAAATCTATCCAAGGCAGCTCAAATTACTTTGTGGACCATATATTACCTTGACACTGTTTTACTAGAAAACAATATATATGATTAAAGTCAATTTGAGATGTCCAAATTGCTGGAACATAGTTTCACAGCAGAATGCAACTACTGTCTTAAGCAGGTGAAGTCAGAGCAAAGAGTCAAAGGAATATGCTAACCCTTCTCTTTAATCCTGAGTAGGTATATATGTTCCTATTGTTGCCATTTCTTGCAACTTTTTCATTCTTCGAAAGTGTCACATTAGAACTATTTTGTAATGTCGAATTCCTTTCAGTTGTTTTCGATTTTTATTTATTCTTTTTGTGTACATTACATTCTAATTTTTTGAACAATAACCCATATATTTTCTCAAAACAGCAAAATCAAAATAACTTTAAACAGAAGCGTTTGATAAACAATTTAAAGCCCATAACACATTTATTAAATCTGAAGTGCACTTTATTTCTTTCTTCCTTCTAACATTAAATCAAAACTTGGAAATCAAAAGTAGACGGATAAATTGCACAAGCAATTATAAAGCTGTAAATTATTTCTTCATATTATTTATATAATAAAGGTATACAAAGTTTTAAATTTAGTGATATATGTTTATAAGCAATTATGTTTTATTTGAATTATGAATATATCTTTTGATTAAATTTGTAAGAACAGAAGAAGGGTGAGCAATTTATCTAAAAATGAAATTAAGTAACATCATCTTTTTATTTTTCATATAAAGAAAAATATGAGCTTGAATTGTAAATTTTCATCTTGAGAAAGCAAATTAAAGACTTAACTGTGTTCATAAATTAGCAATTTAGTTACAAATGTGCAAGCTTTGAATGTACAGAAAAAAATCAGTAATATATATATATTTTTTTTCTTTTTACCTTTCCCAAAGTTCTGTGAAAAAGAAGGGTATGAAAAATAGATGATACTATTTCCTGAACCTGACGTCCTTCCACAGACTAGAGGGAAAACAAAATTTATCATTATAAAAAAAAAATAGCAAATATTTCATAATGATTATTATTATAACTATTAATGATTTCTACGAAATTTTACACAAACTTTTCATAGCATTATTTTTAGACATTTTATTCCTAAAATTGACATTACTTATCTAATAACACATTTCAAAATAAATGAAAAGGTTACATCTACAAAGATTACTGTAGGTTTACTTTTTTATTATTATTACACGCATTAACTATATATTAAGAATAGCAACTACACTTATCATATATACATTGAGTACAATCACCAAGAAATAACTTTCATATACTTTTTTATTGATATATCTATATATATAATGCCAATTTTTACAAATGATTGGTTCCTAAAAATGTGTGCAAAAATTGAATGTTCGAAACCAAACTAATGGTTAAAAAAAATTTTATTTTAAGATATTTATTTATCAGTATGCATAATTAAGTTAACATGCTTTTATTTGTTTAACCTTATTAAAGTGTTTTCTTTAAAAATCTGTCAAGAGTTACTTGATAATACTATCCATTAGCTTTTTCTTCCTCACTTTCATCATGTATTTTATTTAACTCTTGTTTCTCAATTAAATACTCAGATTCAGTCAACTCATTAACATATTTGTTGTTGAAGTCCAAGTTTAGTTCATTCGTTAGGGTAACAATTTCATTTGCAATAGTTCCAGTTTCTTCAGAATTTATAAAATCATTCACCATTTGTGGGCATAATTGTTTTCAGATACCTTTCATTATTGACTCAGCCCTCGAGTCAACAGTATTGTTTATTGCATTCCATATATTATAGTTTTCCAAAAATCTCTTAATGTAGGCTACCTTCCCTGCCAGCTGCCTTGATAGCCTGATTAGTGTCCTCATATAATACCATTTAAAAATATATATCACTGTTTGATCCATGGCTGTATGAGGCAGGTAATACAGGGAGGGAAAACCAAAAGGTACAAACTCTGCAGAGATTTCGAGTGTCTTAGAGCATTGTCTAAGATTAATAATACTTTAAATTGTAAATTTTTATCTTTACTGTTTAAATGCTCATACAAAATGAAAAGTGAACTAATCTTTAAATATTAGCATAGTAACTAGTTTGGCAGCTTGTCTTCCTATTCTCTGGAGGCTTAAACATTTCTAACATCCCATTTTAAATTTCACACAACTATGCATCAATAATATATTCATTAACAATTTGGCCTATTTATCAATGGAGGTTGGGTCTCGAATCTGAGAACTCTGTTGATGCACTACTCTTATCAACGTAAGTGAAAGAGACTGCAAGGAAGAGAATAATTTTTGATATGTATAAAAATTTGAAATTGAAGAATTTTTTAAATAGCAAATTGTGCAAAAGTAGATGGCTACCTATAATTTATTTTCTGAAGCATGTAGCTACAGTAAGAACATAAGAAATGAAAAATAGTCATGGATTAACTATAACTATCATAATATTATTTCTTTAAAAGAAACCTATAATCTAAAAAGTATATTTTAATATCTAATAAGATATCTTCATTTCTACGTCTCTCAAATTGAATTTCGCTCGTTCTCATTGTTGTCTCTGTTACTCCTTACACCTCAAATCATCCACAAATAATTAGAGAAGGTGAATGTGCAAAATCATAACTGGTTCAGCAAAATTGTAGGATGAATATGAATTTGCATTTGCTTCATTGGCATAACATTCAACAGTCAGAAAAGAAAGATTTGGCATGACTTTTGCAAGAAGTTTGTGGCGATTTGTCTTTCTTGGTGAGATGAAAAAAATCTCTATGCATGAATTTGTTTTAAAATTTAGCGAAGCTTGTTCTCTGAAGGCACTGAAGAAGTGGAAAATTACATGAATATTTTTTTTTTTTTTTTAACTTTTCAGAACCTGCGCTAAAATGGTAGGGGGAGATTTAAATGAGGAAATACAATGCAATTTACCATTAAGAAATCACACAAATAATCAACACAGATAAGAAAAATAAACTTTATTTAATTAAATTATGAATACGAGTAAAAATTAAGAACATTTTTCTCGCATTACATTTAGATCAAATTCAAACAATAATATTTCAGGATAGTTTACAAATCTACTCTTAAATCATATTTCAAATTCAAATATAGTTTGTTATTACGTGCTTCCAAAAAATTATCCCACATCTCTCTATGACAAAAATGTTAATTATATTTATCACAGAGGAGAGATTAAAGTCTCAGACAAAAAGATTGGTCAAATCACATTTGATAAGGACTTTCCAGCAAATAATTTATCCTTGTGATATACTATTGATAATCCTTGTGACATACTATTCCTATCATAATGTTGCATACTATATATTTCTAGAGACTTTCTTAATTACACCTGAAGAACAAGAAGAAACTAAAATTTTATCAAAATAAATAACTACTCATTCAGCAAAATGAGAAACCTTGAAACAGTCCAAGGCAAAAAAAACAGAGATAAGGCTAATCTGCAATAACACTTGAGAAACAGAGTAGATCACCAGAAGTGATCCCAGAGTAAAGCTTAAAGCAATAGGCAGAAACTCGATATAGTCACATGACTCTCAGCGCACTTACTGCCAATCACAGTATGCTACTTATAGGATTGCTTCTGGAAGCTTTATAAAATACTGGTTCCAGATATTCAAAATGTACTTTTTTAAAACATCCAGAATGTCAAAGTTGGCAAAAAATTTCAAAATGTCACTAATTTGATGATAAAAATTACTCCCAACACTCAATAGGAGAGTTTCTGCCCACATCTCTGGATCTGATTGAGCTATCTTCACAATTTAAATGTGAATCGAATCAGAATTAAAATATCTAAAGTATAACACATGAAAAAATACTTACCAACATAATAAGTGACCACAGATTTAAGTGAACAAAAACACAATAAAATTATTTAAAAAAATACAATATATAAACAAATAAAAATAATGCATAATGCTACAAAAATCCATAAAACCTAAATATTTATAAGCATTACTGTATACCATACAGTTCTTTGTAATTATCTGCAACAGATATCCACCATCATGGAACGCAAGAGGCAGCATTTAGAAGCAACAATTTTTTTTTTTAATTCAGGAAGGTAACAAGCATAAAAATTTACAACTTCCAGAAATTACACTGAGTGGCAAATTACATAGTGTCAGTCCCAGTGCTTGCCTTCTATAGCACGTTGACCAGAGAAAACAGTAATGGTGCAATTCGAGATTAAAAAAGTGCAATTTCATAAATGGATTAGCCACGGGAAACCCTCTCAGTCTTATCTTTGCTGATATTTACAAGCATTATTATGAATTCACAATATTTGAAATTTTCAACTTCTCTGTGCAGTTTTGTGAAGATACTTTTACTCAGATTGACAGTAATAAAAATTATTTAAATAAAGTTCTTTCAATAATGAATTCCACTGATCCTTCATTTCAGTTCACTTGAAAATCTGAGACATCCAATTCCCTTCCATTCCACGACATCCTGTTTCACACACATCATATCCAACTTCAATATTACTGTATATAATAAACCTTCTTCAACTAAACAGGAGTTAGCTTCATTTTATTCCTTCATTTTCTAAGCATTTCAAGTTTGCTAATCCAAGTCTGTTCTTGATCCCGAACTATACTATTTGAAAGTAGTTGCTGACGACAGTGACTTTTCATCTAACATTAATGACCAAGTGATTAAAAAATTCTCATCTCAACACATCAAAAAGCATCATCTCATTTAAGGAGATCATAAGAATTTTCATTCCTTTATTTCCATCAATTAGCTATAAAACTGCACCATTTTACAGAGATTCAACTTTTGGATTGTTTTTCCTTCTATCGATGAAATTTGCAACCACACCCCATTCTGAATATGAACTCCTGTGGTATATACAGGATTCCTTGCTAATGCAGTTTAATTTACATTGGTCAAACTAAGAAATTTAAAATGTCATGCTAAAGAACATAAGGCCTATGTTAGGAAAAAAGAAACATATAAATCCTCTGTTGCCCAATACCATTAATCAGAAAATCATACTTTCCATTTATCAGTAGCCAAATTATTCAAAAAATATCTTCCATTAGTAAAACAGATTTTCTTAAGACATTTACCGTTAAAAAAAATCCTTTAGTTCTAGTTAATGATCCCAATTCCAATCCATCTTTACCCTCAACTTTTAAGGAAATTAATTCACAGTTGTTTTCATTTTTTATCAATAAATGGCACCAGTAGATGGCACCACTTCCTTCTTCATGTTAGCACCTGAGTATATTCTTCTCTTTCCACATTTGCACTTCTCCAACTGAACAACAAATGTTCCATATTTAGAAATTTGATGCAATTTCTGCAAAATTATGAACATAGTGCTGATACTTGTTGCCTCAGCACCTCCAATAATCATTATTCAATGTGTTAACTCAGATTTAGGAAGATTAACACACATTTTAGTATAATTTGATAGTTGCATATAAGTAAAATGATATTGTTGTTTATAAAATTCTATCATTAAAGAAATCTGTCCTTAATTAAAAAATAATTTGACATTGATGTTATCCATTAGGGCCTAGATTTATGAAACAATATGTTATAATGGGTATTGCTAAATTAAAATTAGACTGTACCACTAATTACAAAGCAAACATTTTTATTAACTTTCATATTCACTTTGCTTCACATTCATGTTTCCATAAGAAATGTAGGACATGCCATCACTAACACAGGAATTATTTTTAGTCCAAAGGGATTTAGTCCCGAAGGACTATTACTTTCGTTTGGGCGTTTTGCGTTGAATCATTAAAACGTTGAATCACTTTTCAAATTGTTGCCACTAAATGTTATCGCTCTGCATTAAATTTTAAAAAATGAAAAATCTGCATAAATGTATGCATGTTTTTTTTTTTGACGTAGCTTTCTCTTCAAAAATCGTCTGCGTGCGTTGCACGGGAAAATAAAAAGGAATTTTAATTACAGTTCTAAATAAATAGCCAAATAAATGTGAAATTCGTAACAATATTCTCTAAAACTTTAACGAATTTTTCATTAACAAACTCAAAGATTTCAAAGCCAGCAATACCAACGTTGTACAGAAAAACATTTTTATCTCCAGCGCGTGAGAGCGTGTACCGAAATTTCTAAAGATATGCTCAATTTAAAATTATTTTGCGATATTGCTGTTGAACTGAATTTTATGGTTTAAGTGCGAAGAACATGGTATTTAACAAATAAAGGTAACACACAAAATGTGAAATAAACGTCCCTTTGGACGTAATTTAAAATCTGAAACATTTCAGATTTTTTCTTTGTTGGTCCTGTTCTGTTAATAGGACCGGGTTCAGAAATGTAAGTATGTATGTATGCATATGCGTAAGCATGAATGTATGTGTGAGTATATATATACACATATATGCACATACATACAAACACACCTTCATACATTTCTGAATCCAGTCCTAATAACAGAACAGTACCTTATTTTTTTCTGGAAAAATATATTTCAGGTCCCCCTTGGTGAAAATTGGTGATTTTTTTTGCCACCATTCCTGTTTACGTGCAATGCCCTTCCAAGTAAATGGTTTCCAAAAATAATAAAAACATTAAAAAAATTATAATCTCAACAAAATTGCATTTTAAATCAGAATAAGGGGAAAATATATTTTAGAGTCCCCTTTGGTGAAATTTGGTGATTTTTTTTTTTGCCCCATTCCTGTTTAGATGCAATGCCCTCCCAAGTAAAATGCCGTCAAAAACATAATGCAGTAAAATATAATTAAATTATAATCCCAATAAACTGCATTTCAAATCAGAATAAAACAAGCAAATAATATAAAAATGGAAATATATGTTATCAGGAAATATCTAGTTACTTTATTTAGAAATTTCTGTCTTCGGTGTGTGACACACACAGAATTCCTTCAATAGTGTTAACATGAGCTCCGGCTTCCGGATCATTAGATGTCACTGTGTGATTTACTGAGAGGTCAATGAAGCCATTTAAACTCTCATTTACACACCAGTTAATAAGTGCTCGTTTGAAATCACACAGAAACAAACTTCAGGTTAATCTTACCACTGGCAGCCATTTTATGGCGTAAAGCACAAAATATGCAACATTCTTCCGCATTTCCAATTCACAAAGAAGACCTGAGAAATATTCTCACAACAATCAAAATCAGTGCAATAATGCATTATAAACCAATCACATCATGATAGGGCTTCAAAAACATACACTGTAAAATACTAAGGCTACCATAAATGAAACAACTTGGCAATAAGCCAAGGGGTACCCCAAAATATAGACTATCTTTTTTTCCATGTGTACGAATTAAAACTGATCTTTTATTTTGATTTTAATTTACTTTTATTGTGTTTCGACATTTCTTATGCACCTTAATAACTTTTATCATAAATGTAAGAAACAATTTCTCCCTTGTTTTGTTAAATATACTTATCTACATAAAATACCAGATTATTTTATGTGCAATATCACAAAAGTCTCCTCATTAACAAAAAGTTTTTAAATACTCAGTTCCCCTCTCCAAATTTTTGATTCTCAAGATTTGACTGCATACTTATCCTAAAAAAAATTTAAATACTTGGGCTACCAATTTTCTGAGCAATTTAAAGAACTTGCTTTTTCATGAATAATATATTACTGGATAACTAAGCACTTTTAAGGTTTACCTTAAAAGAAAATTTGACAACCTTATCCCTAAAGTGAATTCTCAAATTTATATAGATATTTTATCTCTAGGCATTCCGATATTACTAACAAATGCAGAAAACAAATTACTTATAAATTATTACAAAACTGTTTATTCTCCTGTTTTTTAAATCAAACTAATTATGAACATCCAAACTTTGTGCAGTGTTTTCTAGAATTACCACTCATTACTTACTTGTTAAAAACACAGCTTGTTTGATTAAAATGTTAAATACAGCAACTGATAATAACCTATGAAAATTTATTTATTTTCACGGGGAAAAATTATCAGATAACATTAACTCATAGTAATTTATATTATATTATCTCCACAAAACACTAAATTCAACAGCTGGTTAAAACTTAAATGAGTGATCAAATTTATAATTTTAACTGAAACACTAAGTTGCTTAAATAATAAGTTGCCTGCATAAGGTAATATTAAAGAAATTGATATACTTATCTTACAGAACAAAGAAAAAAAAATTCTTGTGCAGCTTAATCTTCTTGAAACAAATCAACTTTAGGTTGATGCAAGGATGTCCATTAATTTTATACCCTTACCCAATAGGCTCTTAATGAAAAGTTATCACTAATTGTTTTCAATTTTGTCAAACAAGCATATTAAAGAAATAAATTATTTTTTAATTTTTCTTTTAATGTTATTTTATAGTAGAGAATGAAGAATAACTGCGATGCTTAAAATACGCTCACTTCCAAATGTTAAGCACGAAGATGTAAAATGCAAAAAAAATCAACAAATACTGCTTTGATTGACACAAAATTCGGCAGGAGACTAGCATATATATTTATGCATAAAACAAAATCAATAATTACATACGGAAATGAAAAGAATATTAAATTTTTGTAAGTTATCAGATAATGGCATACTGGAGACAAACAGAATTATGTATAAAGTGAAAATAAACAGCATAAAATGGAAAAAAAGGACATTAATAGGGTATGTGATACCCCTCATCTGTATACAAAGTTTACACCTTGTGACCATGCTTTCAATTAGGTGGTCAACCACCGCAGAATTAAGCAATCGTCATTCTTCTAGTAGAGCAGTTTCCAGCTCAATAAGAGTGGCTGGAGTAGTCATAGACAATGTGAGCTCTATGGGGAGATGTGTTATCATCCATTAAAACCAAAGTAGGGCCACCTGCTGTAGCGTACAATGTCACAATAGGTTCTAGGATTTCATCTCGATACCGGACAGCCGTCAAAGAACCCCATTTAAAGATGTGCAGGTCGGTGCGGTATCCTAATGAAATCACTGCCCACACAATAATGCTTCCGCCTCGAAATGCGTGATCTTCGGTGATGTTTTGGGACTCATTGCATGTTTGTTGTTCACACCGTATCCTTCTACGCTTGTCATCTGGCTCCAGAGCAAATCTTGACTCATCAGTAAACCTGACATTGTCCCAGTCAGACACATTCCAACTGACATGTTCCCAGCACCACTGTAATCCTGCCCCTCTTGATTGGACGAATAGAGGAACACAAACTCGAGGTACCCGGGCGTGCAGTCCACTCGTATGTAATCTTCGGCGTACAGTAGCTGCAGATATTGCCTTACCAATGGATGCTGTAACCATAAATGTCACACACGCAGAGGTCGCTCTACGATTCCGCTTGGCTACAATAGCAATATATTGTAATCCTTTTGGGAGGGGGTATTGTTAACTCTTGGGCGACCGGCTACGGGCACTCGGAGAACTCATTCTGTGTGGCTTGGAATTGTTTTCATAAACGCGAAATTACAGAATGATGAACGCCGATGAAAAGAGCAACATCTGTGATTGGCTGTCCTGCTTCAATACGCCCCACAGCTCGCCAGTGCTCAGAATCTTCCATTTGTCTTCTGGAAGTCATAGAAACATGTATGTCTTGAAAACAAATTGTATGAAAGTTTTAAACACCTTCTATCAGCACTTACAATCAACTTCTGTAACCCTTCATAAAGCTGCCTTCTTATAATACTGCCTCGGTTGGAATGCGCTTTAGCCCACTGCTTGGCGGCGATTGTTTTTGAATGAGCAATTAACGCGCCAACATGGGTAACTCCGTATATCCGCCAACCTTATTTTGTTGATTTGTGTACGTTGCCTACATTGTGCAATTCGCTGAAGTTTTTTTTAAGTTTAAAAGGCACGCTGTGCACATGGCATTTCCATGTAATTTATTTTCATTATTTTAGCTTATTTTGTTCATTTGTGTACGTTGCCTACATTGTGCAATTCTCAGATTTTTTTTCAAGTTAAAACGGAACGGTGTGTACATGGTATCGTTTGTAATTTTAATGCCCTTTTAAAAAAAATTCCTTCTTTCTGGGATGCCATTTTGGTTACGTTTTCGCGGAACGTGTCGGGAAGGTTATGTAACGGCATAAAATGTGTAAGTATTACAACATAAAATGTAAATAATTTATTTAAAGGTAACTGACAAATATTTTAATGATCGTAATGTTCGTTTTGCATATTATTTTATTATCTTTTTGTGGCAACAGTTTCCATACTAATTTATGCTTTAGAATTCTATGTTTTGTTTACAATAGGTTTTCGCAGAACGTGTCGGGAAGGTTGCAATTGCAAAGACGTTTCGCAGAAACGCGCCGAATTGGCGATTTTCAAAACATCGCCAAGCAGTGGGCTAAAGCGCATTTTCACCACTGCCTCTTTTGCATATTTCTTGATATGAAAGCGCAAATGGCTGTTACCTAACATATTTGCATACTTCCATCTACCTCTGCAGCGAATTGCATCCTCTTCAATTCTGATTGGCTTCCGGAAATTAGCATTTTCCTCTCCGTGCTTAATTTTTGGAAGTGTAAACAATAAATCAGTGTATCAGTAAAAATTCAGACACATAACCTGATCAATAAGCTTTGAACAGCTTCGTTAGATTCGCCTTTATTTTCCAAAAAATTTTGATTTCTATAATGGATTTTTAAAATATATTTTGTCACCACTTCTATTGCTAAATAACGGCACAGAGTATCATACACAGAAAAAAACATTATACAAGGCCATAGTTTGTGAAATAACGTAAACATATAAATTAATTTATGAATAAAACTAATTTCACAAACTAAGATGCTCTACATTGCATAAAAGATTGGCCGAGATTTTTCTTATTACCAGGCTGGAAAACTAATATCAGAATAACAAATAAATAAAACCTACCATTGGTATTACCATAATCATATACTATGGTAATACCAAGCAATGACAGAATTTCTACTTTTTTTAACATTATAAAGCATGTAGATACAGGATTTGCAACGGAAATATTGACACAATGGATAAGTTTACAGCACGCAGAAGCAAATTATACATTACGAACTCAGTAAACAATTTCAAGTATTAAAATAGGAAATGCATTATAAATGTCTATCAACTAAAAAGGAAACCCTCTTTATTCGAAAGAAATGGTGCTATTAATAACTAGAAAAATATATAACCATTTTAATAAACCCAAACAAATAAATCATCAAATTTCTCCATAAGTTTTTCATTTAAGAAATCAAAAAAATATATAACTATTTTAATAAACCCAAACAAATAAATCATCAAATTTCTCCATAAGTTTTTCATTTAAGAAATCAATCAAACATACTTACAAACTCAAAAACTTGATACCGCGTATTCATTATTATTAAAATTTATTGAATGATATCCAGTTAATATAAATAAATCAACACTAGGCATATACTACTTCATTTCAGGAAAGAATTTACTCGCAATTTAGTTTTTTTCAATAAATGTTCCTTACAATCATTGCGCTCTTATTTAAAATCAATCTACCTAATATAATCGGAATGATTTGAAAAATCAAATAAACCTCATTCTAATCATAGAAAAATACCGCTTCATCTGAATTCAAAACTAATTTATTGCAGAGCAGCGTTTCACACGCACAGAATCGGAGCAAGTTTTGTTTATGTATCAGATGTAGTCGAAGTAATTATTTCCATTTCTTTTGCGATATCTCAAATCTCAATATAATTCCATATCTTAAATGTTTTATTTGAAATTTTGAAACTTATTTAAGAAATAAAATTATTTTTTTTCAAATAAAAATAAAAACTAAATCTTACTCATGCATAAAGTTCAAATAATATTTTACTGAAGTGCATATTACATATTTTTCGTCATTAATTAAGTTTAAAAATAACTACAACTTTTAATCTGAAGTTATTGTTGATGAAGTCTCCCGTGAAAGAAAGTCGCTCTTGAAGCGTATCGTAAATATGGCAAAATATAGAGGTGATAAAGGAATTCTGAAAAGAGCTTTTGATCTGAGCGAATTGCCGAAAACTGTGGATTTAAATTCTCCACCTGTAAGTGGACTTGATTATTTGTATAGAGTACGTTTAGAATCGAGAAAATGCCCAAAAATTGTAGTGTCAAATATTGACACCGCTCAGTTCTTGCATCTTCAAAATGTAAAAGTCGATTTTTGCAATGGTTTTGTAGCTGCGAAACCAGGTTTTGCTCCAGATCCCAGATGGCAGAAAGAAGTACTTGAATTATTTATGCATTCTAAGCAAAAATTTTCAAAAAATCGAGTTATGTTGAAAACGAAATTTCCTCGACCAGATTTCCCAAAGCTGAGTAAACAAGAGCAATGGTGCATTTTTTGTCTTGGCCCAAAAAAGCATGATGAAGTGTATAATGTGTTATCAGAAACAGACTGCGAACCTTCTGCTAAAGGCAAAAAAATGCGATTAAGTGAAAGCGGTAATGAACCTTTGCTTAGTGTTGTTGCCCATTTAAATCAGCGATCTGTAATAAGGTTATTAGCATACCATATAGATTGGTTAGAAGATGGAAGTTTTACTCACGATCAAGGTGTGTGGATATATGCTCTTCTTGTGTGTCTTGAAAAACCCCTAGAGCCAGATACTTGTGCTCTTCTACGTTCTTTATCAAGATGTTGTAGCACTCACAGGGCTAAATTAAATAATCCAGAAGATACTGCTCTGAAATCTTTGAATTTAATTATTTCAATCATAGCAAATTATTTTGACCAAAAAGATATGAGCGATAAATTTACTACAGATTAACAGCTCTGTTATTCTTGAAATGAATATTAATTATGCAAGATCTTATTAACAATGGATGAAAGAAATAATTACTTGCATATTACCCTGTCAAGTGTTCATGGAAATTTCAGTAGCACTGACCAATCGTTTCTGTTGAATTCTAAATGAAGTGAGCCAAGTAGTGCATGAAAAACATGAAAACCAAAAAATCAAATGTTGTGCACTATTATGTATTTTATATGAGACGCAAAAAAGTTTTTTTTAAATTTATGCTAGTGTTATGTAGCCATATTTTATGTTGTGATATAACAGGAATCTTTTATAATAAAAGTGGTTTTTATCTTATTTTAGTATCTATAGAAACAACACACAATCTGCAGAGAATCCATTGGTGGCAGTGTATTGGTTTGTTGCCAAGCTCACCAGTGGTAATGGATTTAGTGATATGTGGTTAAGTTTTGAAATAAAAACATGACGTAAAGCATGTATAAGTCAAATTTAGCATTTTAAGCATGATACTCTGTGCATAGCATAATATTAAGCATATGTAGGTTAAATTTAGCTACTAACTAAACATACTAAGTATATGTAAATTAAAATAGGTAAAAGTTTACAATTGGGTGCCTCTTGTTTTTTGGCGATTCTGTTTTTACGCCAAGTCGGTGCCAATAAGACACAATTTCAAGATGGCCGCTGCGCAAAACTAAAACAAGTCAAAGAATTTCACGAACTCCGTGTCCATGTACACATCGACCTATTTTCACTTAAAAAAACATCAGAGAATTGCACAAACTAGCCATCGTACATTGCCTTGATTTTGTCCATGTGCACATTGATTTATTTTCAATTAAATAAATCTAAAGCTAAAACCATGTTAAAACTCTCATGGTAACCAAAAATGGGGTTTCATCGCCAAAACTGAACAAAATTTTTCGCCAATCAAAAGGGCACCCAGTTCTACACTAGAGATATGATTATTAGTACAAATGAAGCTAAAATCCTAGTGTACAGTACAGCCTTGGTGTGATTTTGAAAATTCTCAAAAACAAAATGTCACATGTATATCATAATATCAGCAAGTAACATGTGTACCGTATACTAGGATTAAGCCTAAATGAATTCAAGTTAGAAGGGTATGATATTAAACATATGCGAGCAAAAATGAGCTGGTTAAACCTGATATTTAGTACAATTAAATTCAACTGATGTTATAAGTATATATAAGTAAAAATTAGCATAAAAGTTAAAATAAATGTTAGTATTATTTCATGTACATTTAGTGTTATTTTATACAACTGTAGCAAACTTCTAAATATATGAAAATTGGATATTTTCATCTGAAATTATTTTGCACTTTCAGAATTTCTACAAGTTTTAACTGAAAAATTAATGAACTTTTGGGGAGAAAGCAAAAGGTTCTACTTTTCATTGACAATTGTACTTATTGTCCCACAGATGTCAGAAAGTTATGGATTATTGGAGGTGATAAGGCAACAAAAATCAGCATAAATTTCAGCAGCACTGACTAATCGTTTCTGTTGAATTCTAAAGGAAGTGATCATCTATAATCGCACTACTTAGCTGGTTCACAGAATAATATGTGACTACCAAAAAATCAAATGTTGTGCACTATTATGTATTTTATATGAGACACAAAAAAATGTTTTTTAATTTATGTAGGACTAGTTGTAAAAGTTTAAACAAACATCCTTTGAAACTGCCCCTACAAATTTACAAATATTACACAGATTTTGTTGCCTTAGCATGTTAACTCGAAACTTATGAATTGTTTTCGTGTTCCTAAAATCACTCTTGATCCTGCAACATGTGGAGCAAAGGTGATCAGGAGTTTGAATAAGCATTATAGAAAGCAGTTAATTTTAAGCATTTTGGAGAAGTATGATAGACATGTTACTATAGATTATATGATTTCTGTTCTTGATGCAATGCTAGTAGAAAATTTTTCTTCACTTGCTAATAATTTATCCAAATTTATTTATACAAACTAAGCTAGCAAATGGTAGAGTAATCAAAACGAGGATTTAACCAACATTAAATTACTGTAAAAAATGCCATTTCAACATTTTCAGAATATGACAGACAGCTTTTGTAAACGTACAAGGATTATGTTACATGCAAAGATATTGTGATGGATTTATGTTACATGTAAAGATATTGTGACAGAGATTGAAATTAAAGATACTTTACATAATAGATAGGCTGAAGATTCTTTTTCTGGTATTAATGAAATTGTTAAAGAAAACCAACAAATAGAAAACGAATTCTCAAACATAGCAGATGCCAAAGCTGTGATGCATGTCATTAATAAGTTTTTATTTACATAAACAGTAGTTTGGTATATTTAATTATGACAAAGAACAGCAATCCTTCGTGGATGACTTTCTATGGGAAACTAGGGCAGGCAGCCAGCCTATCTACCAGGATTCGAACCCTGGACCCAACTACCAGTATTCTGTTACAAATAACTTTTATATTTGTGATTATTTTTCCTAGCATATTTTTATAACTTGTGTGGCAACAATTTTTTTTACTTTGTGGTAGCAGTCTCAATTGTTGTCAATATAGTTCCTTTACCATGTTCATTTTGTGTGCTTAATATAGATATGTTAATACAGATGATATTTTCACTTTTGTCTCCGTTCGTAACATAAGACTCTTAACTGCCCAGAAAAACTTTTGAAGTAAAATGGAGATAAAAGTTAGTGGCAGTTCTTAAGCTTCGTGCAACTCAGCAAATTAGTTTGCAAAGCTATCAGTTAAGCCATTATGCAGAAAAAGTAATTCACCTATTTGTAAATACCAAATCAAGTTCATATTAAGTTATCACAAAGACACTTTAGAAGTCGTGGAAGGAAAATTGAAAAAGCCATTGGAGCCTGATAAAGTTCCACCAAAGAGTTTTGAAAGAACACACAGATGACGTGAAAGTTTTTAATAAAGCCAATAATTACGTTATGATAGTTCTCATGAATTCCATGACTGAAGATACTTTACAAAAGGTGATAAGATTTGATGGCACAAGAGAAATTTGGCTCGGACTTTGCAATATATTCAAAGATTCATCCAATAACCAGGACAGGCAGGGTATATACCGTTTTAACCGAGAATACTCTCGAGAAAAGCACTAACAATGTGTTCTAGAATGTGCTCATTTTATTTATGACATACTGCCAATTTTGTCGCTAAATGGATGATTTTATGCCAAATCTGGCAACCCTGGCTTTGCCTGTCACTTTCTGGATCTCGCCGCATAGTCATTGGGTATTTCGCAACACTGCTCCCTCCTAAGGACTGCATACGTGTGTTTGACGCATATGGCCTTTAAAGCTGTACCCTAGAAAGCTTACTACCACCACCACCCAAGGATTGTATGTCTCAAGGAGTACAATCCATGGCCAGGAGCCAAAGTCCGTGCAAACAGACAAAACAAAGATAAAAGAAACAAATATTTATACTATTTACAAGTAACTATGTACAAGTTACATATGCAAATTATTTAAGAAAATTAATCTATAAGGATTATCAATACCCCTAAGACTGAAAACCAGTATGTATTATGGGGCTAATTTGTCATAATGGACGAACTTAGGTTTGGAATTGGGGGACTTACGGATCCGAACTACGACATCGTTCAGTCTGTTGAGAACTGTATAGGGACCCTCCCAATGCGACTGCAGTTTGGAAGAAATACCCTTACGACGACTCGGATTCCACAGCCACGCCTCGTCGTTTTCTTGGTATTGATGTTCAGTGGCTCTTGTGTCATAGCTATTCTTCATCCACCCCGTCGGGATGATGATCCTCTCCCAGGGGCATATTTCATAAGTGCATATATGTAAGGCTACCGAGGGAGTGGCTTCTGGAAGAGACCAATGGGCTTCCGTTAATATTTCTGTCATTTTACTTGATCTTTGCCGCATTTAAACAAGATGGTTGAAAGTGTTTTCCTGAGCAATTTCCTGTATAAAATAATTAAAACATCGTTTAGTTCTTGTGAAAATATTCATTGCAAAGTTAGATCAAATATAAGCATGTAAAATAGTAGGAACTTTTAACATTTTTTATCGCTGTCTATATGAAAAGGATGTTCTATAATAACAGCCAGTGCAGTTATATGCAAAGTGAACTTTTCTAATTTTCATTCTTACGCATTTAGTGTGTTAAATTTCACGTTAATAACTGTTGACTCGTAAATGTGTTGCCTGCATGAGAAATACTCTTTAAACAGAATGGATTTATTTTATTCACGAGGTATAAATTTTGACGTTAACAATAGATACAACCAGATCCTTCACAATATATATTTTGAATCTTACACTTTCAAAATCAAAGTAATGCAAGCACTGAGATAAGAAAATGCCAGTTCATTGTAACATTTCCAGTTATCCTCAATTTAATAAAAAATTAGACACTTAAGATCTTTTAATCCGCAAGTAAATGCATAGTAGTCGAGACTAACTGTAGCCTCTTTATATCGAGTCATTTCCTCGATATAAAATACGATAATAGGCCACGAACATTAATCCGAATATTCCAGTGCGTGATAGGTTTCGAGAAAATGAAATTTTGACGATTAAATAAACTTATAAAATGAAAGCACTGCGAGATTTTCAACTAAAATGATAGCAGAATTTATAACTGCGAAACAAATGCAAAATCAAACGTAAATAACATACGCTTTATGCACAGTTCCAAAGATCCGGCGTCACAATAGCAATAGAAGCTCATTGGCCTATTTTTTAAACCCCTCGCTCAATAGCGATACTGATGTGCACTTGTGAATTATGCCCCCCGGACAAACCTGTGTACCGTTTCCAACCGGGTCTGGAGGTTCTTGCACTAATCTTTAGGAGAGGAATGTACGTCCGAAGAGCATCTGCGATGGAGAATAGCCTGTGCTCTCGTGCAGGGCACCACGGTAAGCAAGAAGGAACGGGAACAGCTTGCGATCCCAGTCTTGCCATCAGACTACGGATGTAATGGAGTCATCTGTGTCTTCTTGATTTTCAATAAGTCACAGAGTCCCTTGAACACAGCCAAAGTGAAGTTCCTGCCTTGATCGGGATGAATCTGGAGGAGGTGTCCCAAACTTGGAAACCCAGTTCTGTAACAGAACTTTAGCTGTCGTGACAGCCTCTTGGTCTGGCATTGGGTACGCTTCAGGCCACTTGGTAAAATAATTCACGACAATGAGGATGTATTTGTTGCCCTCTGCGGTCTGCAGGAAAGGTCCAAGTATGTCCAAGACAATTTGCTGAAAAGGCTTTCCTACGTTCTATCGCTGCGGCCCCTTCTCCGCCTACGTCCCTTCGGTCCTTTCTTGACTACACAAGATCCACACCACTTACACTGGTGTGCAAAAATTAAGGACGAAGTCGAAAAATTAGCATATCAGCTGAACGAAGAGGCAGAGCGGACAGAAAGACCAATCAGGAGATTAAGTAAGGTGATGTATGGTACCACATGCGCAGATATGCAGGTAGACCTAATGGGGGAGTGTCTGAGTAGTATAAAGCATGTTGTCGGTGTAAGATGAGTATTTCTGCCAAAGAGATTGCACGCCGTACAGCAGTTAAAATCACAGTTGCTGCCTCAGCGAGAAATGGCGAATAATCGATCTGTTAGACGACATCTGGATGCTTTTACCCGAGGTCGAATCATTGGGAAGTTGGAGGAAGGCCGCAGTGTGACAAGTGTGGCTGCAGAGTTCGGAATTGCTCACAGCATCGTTTCACGACTTTGGAGACAATTTCAAACTACAGGAACAGCTATCCGGGGGTTCAGTAGTGGTCGTCCACGAGGAACCACACCCGCAGATGACCGGTATATTGCCTTACAGGCCAGAAGAAACAGGCGGCAGACAGCGGGAGAAATCGCTAGACACACGACACAGGCGACTGGACGACCGATATCGCGTTTTACCGTGGCCAGAAGACTGCACGGTGGTGGTCTGTTTGCACGACGCCCTGTACGGTGTGTACCTCTAACGCCTGCCCATCGGAGAAGGCGTTCTCTGTGGTGCCGGGAACACCGGAATTGGAGAGACAATGAATGGGGACGAGTACTCTTTACAGATGAGAGCAGATTTAGTCTGAGTTGCGATTCTAGACACATACACATCTGGACAGAGCGGGGAACACGCAATAACCCCTTCAACATCATCAAAAGGGACTGTTTTGGAGGTCGCGGAGTTCTCGTTCGAGCAGACATAATGCTTGGTAGCCGGACCGACCTTCATATCTCCCAAGGAGGTTCGTCACCTGGGACTGCTATTGTAACGAGGTTCTTCTTCCTTACATGCGTCTTTTCACAAGGGCTATGGGTCCTCAGTTCCTCTTCATGGACGACAACGCTCCACCTCATCGCACAGTTACTGTCGAAGAGCTGTTGGAGAGTGAAGATATTGAACACATGGATTGGTCGGCAAGGTCTCTGGATCTAAATCCCGTCAAGCATGTACGGAACTTACTAGGGAGACCCGTGGCAGCACGTAACTTATCGCCAGTAACGATTCCGAAACTGCGATTGGTGCTACAAGAGGAACGAGCAGCAGTGTCTCAACAGCTCATTAACAACCACATATCCAGCATGCACAAATGATGTGAAACCTGCCTAGCAGTCAGGGGAGATCATATCCCCTATTAAAGACCGGATGTTTCTTGCTGGACACCCATCACAGGGATGTTTCGGACTTCAGTCGCATTGCGCTCCATGCTACTTTTTCAATAAAGCTTCTTTTTATCCCTCTGATTTCTCTTTTAGTAAGTTTTGCTTACATTACTCGTGTCCTTACGTATTGGGGATCTTACGCTATTAAATGTGTTGATTTGGAAAGCTTTTGTACAAAGTTATATTGAAAAAACCGTCTCGTCCTTAATTTTTGCACACCAGTGTAGCATTGATTCTCGCCAAACTCGCGAGAAGGTTCGAAGAAGCGTTCTCGAACCTTGTTTATTTTGTTCATTTAGCTGAAATGCTCTCCTGTTGGACTACTACGTGTTTTCTTCAGAACATCGGGTTTTCGGTTTCAAGGAAGCAGCAGCTGCCATCTCTTATGAGTTGCATCGACCTTTCTCATAGTCGATATAAGACTCCATTTTAGAAGTAGAGCGAGTCCCAGAGAGTCCAGTACTTATTCGTAGGACTGAAGACGGAAATGTCCTGCCACTTGGCGTTTGTACTGGATGATTCCTTCAGCTCTATTATTGGCTTAAGTTCAGGATCTGACAATTGTTCTTTAACATTTTCCATCATTCCACGGATCTGGACTGGCTAATGTTGATGTTATTTTCCGGATGCTAGAATTCGCCAAACCGTACTTAGCCTCGGCTCTTGAACAATTCCTGCAATATGCAAGACAAGGCATTCTGGACAAAGCATCCGCATTTCCGTGGGTTGAGCCTTTACGATGTTTTATCTTAAAGTCATATTCCAGGAGTCTTTGAATCAATATGGCTATTTGTCTTTCAGGATTTTTGAAATTCAATAAACAGGTTAGGGAACCATGATCGGTCCGCTACAAGAATTTTCTGCTATAGAGATAATGATGGAAATGTTCCATGGCTTTTATTATAAGGAGCAATTTCTTACTGACACAATAATTCATTTCCGGTTTGGACAAGCACTTACTCCAACAGGCTATTACTAATTCTTCACCATCAATGATTTGAGAAAGGACAACTCCCATACGTTCGTTACTCTCATCTGTGTACAATATATGTTTGTTGGTCTGGGCATATGCAAGCACAGCATAGATGTTAATGTCGCCTTCAAATGACTAAAGGATTTTTCACACTGCTCAGTCCACACGAAGTTTTTGTTTACTCTCCGTTAATTTATGCAGGATCCTTGCGATGTTGGAGAACCCCTCACGAATCTTCTGCAATAGGTGCACAGTCACAGAAAGCTCCGTAGTTGATGAATATCTACAAGGCGTTCCCAGTCCTTAACTGCCAGCACTTTCCCTGGATCTGTGCAGACACCTTCGGCAGAGATGATGTGCCCCAGAGAGGTGACTTCACTGCTGAACAATTTGCATTTCGAAGGACTCAGCTTGAGGTTGGTATCAATTTTTTAACACCTTCTGATATTTTCTAGATGTTCCTTGAAACTACAGCCTACTATAATGATGCCATCTAAGTAGACCAGACAGAAGTCGTAAGATAAGCCACAAAGCACTGTCTCCACAAGCGTTCAAATGTTGCAGAGGCGTTACTAAGTCCAAATGCCGTAATTTTTAACTGCCAGAATTCTTGGCCGTAGTGAACGCAGTTTTTTCTATCATCGGGATGAACTTCCACTTGCCAGTATCCACTCTTGAGGTCCAGAGTGGAAAACCACGTGTATTCTGATAGGGTGTCTTCAATATTATCAATCCTAGGAAGAGGGTAGCTGTCTTTCTTAGCGACATTACTGTCTCCGGTAGTCGACAAAATCTTGTCGAGCCGTCTTTTTTTCGAACGAAACCTATAGGAGATACCCATGCACATGTGGATGGTTCAATGATGTCATTTTCTAGCATCTCCTTCAGATGATGTCCAACCTCTTCCTGTTTTGCGAATGGCAGATTCTGGGATGTTGCTTGATGAGAGAGTAATCCCCCGTATCAATTCGATTTTGCATCAGTTTTGTGCGGCCAGGATATCTGGATATTCTAGAAAATAGATCTTCAAATTCTTTAATTGTTTTCTCTGCCACACATCTTTGTTCGTTGGTCAAGTTTGCACTTTGCAGATGTTCTTCTATTAATTTCCCAATTACTTCAGTCGAAATTGCAGGTGGGGATTTGTAAACGCACCTGCCTGGAGTGCATGTTGCTAGTACTTCACCCTTCTGGATGGTTCTTGGTCTGCGGCTAACATTCGCCACACTTACAGGGACGAAGTTTCTGGAAAGGTCTACTAATGTCAAGGCCATTAATACATCTCTTGGGCTATTTTCAGTTTATTCAATTATTCCAAATTTGAAGCTATTGCTGTTTTTTATGGAGCCGGTTATTAATAATTCTGTTATCGGAGGGGTGGTGACATCTGTTTTTTTTTTTTTTTTTTTTTTTTTTTGGATTTTTTTTTTTTTTGTTACTTGTTGAGCTGAAGGAATGCTGTTCTTCATTTCAAACATAGGTGTATCTTCCTTTAGAGAGTGCATTTCGTTATCTTTAAAGTTCAGTGTAAAGTCGTATTCCCACAAAAAGTCTAGCCCGAATATTAATTCGTCTGCGATGCTAACGACGAAAACCAAGTGCTAATAGGTCTCATTTCCGAAGGTAATGGTGATGTTAATTTTACCTTCAATCGGGATCTTATCGCCTGTCACTGTCCGTGAAGTCACACAGGGCGGCGTCCAGTTTAATTTGTGCAGTCATTCGGATTTATTTTGAAGCGGCAGACTTGAAAAATGAGCAATGCCCTTGCTGGGACTCGAACCACGGACCTCTCAAATACGCACCGAGTGTGCTGACCACTATACCACGAAGACATTGTAAGAAGGCGGGAGAAATACCTTATACATTGCCCCTTTCAAAGGGTGACTGGGGATTAGGGGACCAATCGCCAATTCTTGGTGGTGGAGAATCATCATCCATCACCTTTTAGTTCGGGCACCACTGCAGAGTCATTAGGTGTTTTTTGAAAGCAGGAGAGATGAAAAATGAGCAATGCCTTCGCCGGGACTCGAACCACGGACCTCTCGAATACGCTCCGAGTGTGCTGACCACTACACCATGAAGGCATGCTAAGAAGACGGCAGAAATACCTTATACATTCAATTCCTGAGCTACATCTGTTCTGACGATGGTTACATTCGATCCCGTATTGATGACGATCTTACAAGGATACTTATTCATATCCTTCGACGAACAGTCCGTTATCTCTGCCGCTCATTGAAGAGATCTGGAAAACTTTCAAAAGAGCTGCATCTCTAATCATCATCATCATCATCATCATCACATCCGCTCCGTGCGATTGCTGCATTTTGGTTTCACGGTTCCTGTGCAGATGTCCTTCCAGTCCACAATTCCAGTACTTGATTGTTTTTTTTTTTTTCAATGTTGCTTGTATTCGGCCTTTTTAACGCCTCCCGAATCTCTCATATTTTATTTCTCAGATTAGCGTCATCAAAATTTGGGTTTTCTATTTGAGCCGCTTTAAAAGATGGCGATCTTTCTGAGTCTCTTGTTCAGCCGACTTGAACTTTACGGCGTTGACGAAGGCGGATTTTAGTCTTTCAGATAAGCCAATCTGAGAGCTTTCTGAATTTCCGCATCCTTGACTGCATCGAGGAAGTGCATGAGGGCCAGATTTTCAAGGACAGTCTGAATATGCTTGATGCACCACCCTCTCAATGTCAGTCGCCAGTTCTTGAAGGTTTTCTATGATTTTTTGCTGACGAGTTTTCAACTGCAGGCGGCTACAGTCCTTTACTCATTTCACCGCCAAATCTCAGTTCCAGCGCAATCGAGAGGGCGCTGAAGATGGAAATCTTGTCTTCTGATAGGACTCCTAAGATGTATGCAGCATCACCTCGCAGTGATGCAGCCAGATGTGAGGCCTTCACGTGGGAGTCTCACTTGTTAGTTTCCGCCATGATCGAAAACTGGGTCTTAATTCATGATGAATTTCCATCGTATGTGCTTGGTTTGATTAACGTATGACAGAAAATTGGGAGAACCTTAAAATCTTCAGTTCGTTCTTTTGCTCAGTCCGATTTTCTTTCAAAATGTCTACCTCCGGAACTTTCTCAATTTTTCTTCGAATCTTTCTTCCATATCTGCTATTTTGACTCCGGTTTCCTCTAACATTTCCCTGAGTTTCTCTTTCATATCTTCTAATTTAGCATCGGTTTTCTCTCAAAGCTCCATGATGTCGCTTCAAATCTTGTTTTGCTCCATTCCCATCTGTTGGAGTTTCTCTTGCAGCTTTTCTTCTCCGGCTTTTATTTCTTCCTGCTTAAATTTTATTTCGCTCTCTAACTTTTCTTGTCCCGCCTTGAACTCTTCCTGTCCAGCTTTTACAGTCGTTAGTTAATAAGCCGATCAAAGCTTTCATTTCCTCCGCCATAGCTTTTTCCTGCAGGCGAATCACTGACATTAACTCACAAATCCCACTTCTGACCCAGTTGTTCCGTTCTACGGTTCGTGAATTTGCAGTAACACTATCAAGTGTTACTGGGTCAAGTGTTACTGGGTGAATCAAAACATAATTTATTCGCCAGTAAGCACTATTACACAAGACAGTTCCAAAGACACGTCTGCACGCGTCGAAAAACTACGGCAAACACGCTGAAACAATCAGCAATACAGGCTTAAGGCTATAAAGATGAAGACAGCTTCACGGCAAAGGCAGTAAAGTACAGTACCCGACTCGGTCGATCGCTCTCAAGCTAATTTCTGAACTTAAGGCACTACTCTCACTCAGGACAGGCAGGGTACTTATAGCTTTAGCCGAGAATTTCTTGAGAAAAACACTAAAAATGTGTTCTAGAATGCACTCATTCCATTTATGACATATCGCCGATTTTGTCGCCAAATGGGGGATTTCGCAACAAATCTGGCAACCTTAAGCCTCTTTGCGAGGAAGCTATCTCACAGCATAGCTGCTCGGCATTTCGTAACAATATAGCTATTCATTTCTTTTGATCATTTTTTTTTTCAATTCATTAGTTAATTTTTACACTTTTTTGCGAGATAATCAATTTTTCTTACTGGAATGAATATAACGAATCAAACTTTCTGTCCCTTGAAATTTGCTATAGCAAGATCTGACCGTAATTATTATTAAAAAAAAAAACTGAAATGTATGTGAATTTAAGGATTGGACTGTGGTGGACTTTTGTTTATAAGAACACTAAAGCCTAGCAAAACTGTTTGAATTTTCCGAAGTACTCCTGAAATCTTACTAAAGATTTTCAGGACTTTAGCTTTTATTTAAATTATTGAAAGTTCATTGTATTTGATTAAACCAAAGTGTATGAAGCTAACTATGAGCAGAATGAAATATGTTTAGGGACTTTCTAACAGAGAATAGACCATACTTATATAAAAAATATAAAAAACTATGCAATTAATGTGTTCCACTGCTGAAATCAGAACTTAGAACAAACAGCATTTCATAGGTTAGTTTATAAATTCAAAATGTTTGAAAATTATCACCAACAAATATTAAGAAAAAAGTAAGTTTTACTATTATGATAAAGACTAAAATAAAATCTGACATTAGATAACCTACAAATGCTTTGACTATTCCAATATGCAATTAGTCCCACACCTGAAAAGAACTGAATTTGTTTTTACCCCTTTAAGACTATGAACATACTCATGAGTTCTAAAAAAACTTCATCATGAACTACAAACCCACATACGATTTCTGAAAACCTTTTAATGGATGTCATTAACCCATATAAGTATAGTGAAAAATCCATCACTACAAAGGGTGTTTACATGTTTTTAGAAGGATTTCAGTAAAGAATTTTTTTAAAAAAAGCAAATGTTTCGGAATAAAAATATCTAGCAACAGCTTATTATTTTAAAAGAGTAGTATCATCTGCTACTTTTCCATTTATTTTTTCAAAACCTCGAATGTAAACAAGCTGAAAAGATATGTTTTTGTAGATTCCGATTTGAAGAAAAATATTTCTATTCCATAGTTCAAAAACATTGTGATGTGCATGCTATTAAAATTTCTAAGTGAGCAAAATTCTTAATGGAAAAGCGTCAATAATTACTTTTACATGGAAAGAAGACTCCAAACGAATACCCAAAAAAGTTATGTACTGTTTTTAATGTTTCTGAATTGTTGTTCACAAGGGGAAAATCTACCAATGCAGAAATCAATTGCAAAGTTTTTAAATACATCTGACGAACCATAAATAAAATAATAAATAAAGATTTATAACTTGAAAATGCTAAAAAATATAATGTTCACCAGCTTTTGCTGAGGCATATGGCTCAACGCAAAATAATTTGTAGAACTCTGTATGAGAACTGTTTAGCAGGAGATTATTGGAAATACATTGTGACCCTTGATAAAGCATAGGTTTACCTAAATGGCTGCAACTAAAAAAGGTCTACTGTGTTTATTATTAAAAATGATGAAGGAAAAAATGTACAAACCTTGTTCTGTCAATACAAAGAAAGTTTCAGTAAGGGATATAGACTATCACAGGATTCTCTTACAACGGATATTAAAAATATGAAGAGTGGGAAAGAAATGTTAAAATCAATTGAACATACTACCAGGGGCTACATGTGCAAAAGCCTTGATTACTGAAAAAGTCGAATTAATTGCTAATAAATCAGTTTCGAGGGGGAAAAAAGGGTTATAATAAAACAGCTAGCTTTAATGAATTTTTAATTATCATTTGTTAGTTTATGATTGTAATACAAACATAACTAAAAAGAAACTGTATGTATATGATTGCATCCTTTTTTGTTTCTTATATGAGTAAATATCTTCTATACATAAAAATATATGTTCTCCCTTTCCTTTCCTAGTTTTGCATGTAAGTATATAACATGAAACAAAATGTAATACAGTTCTTATTTGTTGTGTATAATTTTTTTGTCTTTGCGTATGGTTTAAAAAAGCAGAAAATTTGTATTTGCAGGGTGATGTCATATATTATTCGATATAGAATCATGATGAAGTGAAAGTACATGACATCATACATAAATTCCTATAATTCATCTCACTAAAAATCACTTTCTCTTTCAAATAACAGTTTATCTAATTTCATTTAGACAAATAGCCATTCAGCATTTTGCCTGATTTAACTCTTTAAGAACTAAGCAAATATTACAATTAAAGTAACAAAATTTCATGTGGGATTACAATAATTTTCATCCTTCCAAATGGCAATATTCATAGTTTTTCAAAAAAAAAATTAATCTTAGCAATTCCTCTTCACTGCAAAATATGCTCCAACTTATTGTTACTTAGTGCAAGCATTCCATCACACCATTAGACTGCTTACAAGCTATCCAGCTGTAATTTTCTACAATGTATTTTTTAAATACTATTGTACTTTTAAAAATATCAAAATAACATAAAAACTATGAAATTTTATAAATAAATTGATGCATATTAAAATATAACAGTTTTTAGAAATAATAACTATCTATAAAAATCCTGCTATTTCCATAGCACAGAAGGAGCACTTAATTATTCAGAATACTCAGCTACTCAGGATGATTAGCATTCAATAATAGAGATCAGTTATAAATTTTTTGTCCTTCTTGTAAATAAAATTTTTTTCCTACTGTAAATTATTTTTCACTTTATACATGGCTCCCATTTCCTCTAGTGCAATTTTCCATCTTCTCAGAATTTCTCACATCAACCCCATGTCTAAAATAGATATTCAAAATTTTGTTTAAAAAAACTTAAACTTTTGTTTAAAAATATTTTTAGAAATACTATGTATATACTTCTCAATTCTTTATTTTATTCATAAACAGTATAATAAAACATTTATATAAAGTAGGTAAGGAAAGGGCAGTATCTGTCAATAAAATTAAGCAACTGCACTTTAATTTAGTTAATTGAAAGGCTCCCCATAGCCATTATGTGGAATAGCTTTCCTAATTTATACAACAATCACATATAGAAAAATGGAGATAATCCACAGCTCATCAGATCACCCCAGCTGGCTGCACGTGTTTTTCTTTCCTGGGAGATGTTTGAAAACTTAAATCTTCCTCTCTACCACACACATACCATACAGGACTGGAAATAATAAACCAAAAATGTAGTAGTTTGACTACTTGTAACCATGGTGGAATCCTAATAATTAGGCGTGTTCAGTTTTTCTAAAGGTCAGAAAATAACCATTGATAAACTTTGACTTATTTATTCCAATGGATTTTTCTCCTTATTTGTTTGATATCTAATCAGATTAAAGCATGTTTTTGCATGTCTACATTATTTCCAATAATTATAAGCTTAATGAAGTAGTAGGATTTATACACCTTTTTTTATTTTCTTTTGCAAAACTTTTTACACATAACAAAAAAAAAAAGCAACACCAATTCTAAAAATTTAATTAGAATCCTCATATGCTTTTCCACTCATTTTTCCTTTTGCATACATAAATTATAATTATACAATATTTCTTTCAATTTTTAAAAATGTGTAAAGTTTTCAAAGTCATACATGCAAATCTAACTGAATTGAAATTTATACAGAGCTTACTGCTAATTCATATAATACCGACGACAATCTGTATATGAAAAACTAAAATAAAAAGAGTTACTCTTAAATTATGACAATGAAATGGAATTGCAGAAAATAAGATTTTATTCATAAAATCTACATACAGCTATATACATCAGTGCCTTGGAACAAACATCATATTGCACAAAAAATACGTACGCACTACACATGGCACTATAAAGGCAACTAGGAGGTACTCCATTTAACAAAATATACATTTTTGATGTAATTAAAATAGAAACTTTTTATGATGTAAAGGCAAATGATGTGAAATCCAAGTCTTGTCTCACACTTCCCGTTAAAATAAATTCTACATTTTGTACACCTGAAAATATTTTTATTATGTAGTAAATAAAAACAGTATTTGTAAATATTTTGTTTAAAATTTAAATTGTAAAAATTCAAAAAAATTATTCAAACTAAAATATATGAGTTTTAACAAACACTTACTTATATTTTTATCTAGATACATTTTACACAGATGGAGGTCATTTTCACAGGTAATTATCACAAATTTTTTACCACTCTGAAATATGAAAGAAAAAATTTATTATGTAATTTCAATACAGTCCAGTATAAGTTTATAACAAATACACAAAGTAACTTTCAGGGTATCTATTTAAATACATTAATTAATACAAAGTAACTTTCATCTATCTAAATATATTATAATTAGTTACCTGCTCCAAAGTTTCCACTTGTCTAAGAGAAGGAGCCTTCTTGAACACAGGTATTCCACCCCCAGCTTCAATAATCAGCTTCAGAACATCAGGTTTGGGAAATACACCAGCAGTGATAAAGAATATAAAATCCTAATAAAAATAAAATATCTTGTTTCACTTACTTCTATAATTTAACAGACTTTAGAAAAATGGATAAACAAAAGTTTGAATAACTTCATATACATAGACTCCAACCTTCAGCAAACCTTGTCAGTAGTCAACGCGCGAACGACATTTTTACAACTTTGAAAATGTGCGCGTAACGCATTTTGTAATTAACCATTCATTAATTTTTAATTAATAATTAATTGTAATCAATTTTATTACATTTAAAATCAATATATATATAAAACTGAATGATTAAAAATATACCTTGTAAATTATATGCACATTTAATTAGAAATTTTCTTTTAACTCCTCAAGCATTCACTAATAAAAAGTATTTCAAATCACTACTAATCATAGAAAAAATCAGAAGCTATAAATCATATCTTTATTCTGGATATGATTTCCACAGGGAAATAAAATTTAAATAACCAAGAATAATACATATAAGTATTAAACAAAATACATATAATTTACGAATGCAAAGATTTATATGTAGCATGCTTAGCAAGCTTAAGTTCTGATTTTGAGAATGTTTTTTATAACATAGTTCTTCATTTGCCTGCATATTTATTTTTTCAATCAAAACTGCTTCAAGAGTTTTAAGACCTAAATTTGGTCGAAATTCCGTCTGATTTTTTTTACAATAGAAAAAATTCTTTCGCAAGCTGCATTTGAATGAGGTATTATTAAGACAGCAAGCATTACAGAAGGCAATACTTTGTATTTAATACACCCATTCATATTTTTTAATTTGGAAATTGCTCCCCATGGTATATCAATATGCAAATCTACAATTTCTTTCAAATCATCTACTTGATACATGGAAAATTCAATTTCCACTTGATTAAGACATTTTTCATCAATAATGGATGGAAAAGTATTCATCAAGTAAAGAACAGATGAAAATGAGACTTCAGTTCTCAAGTTGATGTCAGCAACTTCAGCATGTTTTAGAAATGGATCACTTAGTGGAAATTTATCAATTATATATGAACATGCAGTTACAAAAAAAGCTCGCACAGAATTGAAAAATGATTTCACTTCACTTTCATTCAACTTGGCATTTTTTAAATATAGTCTTGTTTCCGCACCAATCACTAAATTTTCATTTTCTTTTTGTTTACTATACTTCTGAAATGGAATAGAAGTTAGAGTAACATCTTCATTTTCTTTAGAAATTACTGATGGCTTTATGAATCTAACAAATAAATTCATTAAAAGTTCTCTTCTCAATTTATGTATATAAGGAGCTTGTTGTTGCAAATTAATATTTACTGTTATAAACAAAGGCAAAGTATTTTTCAAAAAATAACAAGTACAATTTGGTGGTAGGTGACTGTAACATTTTTTTAATGTTTTGCAATCTCTTTCCATCATTCTCACTGTTATATGGTTGATCTCCAAAAAAATTTATCACAGCATCCCACTGTTCCAAAATCCTTGTTATAGATTCTAAAAGAGACAACCATCTCGTACTGCAATATTTCAAAATTTTATGAGACTTTGCATTCTGTCCCAAAATTTGTTGACCAACTTTCAAGATATGCTTCCATTTCGAATTTTTCTCCAAGTAAAAATATATATCTATTATCAACATTTCAATTTCTGAGCCAATCAATTTTTCAGTAGCCTTTTTTGCAGCTATATGCAAGAGGTGGCACGGACAATCTCGGGTGATTATACTTGGTTGATGCATTTTGATAAATGATGCCACACCTTTAACCTTTCCAATCATATTACTAGCATTATCTGAAGAAAATGATAAGCAATTTTTCCATTCTAAACCTTTGTTTTTTAAAGTTTTCATTTATACAATTAAAAATACCTCCTCCTGTATTATTCGTGCATTCTAAAATAGAAATCAATGACGTAATTATCACTCCCTTTTCTTTACTGTAATATGTTATAACCAATGGGTACAGCTTGTTATCATTGTTATCATTACTTCCATCAGTACTTAGAGAAAATGATGTACTGCACACTGATTTTATAATATCAGCAACAGTACTTTCTGAAAGCGTTTTCACAACAGCAGCAGTTTTGGTATGACCGCAGCTAAATTTTTTTGCTATGGCAGAATCCGGAAACATTGCTTTGAAAAGCTCTTTGGAATGATCCGAAACAGAAAGCGGTAGATTATGTTCAATTAAAAAAACAAACAAATAGCATTCAGCTTTTATAGGATCTGTTTCATCATTTTTTATTAAGAAATTTGTTATTTCTTTAGATTTTACGGTGCCAAGTTCTATATGCTTTTGAGAAATCACATGCCGTTTACAGTCATCTTTTCCGCCATGAGCAACTGAGAAGACTTTGTTGCATACACCGCAGGGTGCGTGATTCACAGAAATTTTGGACTCTTTAATGCATGGAAATTCTGAAGAATATGAATTTTTAAACTTCTGCTTTGATAATTTTGGCTTCTTCGTTCGAGGTAGCATTATTAACAAAAACCTTCCACCTGAATCACAGTTCACAAGACACATGCTAAGCTCTCGCCGTAAATTACACAATGGAACCGAATGTAGCCTAAACACGCATCAGCGAGGAACCTGGGAGACAGACAAGTACACAGATGTTTTGGGGGAACTATTGATAAGTCGTTAACGGTTGGAAATACTGATCTACGATTGGCTAATTCTTCAAAACCAGGAATGCACTCAACACGTGATATATGATAACACGAGTATTCAGCCAATCATCGGATGAATTAGTTGGTTCCCTTTTGCGTACTGGTTCTCCTGCTCTTGTTTCTGTAAAATCCGTAGTTTTTTCCATACTTTTCGTAGCTCGTAGTTTTTCATGAATTTCCGTAGAAACTACGGAGAATCCGTAGTAGTTGGAGTCTATGCATATATAACACCCACAGTTGAATTTCAGAAGCAGTTTAATTATGCTTCAAATACTTTAATCTTTTTTAATTTTTACATTTGGCTTTTGCTTTCAGATATCTTCTGCTTATATTAAACTGATTATTTATCATTCCTTATAATATTATACTTCGCTTTAGAAAGTAGCCCAAAATAATTTTTAAAACCTTCTAATAAATATATTTTTATACTCTCAAATGATAAAATAACAAGCAAATATTCTTGAGAATACGAAAATGAAAATACTGATAAAAAATTGTTTGATACTTCAACTATTTGCTCTGTAGAACAAAACATACTACATGAAAATTTAGACTAATCAACAATCTTCATCTTTTTCTGCAGAATTCAAACTGACTACTTGCTCTATAAGTTTACAAATAATAAGAAAAGTAGCTATACAAAATTTTAGGATAAAAATAATTAAAGGAAATCAAGTTAATATGAATCATAAAGTCACAAACTCCATCTTAAACATTAATTTCTCAGAACAGAAAATTTCCTACTAGAAATGCGTTTCAAAATTTTTAATTTTTTCTCAATGAGAAAATAAAAGTAAAGCTGAAGGAAAAACAGCAAGGATGACACTCATAGGAAGGATGAGCCTTCACATTAGCATGAACTATTAAAAATGAACACACTATTAAATTAGCCAGATTAACAAAATGAATTTGAGTTAAAGGAAATGATAGTTTTGCACAGCATTTAATAATTGTCTAAAAGAATGGCAGTATAGCTCACAACTCATACACACAGGAATATAAAAGGCTATTATAAGTGTACTTTTGCAACAACAGTTTAAAATAATCTAAAGAAGAAGGTATAAAGAGTCAATTTTTAAACTCAGGGAGGAAGTTAAAACTGTAAACAAATCAAAAGTTTTAAAATATTACAGGGACACCAGGAGTTTAAAATATTACCAAATACAAGTAAATATGGAAAGGTAGAACCACAGAAAATGCTTCTATAACATTCCTTAATTTCTTATATTCTTATGTGATGGTTAGTGGAATGATCTTAATGATTCGTGACGATAAATGTAATAAATGCTCTACTATAGCCTTTCAGTCATCTGGCATTTAATTAAATTCAACCTTAGACTGGTAGTGATTTTATCAAAATGCCTAAGCTAATGAATCAGTTAAGATAATGAATTTAATTCTACTCCTATCTTTCCCGAAACTTAAACATTTATAATTATCACTGTTTCATATTCCCTCTCAGTTTATTTACATAAGTAAAGATAAGTTTATGACTTGACTGTAGTATGTTTAAGACAATAATTGATAATGAACAAGGGCAGATCTTCTCACTGTAAATACATAAATTGTGGGAAAATAAATGTTTTGTTACTCTTGAGAAATTTTCATTCTCTCTCGTTTCTTTGCACTGTTGAGAAGGAAAAGAAATGCAACTGTATTTAATCCCTCAAAGAAGTCACATTGACATCGCAGTCATCATGACATAGTTGTAGCTATGGTTCAAGCCCTCATAATACAGTGTTTTAAGGCACAGGATGCTGATGTGGATGTAGCTGTCAAAGAAACGAATGGCAGGAGTCCACTGGAATGTAGGATACCAGGCCCAACCATTATCCACTATATAGCAGAGCATAGAATCTAAGTCAAGAGACTGTCCACGGATATGATATAATCCCAAGTGGACCTAATACACATAATGCAGTAGCATTATCATGCTCAAGTTAATATCTCTATGTCTCAGTTTGTTTTTTCATTGTTACAAGCTAAAATACATATGTTCATTTATCCTGTATGTCTTAAATGAAGACTCATTAAATCTTATTTTATTCATTTATACTTAAGAGTTCCCCATACAGTGCAATTCTACTACATAACTATCACTTTCAACATTGACAGTTATGTAAATCAAATATGTGATGCCTGTTCTGTTATCACAGGAATGGTGGTCAAGAAAAGAAAACTAAGAATTTACAGTAAGCACTGCTTAATGAGATCACATTTGTCCATGGCTATTTTGGTAACATTAAACAATGAAGAAAAACATATCCATCAAAATGTCATCGGAATTCTAATTTTAATTGAAATGCAACAAAAATCAATTAAATAGTTTTCTAGCATTTGTTGCAATTGTTATGCAAAAGTCTAATTGTGAACCATTCTTACTCATAACGTTTCTACTATACCGCTAATCTTATTGCTGGATCTCAATAAAATTTTTTTGTGTATTTCCTACTAATACCGAGATTATAGATCTGAGCTCTTAATGCTCGGATCTATAATCTCAGCATTAGTAGGAAATACACAAAAAAAAATTTATTATATTCTTCAGTACATTTAACGAATGATTTGCTTAAACTGGTTTCAGAAAGCTACTGGAAGGTAGCTTTTTCTGTCCCCAATGTTGCAACTTTAATTTTTTACCAATATTCATCCAAGCATTAAATTTTTCACAACCCATATTTGTTGGCGATACTGCATTTTCTTCAATTTCATCACAACTTAGGTCTTTATTATCTTTTCTTAGATGTAGTTCCAAGACATACTCAGGAAATCCAGTGAATCAAGAAGGTTAATTTTCCTACCTAATTCACTGCATTTATATCCACATCACCTATGTTATAAAACTCTCTAACACTGATATTGTTCTTTCATAGGTCTAATAATCCTTTAATCAAACAGTTGAATTAGAAATGTAGAATTTGCTGGTACAAATATAACTTCAATACATATACAAAAGACATTTACATTATATGCTGTGCAGTTGTCAATAAAAAGAAGGACATCATTCTTCAGTTTGTTATCTTATTTCAAAAGCATTCATAAGAAGTTAATATAGTCCTTTGGCAATGCTTTACATCTTTAAAGCATCACACATTCAGAGCCTGTGTACAAACCAGTGGAATTTGGGCAGTTCGATAACATTTAATTGTTACCACTTAAACTAAAATAATTTAATTGTGTTTTTATATAAGTATTTTATATGTTGTATAATTCAGTTAAATTGTTTATTTTCTATTTTAACTGTCTATAAGTAGTTAGTTTTATACAATACTTACTGTTATTCCATGAAATAACTAATAAAATTGTAGAATTATTAATTTATTACACTCTTTAACTGACTTAACCAGTTATTTAATGAAATAACTGAATTACAGACTTTAATGGTAACTTACATATTTATATAGAGTAAACATCCAACTATCTAGTATACAACTAACAAGCTCACATAACAGGAATATTTTAAAACTTCAGAAGCTTTTTCTTCTTCCCTCCTATCTTTCATAAAAAAATAAGCAAACGATACATACAGGATCATGACTCAGAACAAATAACAATTGTCGCCAAACACTATGGTTAAGCACTAATAATGAATAAACATGACATCACAATGCAATCAGGAGATCTCTGCATTGGTTTTATGTTAACCTGATAAATTCAATCAGCTGCTTTAGTTTTTTTAGTCCAAAGGAGCTTTGTCCCTGAAGCCCTGAAGGACTATTGTTTTTGTTTTGCATTGGAAACATTAAAAATCTGAATCACTTTTCCGACTGTTGCCACAAGATACTGCAGCCCTGTATTATATTTAAAGAAATTAAATAATGAAGAATCTGCATAAATGTATGTATATTTCTTCAAATGTGATAAAACAACGGTTCCTAGAGCCATCTAATTTTGAATACGTACGATTCCACCTGAATATGCACATCTGGAAGCTTGAATTTGGAATTTGTTTTATTATCTATTTCATATTTTGTAAAACTTTAACAAATTTTTATGAACAAACTCAAACAATTTAAAAGCGAGCAATGGAAATACTCTACGGGGGGAAAAAGTACCTTTTAGTCCAAAGTGTGCGGAATTGTGTATTAGAAATTCTAAAGATACTCTCATTTTAAAATTATTTTGTGATATTGCTGTTGAACTGAATTTTATGGTTTAAGTGTGAAGAACATGATATTTAATAAATAATGGTAACACACAAAACGTTAAAAAATACATCTTTAGACGTAATTTAAAATCTGAAGCCCTTCAGATTTTTTTTAAATTTATTTTTATTTATTTATTTATTATTTTTTAAGAAGGATATAACTTTATGGTGATGCATTATTTTAGATTTATCTATCCCTCCTCTCCAGGACTTTTATGTAATCAGGAACGTAAAATTCAGATATGACCAACACATCACCTTATGCCAATTCCATGCTTTAAATACAAGAAGTTTTTAAAAAAATATCTCTTCCACTTGATCGTTTGTGAACAAAATATAATTTGTTGTTCCAAGAAACGATGATCTGTAATTGAAATTTTGGATTGCATTTTATTAGGTAAATGGCCATGCGTTATAAACAGGTTTTTCGAAGTTTATATCAACATAATCAAATGTTTGTCCCTTTATTTCTTTTATTGAGGAATTGTATTTTATTAGGAGTTGAATGTCATATAAGTTAGTTTGTTTTTAATTTAAGAAAATAAGGTATTGATAATATATTTAAAATAAAGATTTCGGAATAAATATCATATTATAAATTTCTTCTGTGTTATTTCTATAGTATCAAAAATCTAAATTCATTTTGATCTGCATTTATATCCCCAAGATATATAGATATCAGTAAAAAATGTTTGTTGGAATTACAGCTGAATATCAACTAATATGCATTCTGGGACTAAAAAGTAGTAACACAATAGTGGTTTTTAAATTGCTGTTTACTTTTTTGCCTTGTCATCATCAACAGTGCAAGACAAAAACAAGTGCATTTGTTGGTAACAAGAAATTTGAAGTTTAGCAAATAAAACAGTGTTATAAAAATCTTCTCTTCTATGCCTTGTTTAATAAATAACTTAAATATGTGATGCATTATTTTAGATCAAGCTCTTATTGCAGTGATTCTATATTTTTCCTCAAAATCTCTATTAAGAGTTTTAAATAAAGTATTACTTCCAGTTTATTTATTACACATAGTCAAAATCTAACATGTTGTTCTGAATCCTGACTACGTATATGCATATAAGAGTTTCAAATACTACATTTGAGAAGTTTTGGATTATACCATAATACTATATTTTTTCATGCAAATCTTTCAGAACTTCAAGTAAAGCATCACTTCTGGTTTATCAATTTTAGCTAAAAAATCTAATATGTTGTTAACATTCATATAAGAGTCTTAAATACTAAAACTGAAAAGTTTTGAATTATATTTAGTTTTTCATTCAAATCTGTTATGGGCTTCAAGTAAAATACCACTTTCGGTTGTCCAATTTAACCCAAAAGTTATATGCATGCATGCATGCACACATACACACTCACACAGAGAGACAGATCACTGAAAAAATAGTAAAAACATGTTGTGGGGGGTTCTAATTTGTGCTTATTCACTAAAAACTCCATCACCGACATTTTGGACCAAAAACATAACCTTCCTTTTTTATGTATAGAGGTTTGTGGGAGGTAAAACTGGTTAAAATTTGGATAAGCATGCACATGCAGTTGAGCATTTACAAAATTATGGGATTCTGGCATAAAGAAAAGTATATGTTAATGCATATGATATGCAACATAAAAAAATAAGAAGTTGGTTTCCCCCCGTACAATATATCCACAACATATGTCTTTTGATTATCTAATTAAAAAAATAGAGATTAGATCTTTGCCTTGGTATGATGTTGAAAATTGCCGCTAACACCAAAATGACCCACTTACAGTTCATCATCATGTCGTCAAATACCGTGCGTACTGTACATGGAGGTTAGAATAGAATACATGGAGGCTATCCTAACCTCCATGGTACTGTATACTAGGATTAAACTGATTTTGATTTATACAAGAATAAGTATTTTCTTTAGTTCAACATACACTCACATGTGCATGCGAGTGCCTCAATTCTCGAGGTTACTGAAAACTTGCTTTGCCTTTCTAAAAGAGAATTTGATTGAAGCTGTGAAAACTGGCTCTATGCCAGCTGCCTGAATGACACTCATATGCACCAAGAAACTGATCGCGTTCAACATTGGCACAAAATTCGTTCTTTTTTGGGGACTATTGTGTGAAATTCCCCAATTTTGACTAAAATATTTAAATTCCCTGACTTTTCCTGGTTTTTCAGGTAGCGTGGCAACCCTGTATGAAGATTTCAATATGCCAGAAATGAATATTTACCCTCTGAGCGACTCAAGTTTTTGGATCTGTCATGAAGACCTGTATTTAAAGAGCCTTTATTAGCTAAATTTGTATATTTGTTTACTTTAGGCTCTATTTTCATAAACTTACATTTATTAAGATGACATTTATATTATAAAAGAAAGTAAGAAAGCAAAATATTGTAAATTCTAAGCTAATATACACCAAGTGACGAAAAATCTCATGACCTGATAAAGGCGGCCATGGCGCTCAGAGGGTTAAAAAGTATGACATCAGATAAGACTTGGCAATTTGTATCACATTTAGTATATCTAAATTTTTACCTTAAATAAAGGTGTCCTATCTATTCTTCTTAATGTACTTTTCAGGCTAAAACTATATGTTTTTTCATTCTCAGGATCTTGAAGTATATATGGTTCTTCATCTAGAATTACATGAGATTAGCTTTATACAAATATTTCACATAATATTCAAACATATTTGCATTTTAATGAATATATTAGACTTTCATTTGAAAATCCTTATAAAAAATAATACAATCAAATTTTCATCAAGTTCAACAGAAATCTACATTTTATTCCAGACATAAAAAATAGTACCAAAAAAAAAAAGTAACAGCAGCAAAAACAAGATATCATTAAATTAGAATTAATTTTATAATTACTCATTAGCTGATTTAATTAATATAATATGAAACATTTAATTCATTGCAAAAGAGGAAAGATATAAACACTTATTTATGATGGAAAGCAAACAGCATTTAAAAAACTGTGAGAATGATACAGTATTATATCTAAATAAAATAAAAAATTTTCTTTAATGGGGCAAGGTTATGCATATCCTAAAAACATAAAGTAAAGAAATGTAGTGTTTAGCCTTTCAAAAAGCAAGAGAGAAGTATTTTATTATTCTTTGTTTTCTTGATGCACATCTATATGTATCTTAATTTGTATCTAATAAAAGTAATGCCAGGATAGAACTACAACAGATCTATACTGCAAGTAAATCTGAAAATAAGATAAACAAACCATTAATAAAGAAAAAAATTACAGTGTGATTTTCATTTCAAGTAACTGTTTTTATTCTCAATTTCTCAACTTTCAAATTATAGTTATTGATTTATAATTCATAAAATCAATATCATAATAATCAATATGCATGATTTATATAATTAATGTACATATTTTTATTTTCAGCTTACTGAAGCTGAATACATACTTTTGATTTCACAAAATATTCATGAAAAGGCCAGAATGTATTTATTACTAGTAAGAAAAGAAGAATAAATATTTTTCATATATTCAACAAAATATTTATAATTGAAATTAATACATATTTACATACCTATCTGGCTTCTGATTATAAATAAAATATTATTTTTGAAATATTATTTATTATTTATGTTCACACTTTTTCATTAGTTACCAGAAAGAATTTACTATACCATAGCAATTAAAATTATGGTTTACAAACAGCTCATTATGCAGTAAATTCTCATATAGCCTAACTTTAATTTAAATACGAACTGAAATGGTGAAAACAATTATCAGGAGTCTCTAGTCCCCAAATTATTCACTGCTCTCCATTTCAACTTTTCATTACTCAAAAGTAAATTAAATTTTATAATATATATCAAGTGACTGTTGATACATATAAAGCACATTTCAAGAAATTAACCCTTTTTTATGATTTGGATTTGTTACTATTCCTTTTCGTTTGCTATCAAAAGGATGCAAATGAGTTAAGACTATTTAAGGCAAGGGTTTCAAATGTTTTAGAGTGAGCTTCTGCAGTTCGGTACCTTCTCTTGCCCAACTTCATTGGGTTAGTATTCCAGCATTAGCCATTTTGCTAGTGACATTAAAGTTTAATTCAAGCTTAATTGTACAGTCTCAGGCTATGAATCCATTTTAAATTGTGAAGTCAATTTTCTGTTATTTTAATGCCCACAAGTGGCAGAGTTTCACTGTACATACAAGTTGTGCTTTCTCTTAAGCTCAGACTGAAATGTTTAAAACCTTTATAGGACTTGGTGATAATCATACAGATAGAGTGATAACTCACTTGGCAATCTAGCAAGGCTTGAAGAAAGTAGTAGAATCTAGTAAGGTCTAGTAAGTTAGTATTACACAAGTAGGCCTTTAAATATATAATTGCTTACTTGTAAGAATAAAAATCAGAAGGATATTAACAGATTAGTTCCTGTATTTAATTAGAATAGATCTTTTGCTTTCACTAAAAAGTAATTAAGAAATTCTGCTTCATATATTATGTGACAGTAAAAATTTATCCTTTTTACAGTATTTTTCTAAAAAACATAATTTTAATTATGCCATCATTATTTTAACACCATCATAATAATGTTAGTATATTTGTCAAAGAAAATTACAATGAAATTCATACATGAGTGATTCAGAAATCATTTTCATAGATAAATCTATGTTAAAATTGATAAAATGTTGATCAGTTGCCAAATATGTCAACAAAACAAAGAAAATCATAGTTCAAAAAGGAAAAAAGTTGTTTTGGGTGCAATAAGAATAAAGTTAAAAAAAAGTAACTAAACATCAGCCATGAGTATGTGTTTTAAATATAAATTGCTGACAAATCACAAAAGTGGCCTAACTTTTAGCATCTTTACAAAAAATTACAAAATTCATAAAAAAAGTCATAATTTTTTATGACAGTTTTTGCAAAAATTATGCAGTATTCATAATGGCAAATATGTTAATCAGAGCCACGATAAGATATTTGTTCTCCTGAGGCAAAAAAGTAAATGCGTGCCCCTATATATATAT